>JACYFF010031958.1:71331964-71342604 GCA_017589665.1 Selenicereus undatus | reverse complement strand
TTTGATGCGGAATCTTTGGATAATAAGGTTAATGATGGAGATGATGAAATGTATGGTGAGTGTAATATGCTAACTTTGTTATGGGTGATGTTGTTCACTATATATACAGACTATAGTTCATTTTAAATTTGTGAATTGTTCACTTTTTGTCCTCCTGCATATTTTAGGTGTTGGGATCAAGAGTCAGGACCTTACTGAAGGTCAGTCTTTGCATGAAGTGTTGGTTGGGGCTACAGCTAGCTCAGAACGTCAAGCATTTCATCTTTATAATGACTATGCATATAAGGTTGGATTTAGTGTTCGATACTCAAAAGTACGTCATAGATGTACATCCAAAGGAGTAGGGTTATGCATGCGTCAGTTTTGTTGTTGGAAAGCAGGATTCAAGCAAAATAAAGGTAAAAATCACAAGGATCATATGAATATAGATGTAAGGACTGGTTGCAAGGCGTTCATTCAGTTTCACATAGATGAGGATGGCAAGTGGATAGCTACTCGACATGTGATTGAACATAATCATGCATTGTGTAGTCCAAGTAAACGACATTTGTTGCCTTCATATCGAGAAGTGCCTGAGGAGGATATTTTATTTGTTAAGTAGCTTAGGGAGTCAGGAATAGGTGTTGCTCATGCATACCGCGTGCTTAAGAAACAAGCTGGTGGATCTCCTTCACTGGGATATGGGCTGCGAGATGTGTATAACAAGCTTAATCAAATGAAAGATAGAACATTTGATGGTGGAGATGCACATTCACTAATTGAAATCTTTACTAAGCGTATAAAGCATGAGGTTGATTTCTTTTCTGCATTTGAGCTTGATGCCAATAATCGTTTGGTCAGTTTTTTTTGGCGTGATAAGCAGATGTTGGATGTTTATACATTATTTGGAGATTTGGTTGTTTTTGACACAACATATCAAACGAACAAATATGACATGATATGTGCTCCATTTGCCGGGTTGAATCATCATTCAAAGAATGTTATGTTTGGTTGTGGGTTCTTAATGAATGAGAAGATTTAGTCCTTTATTTGGTTGTTTAAGACATTCTTGAAGTCTATGGGTGGTAAGCACCCAATCACCATGATGACTGATCAAGCATTCTCCATGGCTTCTGCAATTAAGGAGGTGTTCCCTCGTGCTTGTCATAGGTTGTATTGTTGGCATATTATTCAAAATTCAAGGAAAAATATTGGAAGCCTTAGATCGAGTGAAGGGTTCACTAAGATTTTTAATAGAGTTTTGATGGAGTGTGACACTGTGGGTGAGTTCCAACTTTTTTGGGAAAGGTATGAAAATGTTGGAGTTTATTACTAGTATTATAATTTCTTAGTTTATTGATAACTACAACTAACTCTGTTGTGTTTGGTTTTTTAAAATTTGGTCAAATTATGTTTTTTTCGTGTGTTGTCTTCATTTTTGCTATAATGGCCTAGGCTTTGCAAATTGTTAGAAGGATTAGAAGAAACTTTGTGTTTCGGTTTTTTAAATACAATAACAATAACGAAAAAGGTATGTATATGTTTTGATTAATTTAGATTGTAGTTGCTTTGTTCATTTCAGGATGACAACAAAGTACAATTGCAGTAAGAATCGATATCTTTGTAACTTGTATAGTTTGCGAGAGAAATGGTGCCTGACTTTTTCTAAAGACTATTTTTCTGGAGGCGTATTATCTTCACAAAGGCGCAAAACAACAAATAGCTCTTTGAAAAGAAGGTTGCGTGCCACAGCTGATCTTTGTGACTTTTATAACATCTTTTCTAATGTTGTATCTGAGTGGCGAAGTAAAGAGAATGGTGAATATCATAGATGTAGCAAAGGTAGTACCGAAATGGTTTTCCCTTCATTAAACATCTTGAAACATGCGTTGTCTGTGTATACAGTTGAAGCTTTTTTGATTTTTGAGAAGGAGTATATTGATGGTGCTGCATGTAATTACAAAAAAGTTGACAGTTCTACAGGTAAGAAGTCTTTTGAGGTGTGGGGTGCTAGGGTTTCAACCGAATCTCATGGAGAAGAGCCATTTGAGTTTCGACATTTTGTTACCTTTAATAAAGAGCATGGCATTGTTGAATGTACTTGCAAGATGTATTCAGAGGTTGGGATTTTGTGTTCCCATTGCCTAAGGGTGTTACATGCATGTTGTGTTGAACGAGTGCCAGATCAATACATAAATAAGAGGTGGTGTAAGGGCATAAAAGATGGTCAAATCCTTGATTTAGGAAAATCCACTGGTAAAGAGCCTATGGTTTGCTCTTCAATTTGGAAGATGTAAATGATGAGGAAAATGAATTCATTAATTACAGCTAGCCAAATGAACATGAATGCGAGGGCTCATTGTGAAAAGTATTTTATGGAGCTTAAGGAACTAGTTGAATTTGATGTGGGTTCTATACGTTGCGAGGAGGATGGTCATGGGAAGACTTTACATTTAGCGTAGAATGTGCTAAATCCTCCTGTATCTCGTCAAAAAGGGGTAAGAAATAAGAGGCTTATGAGTATAATAGAAAAGAAATGTGATCAAGCTAAACGGAGGAAGTCAAAGAAGTTTTTAATGAATGATGTCGCTTCTATCATAGGAACTCCCCAAGTATATCTTATGAAATGTGTGTTCTAGTTCTTGTTCACTATTCTCATTGAAAGTTATATGCAATTGTTAAATACTCATGTTAAATTATGTTCTTTGTTTGGTTTGATTCAAGTATTAGGGAGACTTGCAAGATGTAAAGTGTTTTAACAATTGTTACCGATTTTTATTTTCACATTAATTGTATATGTAGCAGGAAACATTTTTTCCTTGTGTTCCTCCTCATACTAGCACAGGTTACTCACAAATGCTGCGACAGGTACATTACAAATATTGTTATTAATTTTATACATATTTTCGTTGTATGGTGTGTTACTAATTAATTATTTATTTTGTATAGCAGATTGCAGTTTCGACATTTCACGTACCATCTACAAGCCTACACATTCAACATGTTGCGGATCAGGTATATATGAGTTTTTTTAGATTTATTTAATCGGTTACGTGTGTTTATGTCATTTTAGGCTAGTGATCAACATTGAGTTTTGTAGTGAACAATGTTAACATTTGTAATGAACATTTTGATTTTTTCCAAGTGCTATTACGATATTCTGCATAACAGTGAAAAATATATAGTATCAATAATGTTGATGCTATATGCTTTCTTATTGACGTATTGGTGGAAATTTATTATCCTTTTTTCCCATTCATGTAGGGCGCATTTGCATCAATGTCTTCTCATCCGACGTATTATTTTGGTCCATCCAATGGCAGTTCCATATTCATGCCAATGACGATTCCGCCAGTATTCCATCAGTTGCGTACTGATAACTTGCTTGCAAATGTTGCTCATAATGATAAGCATTGAAAGTGCTATTATGGAGTGGATGTCAGTTTATGTTTGCGTTGTTCAGTACTTATATTCCAATTTATGGCTTCAGGTTTTGTGACATTGTGAGTTGTGTTCAGGATATATTGTAGTGCTCATTTTCTTCTTTAGTACCTATTGTATCTAAGTTTAGTTTGGATTGTTTTTCTTCTTTAGTACCTATTGTATGTAAGTTTAGTTTAGTACCTATTGTATGTAAGTTTAGTTTAGTACCTATTGAACCACATTAAGTTGTATAATGAGCAACATTGAATAGTGTAGTGAACATTTTTACTTATTTTTAATGTGTTCATGTGATAATTTCATTTGAAGTCCAAAAATTGTACTGAACTTCTTTAAGATATATAATGAACAATACTCATGCGTGTAGTGAACATTCATAGTCAGTGTAGTGAACATTTATAAGATGAAGTCCACTATAACATTAAAATATAGTTTGGCATAGAGAAGTTATTTTTCGGTGTCATATCTGTATACAAAATTATCCCTGAAAGCTAAAGGGGATCCGAGGGCTATGGCTACAATGTGGGATGAATTATAATTGGTGGTGATGTTGATAGAACATTTATGGACAACATTTAATAGTCCAGTGAGCTATTCCCATTTTCAGAAATTACTAATCTTAACTTATGCAACATGTTTGAATATTACAGTCAAGAACATTGTTAAATAAAATGAACATGATTATCTTGTGTAATGAACTTTTTCAATTGTTTTTTACGTGTTCATTTGATAAGTTCATTTGAAATTGAGCAACTGCAGTGAACTTCATTTAGTTGTTTAATGAACAATGTTTATTAGTGGGGTGAACATTTCTCTTTGGCGTAGTGAACGTTCATCTTATGTAGGCTAGTACAATATTTAAATAAAGTTTGGCATGGAGGGGATACTTTTTGGAGGAATATCTATGTACAAAATTCAAGAAACTTTAATGAACCACATTAAGTTGTATAATGAACAACATTGAACAATATAGTGAACTATTTACTTTTTTGGAAATTACTAATCATAACTTATGAAACATGTTTGAATATTATAGTGAACAACTTCGTAAAAAAAATGAACACCATTCAGTTGTGCAGTGAGAAGTTTTACCTACTTTTAATGGGTTCATTTGATAAGTTCATTTGAAGTCTAGAAACTATAGTGAACTTTATTGAGATAGATAATGAACAATACTCATTTGTATAGTGAACTTCCAACTTCAGTTTAGTGAACATTTATAGGATGAACTCTACTACAGTATTAAATTAAAATTTGGCATACAGTGGTCAACCACCTTACCATGTGTGGGACATCCTAAATACTTATGTTAATTATACTACGTTTTTGCATATTTTAAATTATTTTTTGAAATTTGATATGTTTCCTTCAATTAGAGAAATGTTAGTGAACCACATTAAGTTTTGTAATGAACATCATTCACTGGAGCAGTGACCAATTGTTAATCCCTAATCTCTCACCCAACTTGTCTTCCCAAGTTATCTGAAATTCATAACTATATATGCGAATTGTAATTCCATTCAACTTATCTGAAAATCTAGTTTGAATACGTATTATGCTATGTTGTGATCATTCATATTTTAGTCAGTGAGCTAATGCAAATTAATTAGTGATCAAAGAAAAAATTACATATAGAGTATGATTTATAGTGAACTTCATTTCACTCTACAGTAAACTGTCTCATTGTCCTCAGTGAACCAAGTACAGAACTGTTTCATTAAATATGGAAAAGGAAGATATGATTTTTTCATACACTAAAAGATGTTCATTGGGAGCATTGTGTTCGCTCTCTAATATCATTGCGTTAATTTCTACTACTGCAATTGTAGCACTACTTTTTCGGTTTGTCGGAAGTCTGCTTTTGCTGCTTCTTGTAATTGCAACCGTACTTGATTGAGTTCACTCTCTAATATCATTGTTGCGTACTTTGAACGTAGATGTCTGATGAACTCTTCCTGCATTTTTGACATGTGTAATGGATATAAGCACTTTTAAATGTAATGTTTGTTATTCAACTTTGATTTGGAATTATAGTTAGTTTGAAGTTGATATTGGTTCATGTGCAAAATGTATAGGTTACCTTGTTCTTTTCGAAACCAGTTGTCCAGTACTTGACATTTCCTCCTTGGAATGATTCCATATGGTGTATGGCGTAAATCCCGCAATCATGTATGTTGTTGTCATCTTGCCAAGATAGATTCCAAAATACAAGGGTAAATTTCCAGATGTCAACCCCCTTTTCAAATCGTCCACTCATTAAGTAGTTTCCAAACAAGTTTGTCTGCACATAATTATCCAATGTTATGCGGTGATATTTTTGTTTGTGAGTTAAGGGTTTTGTGTTTGAGGTATCCTTACCATGTCCATCACACTACGCTTATATCTGGATGTGAAATCCTTTCCTTCCAAGCGATTGTCAAGTACAATTATTTTCTTACATGCAAAGTCATAACAGAGTACAAAAAAATGATGGTCTTTAAGTATGGGGAAAATCACCTGCATGTCATACAAAATACATGAGGTTAGTATGTTCATGTGTACTGAACTGGAATTGGCTACAGGATGAACAAACTAATATGGTATAGTGAACTGTACAACCACCAATAGTCAATCAATTGCACGTTTCACATATTAGTGAATATTGATTAGTTACTCAGTGAACTTATTCAATATAGTTGGTGAACTAATTAGACAATACATGCATTTCCATGTAGTTCTACATATTCTACAAGCAGTGTCAGGCAACTTACCAATTGGGCATCACCCAATTTCATCCAGTTACACCTCTTTCTCTCAAGTTCCATTACTGCATTGAAGTTGTTTGATAAATCCATTTTTTCATTCTCCATGGCTAGCTGCAAATGCAAAGTAACCATTTAAATGGTAATGATCAAAATTGTCTTATAAAATAGAGAACTAAGTTGTATGTAATGCATTATGGTCTTACGAAGACATTGGTGGTGAAGAACATTCTTTTCTTTGTCATCGGATTTCTTCGCCTTTCCATCCAATTCAGTAGTAGACATAGTACATCTACAATGGACTTGTCTAAGTCTTAGTCTGCTCCAGCCAATGTTTCAAATGCTTCCATGAACATCCACAATTTCGTGTCTTCGTCCTCATTGGCATACTCGAACAATTTCTCCCTATAATTTAGATTATAGTCGTTAATTCTTTAAGGAGGATAGTATGGACAAAGTATAATATGTGTACATGTGTATGTGAGTGATGTGGTTGTAAAGTGTTCATCTTACATTGATGGGTGCAAATCATCTATTGGCATGAAAGCGTAGTCCACCAACATTAGCTGTTGATGAGTTAGCCGATCCCTGGCCTCTCTGTAATCTTTAAGATATGGTGATCTACACTGAAATGGCACTTGTGTGACCATCCTCTTCGGCTGTTGTCGTTTTACTACTTGCTTTCCTCTAATGGTTTCATAGATGTTTGCTGCCTTGTCTGTTCCTTTGCTAGTTTGAGGTGTTGTGTCCGGTGTGATAGCACGTTCACTACCCTCATTTGGTTGCTGCTCAGTTGATGTGCCAAGTGGGTCTGTTGGTGCTGTCTTTTCTCAGCATTGTTCTTGATCTATGCCAGGGGTAGGTTCTGCTGAAGGAGCTGGAGTTGCTTGTTGTTCAAGTGGTATTCCAAGGCTGAAACTTGGCGGGCTACAAGCGACATTTTTCTTGTGCTGTATTTCTTCTCTAGCTATGCTCTCTAGTTTGTCAAGTTGTTCAAGGAACTCTGGGCTGCAGTAGTATGCATCATCTGGGGAGACGTACTCTTGTATATTCTCACTTGCAGCTACTCCCTGTCTAGTGTGGGGTGGAGTTTGCTGAGTTTGCATTTCTGTTGTGGTCTCCTCTTATTGTGCTGGAGCTTCTTTGGTGATATTGTCCTGTGCATAATTTTAATGTTAATTTGTTGAAGAGATATTGTAATATAACATAAATATCTTATACTTGTTAAGTACCAATTACATTTACGAATGCAAGAATAGCTATGTATGGTTTTTTATTTAGTTAGTTACCTGAATTGGATCATCATTGATATGTATGAGCCCTTCACGTTGTCCATTGCAGTGTGGGCAGAATGGACAGCACTGCTCTTTGCTTGGTCTTTCCCGGGACATCTCACTGGGCCCTTCTTTGTGTGGCTGGCCGCTTTCTACTTCTTCCATGTGTATGCGTAGATCCTCTTCAGCTAAGGATGTTATTGTTTGACAGTCAATTCTCTCTAGTATTCTTCCTTTCCCATATCCCCCTGATAGTTGTTCATCCTTGTCTCTATTTCTCACCTTATCTGTGTCCTAATTAATGGCAACTGGGAAGGATCTTTCAACCTTTCTTCCCCTGAATTGAACTCTATCCATGTACAATAGCTGTCACAATAGTAGCATAAACCATATTAGAGTAAGTTATGTATATGTATGAATAGGAATGTAATTGAGGTGCAGTAATGAACTGGATGCTAATGTATTTCTGTTGTTCACTCTTTCCGTGAACTATATTCATTATTTGCGTGAACTTCATGATGAACACACAGTGAACTAATGCAACCTTCATAGTGAATATACATAAACATTAGACAGATTAGCACTTCATACTCTCTTCATTGGGTACGCTTTTAAATGCAATATTCCTTACGTCGTTAGTGAAGGTATTTAAATTCAATTGTGAATGTCATCCTCAAAAATAGTTATTAGTTTCAGTCTACTTTCGGTATACAACTAGTTGTGCATATGTATGAGTATCCATGTCTTTAAGCTGCCTCATTATGATTTGAGGCTACTGTAGGTGCCTTTCTGTTGTTCTCTTCTACAGTGAACCACATTCACAACTGTAGTGAACTGTATCATGCACTATGGCTGAGCAAAAAAATCGGTTCCCCGGACCCAGACCCGGACCCGATCTGGACCCGGCGGTTCTGGACCCGGACCCGGTTAGACCGGGACCGGTTCCAAAATTCAGGACCCGGTTACAACCGGTTCCGGTACTGGGTCCTAAAAATTTGGAACCGGAACCGGTCCCCGTACCCGGCTACCCGGTTTAATATGCTGAAATTAAAATATATATATATATATAAAAGAACTTAGGCTCAAGCAGCCTTGGCTTTGAAGTTTAATTTTGCCCACCAGTTGTCTCAAATCTGGTTTGCTTTTTTGACAAAAAAAAAATTGATTAAAAATGAAATTAAACATGCCCAAGATAGGTACCGGGTACCCGGTTGTGGAACCGGTTCCAACCAGTTCTGGGACCGGGTCCAGAAATTCTGGAACCGGTCCAACCAGGACCGGGACCAGTTTTCAAATTTTTGGATCCGGTCCAACCGGTACCGGTACCAGTTCCGCAAAAATTGACCGGGTACCCGGTTGTGCTCAGCCCTATCATGCACACGAGTGAATTGCTGCAAAGTCAAATATGAAACAATTGAATTTTGTATATGCACAGATCTAGCATATGCCTTCATGGACTTCAAGCATCATCAGTGTATTGGGTAAAACTTTCATTAATTGACTGTGTCTTTGTGTATTATGGAGTCATATAAGTATACCTTATAGTGAACTTTCCTATATCACTAAGTGAACTTGTCAAACTATCAATGTGAACAACTCTGAAATGGTCAGTTTACTAGGCCAAAGCAAATGGTGCAAACACAAAGATTTACATGTACATAGAATTTCAATGGATTTAAGATAATCTTTCTCATGTACTTTGTGAATGTATTAGAACTGCACAGTTAACATCATTATATTATTGAGTGCATTAATTCATAGTGCATAGTGCTTGGTTAGCTATTAATGTAATGGCTTATGGTGGTACTTACCATGAGGAATAATAACGATCCTGTGAAGAACTTGGTCTTGTCTTTCTTCCATTCTACTACTGCATCGTTCAAGCACTTAATTGTATATGCACACCAATTGTAGCGTTTGATTTCATCAATCTTGCGCAAATATTTGACTACCCGGAATTGACAAGTGCCATTTGCATTTCCTACGATGCAAGTAGTTATTGCACATGTTATGAAGTCGGTGATGAACTCATGTCCATGATCCCCACGCGATAGGATTACTTCATCCATGCTCCCAATTGGAGGTCCACCTCTTTCAACATGCCATCTTCTTCTCCAAAGATCTAAGAACTCTATGTCATCATCTAATGTTTGTCCTTCATTTACTTCAAACTCTCCCATAGGTAACCCAAGTGTTGCGTACACATCTTCTTCATCTATTAGGAGTTTCCCATTGGCTAGATTTAGTGAATTGTCCCAAGGATCATATTTTTCTAAGAGCCATCTTGCTAATGATTTTGGAATCAATTTGGTTCTAATTGACAAAATTCCACCAAACCCTGCATCAACAATGGCTAACCATTGTTCATACTGTAGCCTTTCTACCAATCTTAGAAACCCCCCTGGGGCCATTCTATGCCTGAGCAAGCCACTCCATGATCTAGTTCTTATAAGTGTGAGATCAGTATGTTCACTTACTGATTCTTCAACATTATCATGCCTGAATTGAATGTTCTTTTTTGTTGTCCTTTTAGGTGCTCTTTTCATTCTTGGTTGCACACTGGGTGATTGATGTTATCTCTTTTGTCTCTTTCTTTCAGGCATAGGCTCAGGCTAAGTATCAGTGTCTTGCTCATCTTCAGGCTCTCACTCAGGGTCATCCTCTTGCTCTGGATATGCCTCATGCTCAGGCTCCAGTTGCAGCTCATGCTCCGGTTCATTGTTGCTATTCCTTCTTCGTCTTTCTGCTTCATTAACTAATCTCCTGCAATACACAGTTGTAGGTGTATTTGTAAGTTGTTTCTAGCGTAGATTCATATATCATGTGATGATATAATTGGGAATGCAAGATGTTGTTCACTGTTATTTCCAGCATTGTTCACTGCACTTGTTTTCTCAATGTTTTGTTCCTCACATCACATGTACTTAGGGTTTGTTCACTATTTTTATGATGGTTGTTCACTCCCAAAACTACATCCTAATAACTCAAGCATTCCACTCCCAAATTACATTTTTTCACTCCAAAAATTACCCCTTACGAAAATTTCAAGTAAAACTTAGCAAACATCAAGCATCAGATAGTAAAAATCAAGCAAAAATTTCAAGATGTTGGCATCTCCAGCATTTCATTCTCATTTTTTTTTTCCTTTAAAAATTTTTAGCAAAAACCAGATAGTGACTTACCTTGATTTCCTCTTGTATGTGAG
>JACYFF010031958.1:71214872-71326964 GCA_017589665.1 Selenicereus undatus | reverse complement strand
GTTGAAGTAGATTGAAGTTGGTATTTTTTTTCAAGCGTGTTAAAGTAGGTTAAAATGGGTTGAAATAGATTGAAATAAGTTGAAGTGGGTAAAAGTGAATTGACCCACGAAAAGAACAAGCCCTAAGTCTATAAAACTTAATATAATATAGCTTCAATAACAACATATATAATAAGATGCTAATATATAAATCTACAAGAACCCAGAAATGACAGCCATCGTTTCAGCGGCTAAAAAACCAGTGGAGTATAAACAGTAAGCAGAGGTGGGAAAACCCCGACGCACTTCTTGGAACGGCCAGTTAGAACTTCAGAACGATCCTTCGAAAAACCGAAAATGGCTCCAAAGAAGAAGCAGCAGCAGCAGCAGAAGAAACAGCAGCATTCGCAAAAGCCGCAATCATCGGGAGGTCCCAAGCTTCAGATATCGGCAGAGAATGAGCAGAGGCTGCGCCGCTTACTGCTCAACAAAGCCCCCACCGCCTCCTCCGCCGCTGCTCCCTCCGATGAATCAGCTTCTCTTTCCAAAGCTCAGAAGGCCAAGAAGCTTAAATCCGTCTACGAGAAGCTCTCTTGCGAAGGCTTCTCCGATGATCAGATTGAACGTGCTCTCAATGCTCTTAAGGCATTTTCCTCCCTAATTTGTCGAACAAAATGCTTGGTTTTAATATCGGTTGATCAATTTGATTGGAACTGCGGTTTTGATTTTTGTTTAATCGTGGTGGGTTGGCTGGTGCTGTTGTTGTCGTTTGATTTAAATTTGAAATTTTGCAAATCGGGATGAAGGATGAGGCAATAAGTGCTGTTGCATGGTGCTTGTGCTTCCGTATTTGATATGTCTGAGTTTTTTGGTTTAGAGCGATTATATTAATTTTGCCTTGTACACTTTGAAAATGTTGTGTTTTAGTGTGTGGTTGAGTAATGAGTGTAGTGCCTGAATGATTGGCATGATTATTTATTGTGACATTTGATTTGGATAACTTCTGCAGGTAGCAAGACACTGTTTTACTTCAGTTTCATATTGTCTTGCATGATGAAAGAGTGGCATTTTTATGCCAAACCCCCCTTTAAGCTGTTATAAACTAAGTAAAATGCAGTTGCGGCTGCGGTGTCTCAGAATCTCTATAATGTGGCAATCGCATTGCATATCGTGGTTGTGGGATGAAAATGTGGTTGTTGGATGAAAACGTTTCCAATGCAGCTGTTCCATTGTGGGATGACCACATTTTGAATCCTATTTTCAATGATAAGACTAGTTCTTTCTTTCCAAATGAGTTGTAGCTGCTTGAACTAGGAGTTAGGAGCTGCTCAAACCTGTTGTCTCAAGAGGGAAGTAGTAGAGTAGCCTTGCATGGGATTGACTTCAGTTGATTCAGTTTGGCTTGTTGTTTTCATTTTACGTTTCACCTTTATTTGTGCTTTCCCCTTTTCCACAAGCATATAGCAACTGCAGTTCTGCCAGCTGAAAAAAAAAGAGGGAAAAGAGAATCAAAGGAAAAGGAACACAGAAAAATAGAATATGTCTGATTGTTTCGTTACTTTGTCTGCCTTTGATTTTGTAGGCTAAGCGATAACTCTGAGTTTGATTTTCATTGTCATTTTAATTTGTCTCGTGCATTGCGATCTTATGTGTAGGATACTGCAACTTTTGAAGCTGCCCTTGACTGGCTGTGTTTGAATCTGTCACGAGCTGAACTACCTATAAAGTTTCGGGATGGGTCATCTCTGCATGAAGGTGGCAATTGTGAATATTATACATGCTAATAGAACTTGTGAAATTTAATTTTATGGACGTCCAGTTTGATGATTATGGGCCTGTTCTTTTCGTTGAAAAATATGGGTTGCTAAATGATTGAAATTGGTTTGAGATTGGTAGAAATGGGTTGAAGTTGATATTTTTTTGTTGAAGTGGGTAAAAGTGAGTTGAAGTGGGTTGAAGTTGGTTGAAGTTGGAAGAAGTTGATATTTTTTTCTTGGTATGATGGGCAGAAGTTGACTAATGTAAAAAGGTGGGAATAATTTTTTTTTGTTTACTTTTTGGCAGAATATTTCTTACAATTTAAAAAGTAACTAAAATTTGGTCAATTTGGAGATTGCATTTGTTTTAATAATTTAGTAAGTGTTATTTTAAATGCTAATATATTAACAACTTTTAAATTATTTATGGCTTTCTGCATCAAAAAAAATTATTTATGACATTTTGTAATATATATATTGAGGGAATTTTTGTACGTATAATTTGTACATAATAATTTAGAAATTACTACTTCAATACACCAGCACAAAGAAATTACTGTAGGGTATTTTTTCATTGAAAACATAATTAATTTTCACATGATAGTTTACAAATTGTGAAAATTTTGAAGGAGATGAGCTGAACTTGGCTGAAGTAGGTTGAAGTGGGTTGAAAATTGGTTAAAGTTGGTTGAAGTTAGGATTTTTTTTTTGTTAGAGTTGGTAGAAGTGGGTTGAATTGGGTTGAAATAGGTTGAAGTTAGTTGATGGTGGTAAAATGGAATTTACCAACGAAAAGAACAGGCCCTATGTATTTCGTTTTCTAATATGTCAGCTTTCTGCTTTCTGATATTTTAGGAGGATCTGTTAGTGTCTTATCCACTGCACAAGAAAATTGGACTCCCCAAGTTGATAAATCGGTGAGGCTCGAGGAGGAAGCACATAATTTTTCTGTCATAACTAGAGGGGGGCATGATGATGATTCTGTGGTTTTGGATGAGCCGTCTCAAGCGGATTGGATTCGTCAATACATGGAGAAAGAGGAAGAGGTATTAGTGAAAACAACAATTTTCTTTCTGATAGAATATTTTAAATGCTGGAAACTGTAGAATAATTCTCAACTACCACAAAATTATTAATTTAGTTCATGTGAATTATATGTCTTCTATAAGCTGTATGCTGTCCTGGATATTTATAGCTTGTTATGACGTGCTTTCCTTTTATTTCAGATGAGTTTTTCTGGGTAATCAATACATAAATTTTTAACATCTGGAATTGTTTGAAATTGGTTTACATTTCCCCCTACGTAGAAACTAAGATATGTGTGGTTTGGGTTTAGGTCCATTTTGCTCTTCGCCGACGATACCCTTGTATTTTGCAAGCCGGATGTTAGTAATTTGGGCTATTTAAGGTGTACCCTACTGCTGTTTGAAGCTATGTCTGGGCTAAGGGTTAACCTTTCCAAAAGCGCACTCATCCCTGTTGGTGAGGTGCCTAATGTTCATGATTTGGCCCGGTTCTTTGGGTGTGGAGTTGAGTTTTTGCCTTGTTCTTATCTCGGTCTTCCTCTTGGTGCTTCTTATAAGAGTTTAGCGGTATGGGACCCGGTTATTGAGAGGTTCCATAAAAAATTGGCAGGTTGGAAGTCTAAGCTTTTGTCCAGAGGGGGCAGACTCACTCTTTTGAAGAGCACTTTGAGTAGCTTACCTATCTACTTCATGTCGTTATTTACTATCCCAACTACCATTGCTAATCGATTAGAGAAAATCATGAGAGATTTTCTTTGGAATTCTATGGATAATGGTAATGGCCTCCATTGGGTTAATTGGAACGATGTGTGTCGTCCTAAACAAGAGGGAGGGCTTGGCATAAGACCTCTCCGTGTTATGAACGACGCTTTGAAGACCAAATGGTTGTGGAGGTTTGCAAAGGAGGAAGATGCTATGTGGAGAAACGTGATCAAGGCAAAGTATGGAGTTGAGGAGAGGGGTTGGTGGAGTAGGAAGAGTTCTTATGCCCACGGTGTTGGTTGTTGGAAAGCTATCTTAGCAGGTCTTGAGCGGTTCAAATCTTTAGTACATTTTGAGGTGAAGGATGGGTCAAGGGTGTTATTTTGGCATGATGTGTGGTGTGGGGAGCGGCCTTTGAAGATTCTCTTTCCAGATTTGTTCAGGATGGCTCGTCTAAAGCATGCCACGATCCAAGAAGTTGTTTCTTGGAATGGGGATGCTAGCCATTGGAACTTGACTTTTGTGAGGAATCTTAATGATTGGGAAGAGGACAGTTTTTGTGAGTTGTTAGCCACACTTGCTGGCAAAGAGGTTCTGTCGCAAGAAAAGGATGAGATTGTGTGGCCTTTTAACTCTAAGGGATCCTTCAGCATCAAGAGTTTTTGTTCCACACATTCTGATGTCTTGGGTGGTTATGATTTTGCTGCGAAGTCCATTTGGAAGTCTAAAGCTCCCACAAAAGTGAGTTTCTTTGCGTGGGCAGCCTCCATAGGAAGGATCCCCACTGATGACATGCTTAAAAGAAGAAATTTTAGAGGTCCAAGCAGATGCTCTCTGTGCTTGGAGGAGGAAGAAACCGCGGATCACCTTCTTGTTCATTGTTGTTGGGCTTCCGCTCTTTGGGATTTAGCTCTCTCTCTTATGGGGGTTAGTTGGGTGCAACCTTCTAATGTTAGAGACGTGGTGGTAGCTTGGAAGAGAAGGATGCATAAGAGTTGGGTCCTTGAAGTTTGGAACATGGTGCCTTTGGCTATTTGGTGGACGACATGGAAGGAGAGAAATCGTCGTATCTTTGACGATATAGCTGGGTCGTTTCAAGAGTTTAAGCTTTATTTTTTGAGGTTGTTGTATAGCTGGAGTGCCGGGCTTTGTGGTAACAGAAGTGTAAATTTTTTGGCTTTTGTCGATTGCATTATGGATGAGAGTATAAGGGCATAATGTTTTTGTATTTGCCCTTTTTGTATATGGGTGACATCCCCTTGGTGTCCTTTTAATATACTTATTGATTACTTACCAAAAAAAAAATAAAAAAAAAAAAATAAAATTGATGGCTTTCAATTCAAAATTTTTTTACCCTAGTTTCATTATGTGGTGAAGTTTCTTTCCGAGTCTTTATCTTGTCTTTATTATGGTTTAGTTTTTGTTTCTTGTTAGTTGACTATTTTTTTTGAGGTGGGTTCTTCTGGGGTGGTGCGGTTTGGGTTGGGGTTGGCGGCCAGCTTTGGTTCCTATTTGACTATTCCTCAAAGCTTGAGTTGTTTTTCGGTCAGTCATTTTGAGGAATTCAGCTGCTGTTTTGTCTTAGGTGTTTGTTGATTGTGGTTTGTTGTTCTATGTAGCTTTTGCTTGGCAATGAGAATTCACGTTTTTCGTTCTTTTCCTGGTAAATCACTTCTATCGTTTTATGATAGGGGAAAGCAACTACTATTCAGTTGGTGACTTCTGTGGATCCCTTGGAGCTTAGGCCTATCTGGAATAAGGTTATCAGAAGTAAATATGTTGTTAAGTGCTTTTTTGATTAAAAATATCCTTTCATACAAGGGCATTTCTTGAATAATATTACGATGAGAGTTTGAGGGCATTCCCTTTTTGTCTTTTTGTTTTTGTTTGGGTAATTGCTCCTTTTCTACATGGTTGACATCTCATTGGTGTCTTTTTCTCCTTTCCCAAAAGGGCCTCGGTATTCTGAATATGTTGTTGAGTGCATTGTTGACTAAAATTGTCCTTACCTAAAAGAAGAATATTATGGCCGGAGGCCTGATCATATGCAGAAGCTGCAATCAGTTAAAAATTATTTTTGGGAGTACTTCTTTTAATTGGAGTATCCTGGATCTTAGGTAAAAGTACTAGTCTTGTAACAAATGTGATGTGCAGTAAAAATGTATAATGATCAGAAAACGAAAATAAATTTCGTTTGTAATAAAAAAGAGATGAATGCTGAAGTGTCTTCCTTTTTGCTAGAAGTAATGCTAGGATAGTTTTCGAATAGTATACCTTACTCCTTGGAGTATGGTACTTCAAAAAAAAGAAAAAAAAGCGCAAACCCCACAAAAAAATGCTCAATAATTTAAAATAAATTTCATACCTTTTGTTTCCCATTTTTAGGTTCCAATTCTCCCTCTTTTTCTCTCTCTCGTCTCCTCATACTCTCTTCTCTCATCTTGTCTAGATCTATTTTTTTGGGAATTTTCAAACGATTAGCGATTTGCTTAATTTATTAATCTCCACACAATTTTGTTGTTATTCATTGCATTCATCATTGCTTTTGCTATCTATAACCCCAAATCCGATCTGTTTTTCGTTGTATAAAGACTTGATGATTTTGCGATTTACATCAATACCCTAATTGTTATCAATGCTAAAGACTTTCTGTTCGATTTGAGGAATCGGTTCTTTCTCATCAAAAGAATTAAAAACATATGATTTTCTAGATTTTTTTTAATGTTAGATATGTTGTTGATGATTTGCTGCTTATGATCTGTAGTTAATGAGTTAATGTTGATGTTTAATTTGGTAGTAATTGGTTTTTTGTGGTGTTCTTGCCAATGTGCAATTTGGTGCTGTTTGTATTGAAGTTAGATGTGTGTTTTTATTGATATATTCATCTTCAATCTTTTGAAAATCTGCAATTTTGGATGAATATGAGTTATCTTGATGTATTCAAACTATTTAATATGTTCTCTGTCATTTTCTTTGATGAATATATCTTGTATACAAATGAATATGTAATTTTTTTCTAGAATCTTTTTATGTTTGATTCGCTTTGTAATTTTAAAATATCTTGGTTTCTTCTATTTGAAGTGTAACTATTTTAATTGAATACATATTTTTTTTGATGAATATATAAATTTTAATGATGAATATACCAATTATTTCTGATGAATGTGTACTAGTTCTTGAAAAATTTATATTATATTAAGAGAAATATAATTAACTGCTAGGATTTTTTTGATGAATTTACTAATCTTACTAATAAATATTTGTTTGTTTTGATGCATTTGAATAATTGCATATTGAATGCACATTTTTTATGAATATATGAATTTTAGTGATGAATATGCCCATTATCGTTGGTAAATATTTCTTGATGAATTTGTCTTATATTAAGAGAAATATGTTTAATTCCCATGATTGTTTTATGAATTTACTAATTTTATTGATGAATATTTGTTTGCTTTGAGGCATCTGGACAATTTAATATTAAATGTGCATTTTTCTTGGGAATAGTTTAGGTGATGAATATGCTAGTTACTCTTGATTAATATTTACAAATTGTTAATGAATTTATGCAGGGAACTAAGCAAGAAAAAAAAATCACTCCTAGTTCTTGGAAAAAAGATGATGAATATTTGCAAAAACATGATGAATATTGGGAAGTATAGACATATTTTTGGAAATTCATCAATATTGTTGTAAAATTCATCAATTTATACCAAATTCATCATTAAAATATTTGATGGACTTGATTATTTTATCTATGTCCTTTTTAATATGAATAAATGAATAATTGCATTGCTCAATTTTTTTAATAAAATAACATAGTCATCACACTTATTAAATTCATTAGTATACATTGATAATTCTGAGCTAAGTGTAGACAAAAAGGTCTAATTAAGCAACTAAATTTTAATTAATTGTGTTATCAGAAAAGTATATAGAAGATTATCAGAAAAGTATATAGAAGATACAAAAATTCATTAAGTCTCTTACAAAATTCATCTGTATATATTGATAATTCCAATTTCCAAGCAAAGTGCAAATAAAAAGGTACCATTATGCAATTAAACTTTAATTGATTGCGTTGTCATAAAAAAAGTATATATAAGCACAAAAATTCATCAATACTGTTGTAAAAATCATCAAGTGTCTCACAAAATTTATCAATTTGAAAAAATTCATTAGTGAGTTGCAAAACATTCTTCAGTAGATGAATTATGCGCTGGACGTGTGCGTGAGCACTCCGTTGGAGTATCTACTCGAGGGACTACCATATAATTTTCTGATAGCTTTCTGGTAGATAAGAATTCTGAGTTGATTGCTTATTGTATTCTGAATGCTTAAGCGATATTGGAAGGGGAACGGGTGGGTGGCCCCTTATGTAGTATGCTGACCATGTTTGGCTGATTTGTCTGGATATTATCTAGTACTTATCTGTTGACACTTTATTTCTCCTTTTCTGTTTCTTCTTGCTGGAGGACATCCTGCTGTGCCTATAACTCCTTTGCGTCATTTATTGAGAAGTTGAAACAGAAAGTTTGGTTCAATAATTTTGCTAGCTTAGCTTTTAAACTTTTCTGAACTTTTAAACCATATGTTTGGCCTGTGGATGAGATAATCTATGAGGAATGATTATACCTTCTGAGTAGAGCTCCTAATTATCACTTCCTCCAGGGGTTGGGTTTCTCTTTCTCACCTCACCTTTAGGATGTGCTTTAAGAGCTTTCCTGGGGCTTCTTGTTCCTGGAAGTGACTGGGGGTGATGGAGGCCTTTTTCCTTTTAAAGTTGCTGAGGCCAGTAGGAGGAAAAGGTCATTTATCCGGTTGAGCTTCCAGGAATTTCGCTGGTTGGCCGTACAAATGGTTCGATTCTGTTTCTCGAAGGGAGAACCATTGTGGTTGAAAACTTTCAGGTGGGGTTAGAGGTGTCTGTTGCTTCAACTGAGAAAGAATAGCAAAGGTAGATTCATTGTCCTGTCTTTGTTGGGTAATGGTGGGCAGGCTAGGTCAGTGATCTTTCTTGAGGGAGCTAAGGTAGAAAGCTGGTTTAGGGTGACAAAGATTCTTAAGGATACTTTGATTGAGGGTCATAAGAAGCCTTCTCCTCCACCAAGGAATGCTTCTATTCCCTCCAGGTTTCCGGTGAGTAGGGATAGGTCTTTTGCTAATGTTGTTCGAGGTCATCTGGGTGGCTCCCCTAATTCGCCTTTGATGGGGTGGAAGTGTAGGGATTGTGGTTCATGGGATGTGTGTGCAGTCGTGATTGGTGAAGAACAAAATGTTAGCTTTAATGTGTTGAAGCAGAAGGTCTCCTTCAAGGACACTGTTAATGATGCGACAATGCCTCCCTATAAGAAGAATGGTTCGATGGAGGTTTTGGAGGCTTTTTCTCCCTGTGTTAATCAATTCCAAGTGTTGAGAGATCTGTTGGAGAGTTATCCCTCTTCTGATTGTGAGTGTAACTCACACGGTAGTTCTCCGTGCGCCTCAAGGATCCCAGAATCACCTTTGAATGTGGTGGAGGAGGAGTTGCATCCTACAGTTTGTTCACCATCTACGAGTGTGCTTGTTTACTCTCGTAGGAAGAAGCTCCGAAAGACTAATCTCGTTGTTTCTGAGTCGGGCTCTCCTATAATGCAGGAGGTGGAAGGGCCTTTTTCGTTTGAGGAAGCTCTTCCTCAAGCCCACACTCAAGGTTTAGATGGTGCTGCTTTGCCCGGTTCTAGTGATTCAGGGAATGTTAGTGAAGGATCAGCGTGGGTCTTGGAAAGAATGGTCTTTTTTTGTAAGAAGATGGGTCTGGCCATTGAAGGTAGATAAATGGAGTTGCTTTCTTTTCTTGCATCGTTGGAAGCAAATAGAATGAGAAGGTAATAGTCGGTTGAAGAAAGTATGGGGGGTGAAGTTGATAGGGATAGGCTGTTTTCGGATGGGGCCAGCCAGTAATTTGCTTGCTTGGAATGTCAGGGGGCTCAATTGTCCAAATAAGCGGGGGGATGTTAAGTGGGTGTTGCGTACTTTTGCTTGCGATGTTGCTATTCTCCAAGAATCTAACTTGGTGGTGGTTAGTCGCCCGTTAGCGATTAGTTTGTGGGGTCGTTTACCGATTGAGTGGCTTTACTTACCTTCAGTGGGTCGCTCAGGAGGCATTATTATCATTTGGAATTCTCAAGTCTTGCAGCTTGGTGAATCCCGCATTGGGTCATTTTCAGTGTGCTGTAGGTTTAAGTCTCTGGAGGACAATTTTGAGTGGGGTTTGATTGGGGTATATGGGCCTAATGACGACTATATGCGACGGGCTTTTTTTCGACGGGCTTTTTTTGAGGAGTTGTCGTTCTTTATGTCGTCTCTTTATGTCTTCTTGGGACATTCCATGGTGTTTGGGTGGGGATTTTAATGTCTTTAGGTTTCCTTCAGAGATATCCACAGGTGGTCGGTCGTCTTGGGCAATGAGAGAGTTCTCTAGTTTATTGATTCTTGCAATCTCGTTGACCCTCCTTTAGAAGGTGCTCGCTTTACTTGGTCCATCCATGAGGAGGTTCCTGTGTTATCCGCATTCATCGATTTCTGTTCTCGGTTTAGTGGGAAGATCATTTCCAGGGGGTTCATCAAGTTACCCTTTCGAAGATTACTTCGGACCATTTTCCCATTCTTCTGCGGGTTGGGGAAGTCTCTAGAGGTAGGCGTCCTTTTAAATTCGAGAACATGTGGCTTGAGGCGGATGGCTTTGACGACCTTGTCAAATCTGTTTGGGATGAACGGAATATTATTGGCCCTTCGAGTTTTATTTTGGCAAAGAAACTCAACCTTTTGAAGACCAACTTAAACAGTGGAATAGGGAAGTGTTTGGCCATTTAGAGTTTAAGATGGCTAGTCTGGTGGATAAAGTGAAGCTCTTAGATGAGAAGGAGCAACAACAGTCTCTCTCTTGGGCGGATAGATTTGAAAGATTGGGAGTTTAAAAAGAACTCTTTATGGTGCGAAAATCCATTGATATCTTCTGGCGCCAAAGAGCAAAGCAACAGTCGATTGAGGATGGTGATCATAATACCAAATTTTTCCACCAGGTGGCAAATAGGAGAAGAAAGTTTAATGCTATTCGCAAAATTCAAGTGGATGGCGAGTTTTATGTTGATGTTGCCTCGGCCAGGAATGCGATTGTCAACTTCAACTTCTATGAGAATCTGTATCATGAAGATCAACCATCAAGGTTTTTTCTTGATGGAATCGCTTTTGCCTCTGTTAGCCCTGAGGATGCTAGGGATCTTGTAGAAGATTTTACTGAAGATGAAGTGTGGAATGCCATCTCTGAGTTAGGTAACGAGAAAGCTCCAGGGCCAGATGGGTTCAATATAGCTTTTTTTCGACATTGTTGGTCTATTGTCAAGGGGGAAATTATGGGATGTTTTGCTAACTTTCATAATAAGGGTGTTTTTGAGAAAAGTTGAAATGCTACTTTTATTACCTTGATTCCCAAAGTGGCTGGTTCGGATGATATTAAGTCTTTTAGGCCCATCAGTTTGGTAGGAAGTGTATATAAGATTTTTGCCAAAGTCCTCGCTTTAAGATTGAGGAGAGTGGTTGGAAAAGTTGTGGGTCCCTCGCAGCATGCTTTTGTTCCTGGTCGTCAAATTTTGGATGCTGCTTTGATTGCTAATGAGTGCATTGATTCTTATATTAGATCTGGGATTTTTGGTATCCTTTGTAAGCTTGACATTGAGAAGGCTTATGATCATGTCTCTTGGAGTTTCCTCTTGGTTATTCTTGAGAAAGTGGGCTTTCCAAACAAGTGGAGGAAATGCTTTTTGTATTTTCATTTTGTGCTTCTCTATCTTAATAATGGTGAAGCATCTGGTTTTTTCTGAAGCTCAAGAGGCCTAAGGCAAGGTGACCCGTTGTCGCCTTTATTGTTCATTTTGGTTATGGAGGCTCTCAGTAGATTGGTGATTAAAGCAGGTGAGGAAGGTTTCTTGAACGGCTTTCATATTAGTAATCCTCATTCCGAGGGTTTGGTGATATCCCATTTGCTCTTTGCTGACGATACCCTTGTTTTTTGCAAGCCAGACGAGAGTAATTTGGGCTACTTAAGATGCATCCTTCTCCTGTTCGAAGCTATATCGGGACAAAGGGTCAACCTCTCCAAAAGTGCACTCATTCCAGTTGGCGATGTGTCTAATGTTCATGTGTTGGCCCGTTTTTTTGGGTGTGGAGTTGATCATTTGCTTTCTTCGTAACTTGGGCTTCCTCTTGGTGCTACTTATAAGAGCATAGCGATTTGGGATCCAGTTCTTGAGAGGTTTCATAAGAGATTGGCAAGCTGGAAGTCAAAGCTTTTGTGCAAATTGACTCTTTTGAGAAGCACTTTGTGTAGCCTGCCCATCTACTTCATGTCTTTATTCACCATCCTAGCCAGCATTGCTAGTCGGTTAGAGAAAATCATGAGAGATTTTCTTTGGAATTCCAACGACAATGGTAACGGCCTCCACTGGGTAATTGGAATGAGGTATGCCGTCCTAAACAACAGGGAGGACTTGGCATAAGACCTCTTCATGTTATGAATGAAGCGTTGAAGACCAAATGGCTGTGGAGGTTTGCAAAAGAGGATAGTGCTATGTGGAAAAATGTGATCAAGGCAAAATATGGGATAGATGAGTTGGGTTGGTGGAGTAAAAAGAGTCCTTATCCTCACGGGGTTGGTTGTTGGAAATCTATCTTAGTAGGTGTTGAGCGCTTCAAATCTTTAGTGCATTTTGAGGTGAGGGATGGATCAAGGGTGTTATTTTGGCACAATGTTTGGTGTGGGGATCGTCCTTTAAAAAATCTTTTTCCCGATCTTTTTAGGATGACTCGTCTGAAGTATGCCACGGTTAAAGAAGTTGTTTCTTAGAATGGTGACGTTAGCCATTCGGATTTGATTTTTTAAGGAGTCTTAATGATTGGGAAGAGGATAGTGTTTGTAATTTGTTAAGTCATACTTGCTGGCAAAAAGGTTCTGTCCCAAGGTAATGATGAGATTGTGTGACCACTAAACTTTAAGGGTTCCTTTAGTGTCAAGAGTTTTTGTTCCACACAATTTGAAGCATTGGACGGTTGTGATTTTTCCTGCCAAGTCCATTTGGAAGTCTAAAGCTCCCACAAAAGTGTGTTTCTTTGCTTGGGCAGCCACCTTAGGCAAGATTCCCAAGGACGACATGCTTAAGAGAAGAAATTTTAGAGGTGCAAGTAGATGCTCCATGTGTTCGGAGGAGGAAGAAACTGTGGATCATCTTCTTGTACATTGTCTGTGGGTTTCTTCGTTTTGGGATTTATCTCTCTCGCTTACGGGGATTAGTTGGGTTCAACCTTCTAATGTGAGAGATGTGGTGGTGGCTTGGAGGAGAAGGATGAAGAAGAGCTGGGTCCTTGGAGTTTGGAACATGATTCCTTTGGCTATTTGGTGGGCTACTTGGAAGGAGAGAAATCGTCTTATTTTCGAGGACAAAATCGTCATTAAGATTTCAAGCTCTATTTTTTGAGGTTGTTGTATAGTTGGAGTGTGGGGCTTAGGATGAGAGCTCAAGGGCATAATGTTTTTGTAGTGCCCCTTTTGTACATGGGTGACATCCCCTTGGTGTCCTTTTAATATACATCTTTGATTACTTACCCAAAAAAAAAAAAAGAGCTTTCCTGGGACTTCTTGTAAGATTGAAGCATTGTTCTGTATCATTGGTCTTGTTGGCAGGTTCCTGCTTCTCAGTTTTTTTTATAATTTTTTTATGTGAACTTTTTTCATGCTGGAGAGAATTTTTCTTGTGAAGTAAATTGCTGATTGAGAATGTGCTTGTTTATTTTCATTGAAGATTTCTGTGCCTTTGCAGATGGAATCTGAAACTTGCGAAGACACATTGTTGGTTGAAGATTCATGCAATAAGGTACCCTCTTTTTTTTTTTTTTTTTGAGAATTTGTACCAAGGAAATGTGGACAGAATGGGACTTTTTTTTTTGGGAATATCCTATCATTTATATGAGTTTCAGGGCTTGTGGATTTTACATGGGTGACATCCCCTTGGTGTCATAATCATTTTATTACATTTCTTGATTACTCATCCGGAATAAAAAGATATTTGGTGTGTTTAATGCACCGGGGAATAGCCAGCTTTGCTCTTTGTTCATTTATCTGGTTGCAATTTGTTTCATTGGAGTTTTTCTCTGGTTGAAGATGAGCAATAGTGACTGAATGTCGCTTTCAGTGACGATGATGAGCTGATGGCAACAGTGTCCTATTCCTAATCTGCACAGGTTGTTGAACCAAGGTCATATGAGTCAATTGTTAAGGATTACCGTGCTGCACGTGTCGAGGCTATAACTGCGAAAGAGAAAGGGGACAAAAAAAGCCAGGAAGCCGCAAGCAATAAAATCCGCAGACTCAAACAGGAGATGTCTGCTTTAGGTTGGAATTTGGAGTTCTACTCTTTGGTGTTATTGTCAGAGTTCTGAATATGCAAACAAATGTCTTTAAAAAATATATGAAATCATCTATAGGATGCTTTTATTTTTGGAGCAGGGATATCTGATCAAGTGCTTATGTCTGAGATTGATAAGATGGAGATACCTGGCTCTACACAAGACAAATGCAATTCTATGTCTGATTTAAGAATTGGCGGGGATGAGGTAGACGATTGCTTCAGGGACAGTGTAGGAGTAAATTCGACCAGCATTACTGTCAAAGAAAAGGAAGCTTCAGATGAGGAACCGGACAACACAGAGCTTGGTAGCTTTTTTGCGGAAGATGACCCATCTAATGAAGTTCTACCCCCTGAAGTCCTGAAGATACAAAACAAAGGAAAGGCAAGAAGGGTACCAACTGGCAAAGATTTGGAAAAATTGGAGGGCATTTGGAAAAAGGTACTTCTTTCAGCTTGCGCTATGTCAAACTTTGACAACCCACCTGGATACATCCACTTGAAGAGTAAACTGTGTGTGATTGGTCCAAATGAGACCAAAATGAGCTGTTTGTATTGTTTCTATCAAAATTTAGTGTATTATTGTATTATTGGTCTGTTCTCCTTGATGGATGCTTACAATAAGTTAAGAGTCCTGAGTTTGATACCTTGACTCTTCCTTCTACCATGTCTTTGTCAATTTCTATATTCCTAATTGTGCAATGGTTGGTACAAAAGGTTTACCTTTAGCTACATGCCTGATCAACTTTCTTCTTCTTCTTTCCCCTCCCGCCGCTCCTTTTTAGTTGGAAAAGTAGTGTGCTTGATCCTTTTAGTATTGTGCCACTTCTTGGTGTGTTCTTTTCAGCCTTATGTTTCCCCCTTCCCACCTTTCTTGGTGTTTTGGGTGACTAATGAGAAAGTATATTAATAGGAAACAAGGGGTGCCACCTGTTCACAAATGTGGTCAATAGCAAAAATCATTTTGTTCTTAAGCTCTCATGCATGGCATTATTTTGGCAATGCTAGTGGGAACGGTAAACAAAGATGTGAAATAAATCTAAAGACTCCATAATGTGCTCTATAATCAAGTGAACCTTCGCCCCTCAGACAAAAGCTTTGATTCCCAACCTCATGGTCTCTTATGGAATGCAAACCTCTCCGCATTTGGCTTCCAAACAGCTTTGCACATATATGATATGCCTTACTAAGGTAAGCAGATGGCAGATACTCGACACCATAGGCAAAAAAATGCACTAGGTGATGGTTAAGGTTGCCATTTCTTTGGCTGCACGAGGTTCCACTGCTTTGAAGCATCCTCTTGAGTGATTGCTATCATTCAAGACTAAAGCTTTGGAATACTCAGCATCAGGTAACTATTATGGGCAAACGTCCCTTGTTTGTAGGTTGCCATCTAGTCATGAAAGGTCTTCGAAATTGGACAGCAGGTATTTTCTACTCGGTACTTATTTCATTTATTCCCAAGTTTCTGCTATGTGGAGAAACGTGATCAAAGGAAAGTATGGGGTTGATGAGAGGGGTTGGTGGAGCAAGAAGAGCCCTTATGCCCATGGTGTTGGTTGTTGGAAAGCTATCCTATCAGGTCTTCGGCGTTTCAAATCTTTAGTACATTTTGAGGTGAAGGATGGCTCAAGGGTGTTATTTTGGCATGATGTGTGGTGTGGGGAGCGGCCTTTAAAGACTCTTTTTCCAGATCTTTTTAGGATGGCTCGTCTGAAGGATGCCACGGTCCAAGAAGTAGTCTCTTGGAACGGGGACATTAGCCATTGGAACTTGACTTTTGTGAGGAATCTTAATGATTGGGAAGAGGATAGTTTTTGTGATTTGTTAGCCGTAATTGCTGGCAAAGAGGCTCTGTCGCAAGAAAAGGATGAGATTGTGTGGCCTCTTAACGCTAAGGGATCCTTTAGCGACAAGGATGAGATTGTGTGGCCTCTTAACGCTAAGGGATCCTTTAGCATCAAGAGTTTTTGTTCCACACATTCTGATGCCTTGGATGGTTATGATTTGGCGGCTATGTCCATTTGGAAGTCTAAAGCTCCCACAAAAGTGTGTTTCTTTGTGTGGGCAGCCTCTATAGGAAAGATCCCTACGGATGATATGCTTAGAAGAAGAAATTTTAGAGGCCCAAGTAGATGCTCGCTGTGTTTGGAGGAGGAAGAAACCGCAGATCATCTTCTTGTTCACTGTCGTTGGGTGTCCGCACTTTGGGATTTAGCCCTCTCTCTTATGGGGATTAGTTGGGTTCAACCTTCTAATGTGAGAGATGTGGTTGTTGCTTGGAGGAGAAGGATGAAGAAGAGTTGGATCCTCGGAGTTTGGAATATGGTGCCTTTGGCTATTTGGTGGACCACCTGGAAGGGGAGAAATCGTCGTATCTTTGACGATAAAGCCTTGCCGCTCCAAGATTTTAAACTTTATTTTTTGAGGTTGTTGTATAGTTGGAGTGTAGGGCTTTATGGTAACAAATCTTCAAATTTTTTGGCTTTTGTTGATTGCATTATGGTTGAGAGCTCAAGGGCATGATGTTTTTGTATTTGCCCTTTTGTAAATGGGTGACATCCCCTTGGTGTCCTTTTAATATACCTCTTGATTACTTACCAAAAAAATAAAAATAAAAATTTATTCCCAAGTTTCTGGTGTTTTTTACCTCACGATGCAACTTTTCTTCCTGAATCATCCACCAACTTTTGGCATGTGAAGCGAGTTTTGCTTTAACAAATTGGAGCTAGCCAGTCAACAAGGGTAGGCGGATTTATTCTTTCAGCAATGCCACACTCTTCAAATCGGCCCTTTTTGTTATGTCATTGGAGTGTTAAGCAGTTCCTTGATTGAGATTGTGTGGATATCTTCAAAAATTGTTCCCCTTGTCTGTCGCACTTCATGTCATGATTCTCCGCTTTTGCTGTTGAATTTTCTCCATCTTCTGCTCTGTTTTAAGTTTTAACATGGGTTTGGCTGCCCGGCTGCCCCCTAGGGGGGTTTCTCTTGGCAGCCAACAGAACTGCTCTTTTATAGGATATATACATTCACCCAGCTTCAGCAGAAGTTAATCCTGCTCTGAATTAGTCAAAGGTGCCCTGCAAGTTCTCCATCCCTATTGAAAGGCTCTAATACCGTACTCATGCATTTTATCAAAAATATGAAATAACAAGCAACAAACATAGATGGCCTAGGAAATCTATCTAGGATTTGTGATCTGTCCGCTGACTTAGCAACCATGAATCCGTAGGCCAAAGAAAAGCGATGAACTTACCAAATGGGTGACATTCCCTTGGTGTCCTTTTAATATACCCCTTGATTAGTTACCAAAAAAAAAAAGAAACAGAAAAGCAATGAACTTGCTAGGGGTAGTTCGATTTATTGTGTGTTTTGGAAATAGCATCGAACTGCCAAGTCCATTTGGAAGTCTAAAGCTCCCACAAAAGTGTGTTTCTTTGCTTGGGCTGCCACCATAGGCAAGATTCCCACTGAAGACATGCTTAAAAGAACAAATTTTAGTGGTCCAAGTAGATGCTCCATGTGTTTAGAGGAGGAAGAAACTGCGGATCATCTCTTTGTACATTGTCGGTGGGTTTCTTTTTTTTGGGATTTATCTCTCTCTCTGATGGGGGTTGGTTGGGTTCAACCTTCTAATGTGAGAGATCTGGTAGTGGCTTGGAGGAGAGGGATAAATAAGTGTTGGGTCCTTGGAGTTTGGACTATGATTCCTTGGCTATTTGGTGGGCTACTTGGAAGGAGAGAAATCGACATATTTTTGAGGACAAAACCTCGTCGTTTCAAGAATTTAAGCTCTATTTTTTGAGGTTGTTGTATAGTTGGAGTGTCGGGCTCAATGGTAACAAAAATTTGAACGTTTTGGCTTCTGTAGATTGCATTATGGATGAGAGTTTAAGGGCATAATGTTTTTGTATTTGCCCCTTTTGTACATGGGTGACATCCCATTGGTGTCCTTTTAATATACCTCTTGATGACTTACCAAGAAAAAAAATAATCTAACTGCTAACAATGTTTGAATAGCCCCTGTGTCCCCTGAAAAACAAGTTAAACCAAACCCCTGCCTATATCTAGTTTTATGCATAAAGTGACAAAAAATACCTAAAGATATTTTAGAAGATTACCTAAGAAAGTCCAAAACGATTGTTTTACGTCTCATATTCCATGTTATCCTTTACTCCTTTTTCACTTATTATTATTTTTTTGGTGCTGACTGCTGAGTAATTCAAAAATTTGTTGATAAAGATACCAAGGGATGTCACCCATATAAAAACGTGGCCAGTACAAAAAATCATCATGCGCTCGAGCACTAGTGCATAATTTTATCTATGAAATCTGAATAAGACAACTTTTCACCCTGAAAGAGAATTTTACTCCAACTGTACAAGGTTCTAAAAATAGAACTCCAATTCTTGAAGAGAGATAGCATTGCTGTCAATGTCAATTCCTTTCTTTTCAATTGCTCCGCCAAATAGCCAAGGGAATGAACTTCGAATTTCCTACATTTAACTCTTCTTCATTCGTTTCCATGCCACCAACACACGTTTAACATTGGACAGTCAAACCTAACTAACTCCTATCAAGATGACAGATAAATGCCAAAGCAAAGAGGCCAAACAACATTGAACAAAGAAGTACCACCAAGCAAAGTGCAATTGAACACCTACTTCTGATAGTATGGCATTGAACAAGGAGCCACCATCAAACAGGCTGCAACTAAATCTCCAATAATTTCATTTTTAGATTTCTTTCCTTTTGCATCACCCATGTTGAAAAGGAGCCCCCCCCCCCATCCCCCCTAAAAATGAAAAGAGAAAAACACCTTGTGTTGACAGCATCTTGAATGTTTTTATCAAGAAAATCCAGAAGGCAAATTTAAGTTCTTGGCAAGACTGAGCTTTTCCCTCAAAGATTAGCCACTTTCTTTTCTTCTGTGTGCTATATCAAATAGCTAAGGGGATCAGCTTTGTAATTCTAAAAATCCAAGCTTTTTTAAACATTCTTTTCTAAGCCACCAAGGCACCAACACATCTTTGACTCTCCTTTGCTTAACCTAACCGATGACCAACAAGGATAAACTTATCCATGGAATGTGATTGTGTAATTTAGTTTAATGGTCTGAGAAGAAATTTGAAATTCATATTATTTGACATGTAAATATGCCTTTTCGGTTCCTCTTTTGTGGAAGAAATGTGTGCTAACTCTAGGACCCAGGTGAATCTTTTTTGATGAGTAATCAAAGAGTTATATAAATGAGACATCAAGGGACTGACATCCATATACAAAAGGGGCAAGCGCAAAAATCATCATGCCCTCAAGCTCTCATGCATAATTCTATCTACCAAATCTAAAAGAGACACCTTAGAACCACCATCAAGCACTTGGCTCCAACTATACAACAATCTCAAAAAATAGTGCCTGAAATCCTGAAGGGAAGAAACTTTGCCTTCAAAAATCCATCGGTTCCTCTCTTTCCAAGTACACCACCAAATAGCCAAAGGAACCAACTTCCAAATCCCATGAACCCAACTCTTTTCCAATTTCCTTCTCCATGCTACCAAAACATCTTTAACATTAGAAGGTTGAATCCAACTAACCCCCATCAAGGAAAGAACCAAAAACCAAAGAGAAGAGACCCATTGACAATTAACAAAGAGGTGGTCAACTGATTCTTCCTCCTCAAGGCCCATTGAGCATCTACTAGCTAAGTTGAACTTTCTTATTTTAAGCATGATCTCCTTGGGAACCTTGCCCTTAGAAGCCACCCAAGCAACGAAACAAGCTTTCGTAGGAGCTTTAAACTTCCAAATTGGCTTTGCCGGGAAATTAGGACAACTAGACCGATGCAACCTATTACAATGACTCTTAATAGAGAAGGTCCCATTAGGATCAAGAGATCACAGAATCTTATCATTACCCTCAGATTGAACATCCACATCGAAATCTTTTAACAAGCTGAGAATGCTTTCCTCTTCCCAATCATTCCGGCTTCTTGTGAAGGTAATGTCCCAATGATACTGACCCCCGTTCTAAGATAAAACCTCTTGCACCGTAGCATTTCTCAAACAAGCTATCCTGAAAAGATTGGGAAATTGAACTTTAAGAGAGTGTTCCCCGCACCACTTATCATGCCAAAACAACAACCTAGACCCATTTCTCTCCTCAAAATAAGCAAGAGACCTAAAAAAGTCCAAACTTGCATGGATGGATAAACGGATTTCCAATGACTCTGTGTGCATCAAGGCTCCTCTTACCCCCCAACCAGAACTATATGTTCCATGTTTGGATACAATGACTTTTTCCAGAAAGTATATTATCTTCTTTAGCATACCTCCAAAGCCACTTGGTCTTAAGCGCTTCATTCATCGCTCGAAGTGGCCTAATACCTAGCCCACTTCTTGTTAGTATTGACACTAACTGGTCAAAGTTAGTGGTTCCATGAGTCATATGATAGTGACATATAGTAACTTAGTTTCTGTCCTTTCTGTACTCTCTGTCTCATTTCTTTTTCCTCTTTTTTGTTCTTTTTTGCTTTGTTTTGTTTTTGATGAAACTGATGCTTTGTAGGGAAGCTGTCTTTCTATAATGAGAATATTAATACCTGAACTTTTTAGTTTCCATTCAATATTTCCCGCTTTTTTCCTTCAGTTACAATAACAAGAAAATGCAATTTGGGTACCGCTTCACTAGTTTGGCTAGATCTAGATGTAGCCAGCCATACTCTGCAAGCAATGGGTCTGGGGAAAGAAGCTTGGAGATATCCACTTTTTTTCTTTAGTTAATTTTGATTTATGCTAGTGTATGTATTTCTCATGGCTGTACGTGTCTCAATTACAGGGTGATCCACAAAAGATTCCCAAAGCCGTCCTTCACCAATTGTGCCAAAGATCAGGGTGGGATCCTCCGAAATTTGACAAAGTGGGTAAGAGAGGAAGCGGCTTCAATTACACGGTCAGTGTGCTGCGTAAATCAACAGGGAGGGGTAAGTCCAGAAAAGCAGGTGGTCTGATCATGCTGCGACTCCCTAGTGAGGATGAAGCTTTTGATTCTGCTGAGGTACCAAGTGTACTGTACAGTCTGTACTGTTCTAGTCTATCACTGCACTTTTACAGCTTGCATTGTGTTACATGTTTCACAATGAAGAAGCCTTGCTGAAAAGTGCTCTTTTTTCTGTCTTTTTTGTTTAAATTTTACTTTTAGAGACTTTTTATGATGATTGATATTTTCACACCTGCTTGGTTATGTTCACTCCCTTAAAGAGAAGTGTCTTTGGATTTTGGGCAAAATAGAATATAGTGGACTTGCATGTTGCTGCTGGAATTAGAATTATACTTGGTCTTAATGTCCCATATGTCATTTCTAGCATTATACTTCCTTTTGTATCTCAATTGTTTGCTATTCGATTTTGATCAACGGTGAAGGTACTGATCTTTTCTGTGTTAGAGATGGTTGTATCAAGGGGACCCATTTTCCCGCCTCGTTATTCACGTTGCTTGTGGAGACCCTTAGTAAATTAGTGAACAAAGCTGTGGAGGTTGGATGTTTTCAAGTTGGCAACTCTCGTTCTGGCGGCAATTGCTTCCCATCTTGTTGCCATATATCACCCTCATTTTCTATAGACTTTGTGCAACGAATTAAGGTCTCAAGACCAAATGGCTTCGGAGGTGTGCTACTAAGAGGACGCTTTGTGATAGTTTTAGCAAATTATTGGTAAATATGTGCATGGGGTGGGATGTTGGATATCAATACTTATAGGTTTGGACCTTTTCAGGTCTTTCGTTAATTTGAGGTGAAAAATTGGTCTAGAATGTTTTGGCATGATGTTTGGTGGGGATAACAACCTCTTAAAGGTCAATTTCCTAATCTTTCTTGAATGCCTCATTTGAAAGATGCTACGGTGAAAGATGTGGTCTCTTTGAATGGGGACTAGAGTCATTGGGAAGAGGAAAGTATTTGCATCCGTTTGGATAAACTTGCAAATTTGGATGTTTGACGTGTGGGTAATGATAAGATTTTATGGTCTCTTGAATCTAACGGCTCTTTCTCGGTTATGAGCTTTTGTAATAGTCTTGTTCTTAGTAGGATGGTCTCAACTTCCCTGCGAAGGGCATTTGGAAGTCTGAAGCACCTTAAAAAAGAGGAGAAAAAAGAGCTAAGGGCAAGATTCCTTTACAGGCCATGCTCAAAAGAAAAGAATTTAATTTATCAAGTTGGTGTGCAATGTGTTTTGACCCGGAAGAATGTGTTGATCATCTCTTTGTTCATTGGTATCGTGTCTCCTCACTTTGGTATCCATCTTTCGTTGATGGGGGTGGCTGGGTTCAGTCTTCTAACGTGAAAGATGTTTTGGTTGTGTGGAGAAGAAGATTGAAGAAGAGTTGGGTTCTTAGACTTTGGAAGTTGGTTGATTTGGCTATTTGGTGGTGTACTTGAAAAGTGAAGAACCAATGAATTTTTGAGGGCAAATCTTTATCACTTGAGGATTTCAAGTTCTAGTTTTTGAGATTGTTTTATGGTCGGAGCGAAGTGCCCAATTGTGGTACAATCTTTTGGATTTTGGTAGATAAAATTATGCATGAGAGCTTGAGGGCATGATTTTTTTTGTACTTGCCCTTTTTGTATACGGATCTTACCCCCTTGGTGTCTCATGAATATATTTTTTGATTACTCATTAAAAAGAACCCATCCTTGGGCTTATGCTGGTGAAGTTTACTGCAGAATTGAACATGTATTATGTATATGTTATCACTATGGCAATAAGTCATGCACACATGATGACATGAATAGTTTGCCTCTCAAGTGAATCATGCTGCTCTTACTCGGGATCAACGATCATTTATTATAAAAGAAAGGAAAGTGTCTTTGAAGTTGTGGGCAAAATGGGATGTGGTTTTTTGTACATTTCCTGGGGTTTAGATTAGTTTCATTGTATTTTTATCCTTTACCCACATCCTATGGTGCTTAGGCTATGCAGTTTGCTACTGGGTTAAATGTGTAGATATCATCAATATCGGATGGGTCATGCACTAATGAATAGTTGCCTGTCAATTGAACTTGATGGTGGTAATGATCTTCGGTTACAAAATAGTGTATGGTGTCTATTTGTTCTATTTCACTAAGTTTTTGTCTTGCATCTTTTCTTCCGACGGAAGGTAGCGGTGAACTCCATAAGTCTTGATGTTCACCTGTTGTACCTTAATATATTACAACAGGCTTCTGTTGTTCTTGTTCCTGGTCTATGACACAACGTCACTTCTCCTAGGTTAGTTACTCTTTAGGATTAAGGCCAACTCTTTGATGCTTAAATAGCGAGAAAGTATTGGACTGTTCTCTCTCTCTCTCTCTCTCTCTGTCTCGGTTGATTTTCCAAATAAAGCAGTTTTTTATCTGTTCAGTATGGGATATTAGTTAAACTTTTAAAGTATCCCAACTTACTTTCTCTCCCCTTACCTTCTTCAGTGGCTACCAAGTTAGAAGTGAAACTTCCTATGGGGATCTTTTGGGAGTGATTTCACGTATCATCTTGCCAAATGAAATATTGTGAAGCATCCTTCTCTATGTGGTTTAGGTGTCAGTGATTTGCAGCTCTTTAATGAGGATTTTCTTGGCAGGTGGCTTTCGAGATTTATAATAAAAAGGGAAATTTTTGGAGAAAGCTAATTACCATCAATTATGGTAAGGCTGGTTTCGGTTGGTTTCCTTCTACTGCTAATGGTTCTTAAGGGTATACACATACCCTTTGGAGGTATATTTGAAAAGGATGGGAGAAGTTCTTTCCTTGCCTCTTTGTCGAGGTTGACGATGGCTCCCTGATCTTTTTTGGGCATGATCAATGGTGTGATGATACTCCTTTGAGAGAGCTCTTCCCTGCAATTTTTGTTCTAGGTGTGGATAGAGATGCGTTAGTTGCTAACTATTGGGAGCGACCGTCTGGCAACAATGTTTGGTCGATGTTTTTGTTTGAGAGAGGTTTGTTGAGGATGACACTCTTGTTGGCTTTTTTTTAACTAGCTTAATTATTTGCAACTAGGGGATTGTTCACATGATATGATGAAATGGCATATGCATTCTAAAGGGACTTCGTGGTTAAATCTTGTTATTTGAAGCTTCTACAACTTAATTATCCACCATTACGAACTCTTTTCGGAGGGGGTTCTCTTGCAAGCTCAGTTGGAAGTATTTCGGCCTTTAAGGGTTTCCTTTTTTGTTTAGAAGGAGCTCGTGGGAAAATTTTGACTGGTGATAATCTTAAAAAGGGGGAAAGATCTTGGTGATCAGTTGCTATATGTTCAAAGGGGATCTGGAATCACTGGATCACTTGCTACTTCACAGTGAGTTTGCTAGAGGCCTGCAGGATCTTGCTTTTATTTATTGTGTCACTTCGAATTCCATTTTGAGCCATCTTTTAGCTTGTGAGGGCTTCTTTGGTAGAAAAATGAAAAAGAAGATGGCAATGGTTGTTCCTCATGTAATTTTATGAAGCATTTGGAGAGGGAGATCATAGAGTTTGTGAGGGTGGTGAAACTTCCGTTTAGTGCTTAAAAGACAATTTCATGGAGACTCTTTACTTTTGCGATAATAGGAGCTTTTGCTGGCGAGCTTTGATGTTACTAACCTTGTGGATAGATTGTATTTAGGATGTATGTAGCCTTTTGTAGGATGCTTTGTTAGGATCCATCGCTTTATCCTATTACATTAACATACATACTTTTCCTTATCCAAGGGAAAAAAAAATGTTGACTGGTAGGCAGTTGAGTGATTTTTGAATCTAGGATCTAGTGGAACTTTCCTTTTTGCAATTATGCAATTCAGGGATTGCAGGGGTAAGGCTAAGGCTGCTGTGTCAGACCCCTCCCCCATACTCTTCCTTGAGATGGGTTTGCAATTTTGGATATGTAGATGCTGGCAGGTTATCTCTCCCATGGGTTTTTATTCTTTTTTTTGGGGGGGGGGGGGGCGGGGGTGATTGTCGTTTTTCTGATTTTGTCTCTCACAAATGCCAACCAGTTAGAACTTTAGAAGCACCTAAAGAGAGAAATATACAGCCTTTGATGGTTTAGATTTTAGAAACACATTTTTAGCTTATTAACTATGTGCTAGGACAATGTGAACCTCTGTTACTTCAATTCTATTGATAAACTTTGTTTATAGTTGCTTTTGGCTGGAAATAGTTTCTACGTGCCTGTCTGCTTTCTATCCAAACCTTTTTTCGTCGTTAAAAGTTTCCTTATTGTTTTCCTTTTGGATTTTTTTTTTGGGGGGGGGGGGGGGTTCCTCAGTGCCGAATTAGAAGCATCCTTGGATTCTTGTCTATTACCAAAATATTGCATGACTTGACTCCGAGTAATGATATGAAGGGTGTTCTCATGCGTAGTCTATCTGACTAAATATTATTTGGAACATATGGAGACTTGGTGAGGCCAGCTTAGCAGAAATATTTGGTGAATGTCGCTATTACTCTTTTGGTGGTTCCAGGAAGCACAGAATAGGGTGGCAGCTTTCGCTCTCTGGCGCTTGTTTCCCGATGTACCAGTTCAGTTTCTAATTACAGAGCCGTATGCTTCCCTCATTATGAAGTGGGAGGAAGGTAACCATTTTGATTTTGCATTTTGAAATACTTATTTTATTTTGGTTTATCATTTTTTTGGGAGATAGTTCAACGAAATCATCATGTTTCTGAAGTGCTGTTACTGCAGGGGAATCATCAAACACAATTGAAGACACTCTGGAAGATAGAAGGACGGTCTTTGTGGATTCATTAATAAGTGCCGATTCTTCAGCATTGACGACCTCAGTTGATGCCATTGAAACTTCAGACCAGCATGAGTCCTCAGATTTGTATGATGAACATCTTGTTGCTGCAGATCTCAAGAGTATGCAAACCGAACAATTGCTTCTCACAGAAATCGATGTTGGAAAATTGTGAGAGACATAAAATGAGGAAGTTTTATGCGTGACATAGCAATAGCATCAAACCAGAAGGCATCCTTTTAAACACCTTTAACGAAAAGTTGTCAGAATGAAAATTATTAGAAAAAATTTACGGGCTTCATTGAGGAGTTTTATGAGATTGAATGCCGCTTTTTAAAGTTTACTTCCTAAAGTGGCGGGGCAGATGTTGTAAGAAGCTTCGGCTCATGAGCCTTGTGGTGAGTGCTTGCAAAATTTTAGCTAAAGCCCATGCTTCAAGGTTGGGGAAAGTCATTGGAAAAATTGTTAGCCCAAATCAGCATGCTTTCATTCATGGTCGCCAAATTTTGGATGGAGGTTTGATAGCTAATGTTTCAAATCTAATCAATCAAGGGTTCTCTGCAAGCTTGATATTTGAAAAACTTATAGCTATATTTCTTGGGTCTTTCTCACTATTAATCTTGACGAAATGGGCTTCCCGAGCACGTGGAGGAGATGGATTTACTTTTGTATCTCTACATTCCGCTTCTTAGTGCTAGTCAACAGGCGAAGCATTCTAGCTCAAGGCGGCTTCGCCAAGGTGACCTTTATCCCTCCTGTTTTTTCTAGTGGAGACCCTAAGTAGGGTGGTGAGCAAAGACATTGAAGTTGGGATCTCGGAGGTTTTTCTTATTGCAAACTCTCGGCCTTAAAATGTTTGATTTCCCACTTACTTTTTGCCAATGATATTCTTCTTATTTTTGTAAGCCTGAGGAGAGCAATTTGAGTTTTTTGAGATGTATGTTGCGAGGCGATGTCTGGCCTTAGAGTCAACTTATCTAAGAGTGTTCTCATTCCTAATGCTGAGGTGCTAGGTGATCCTTGCCCAATTCTTTTGTTGTGGGGTTGATTATCTACCATCTTTTTATCTTGGCCTCATGCTTGGAGCTCCTTTTAATGTAAAGTTTTGTGGGGACCAATTGTGGAAAGGTTCCACAAGAGACTAGTTGGGTGCAAATTTAAGCTGTGCTCTAGAGGGGTTATACTTTATTGAAAGGCACCTGATGGAGTCTACCTACTTATTTCATGTCTATATTTATCATTCCAACTAACGTTGCCTCCCAATTACAGAAAATCATGAGAGACTTCCTGTGGTCTGACGATGAGTCTAACAATGCTTTTCATTGGGTCAATTGGGATGATGTTTGCTATCCTAAACATGAGGGTGACCTTGGTGTTGGACATCTTCGGGAGATGAATGAAGCTCTCAAGGCCAAGCCGCTATGGAGGTTTGCCAAAGACGAGGAAGCTTTATGGAAAAAGGTGATTGAAATGAAGTATGGGGTCGGCAATTTTGGTTGGTGGAGTAATAAGAGTTCGTATGGTTACGGGGTAGCTGTTGGGAATCAATTATGAGTGGTTGAGACTGATTCCGTTTTCTTGTGCATTTTAAGGTGAAAAATGGGTCAAAGGTCTGGTTTGGCAACTAAGTATGGGGGCAGAGATCAACCTTTCATGCCTCGATGCCGAGATCCTTTTTAGGATGGCATGATTGACAGCGGCAATTGTGCAGGAAGTGGTCTCTTGGGATGAGGATCGAAAACATTGGTACATAACTTTCTTAAGAAGCTTGAATGAGTGGAAAGAAGAGGGTGTGTTGAGACTTTTGGCTTTGCTTGCCAATATGAAGGCTGCTTTTGAGGTTGACGATAAAGTCCTTTGGCCTATGACCCAAGTGGGCTATGTACTGTCAAAGTCATTGCAATGAGATATATAAAATTGACTCAACTTCATTTTCCACCCAAGGAAATTTCGAAGTCTGAGGTTTCCACTGAAGGGAAAGTTCCAGTGGTGGACTTACTTAAAAGGAGAAGCTTTAAGTTGGCTACTAGATGTTCAGTGTGTTATGTGGAGGAGGAGTTGGTAGACCACCTTTTTGATGGGTCTTCGCTTTATTGCATTTGTCATTATTGTTGATGGGATTAGTTGGATGCAACCTCAAACTATAAAAGATTGGATGCAACCTCAAACTATAAAAGATGTTTTGGTGGCATGGAGAAGAAGGTTAAAGAAGAGTTGTGTCCTAGAAGTTTGAAGGTTGATGCCTTTGGCTATTTGGTGGTGCTTGGAAGGCGAGGAATTGGCAGATATTTGAGGGCAAGGCGAGGTCTTTTCAAGATTTCAAACTTTTTTTTTCTTGAGAACGTTTTATAGCTGGGGTCAAGTTCTTGCTAGTGATACAAAGTTGAGTTATTTGGATTTTGTTGATGATTATGTTTGAGGGCATGATGTCATTTTTGTGATTGTTGGCTTTTGTACATGGATGATATCCCCGTGGTGATGTCTAATACAACTTTTTGATTATTCATCCCCCAAAAAAAAGAAGGTTGTCGAGGGTTTTAGTAATTGACCACTCCCCCCCCCCCCCCCCCAAAAAAAAACATTGCTATTGAGTGTTCGAGCACCTTCAAATATCTGATGATTTTGTTAGAAGCATTGAATACCCTGTAGACTGAAAAATGGAAGTTTGCAAGTGGGTTGGGTTGGATCCTGTAAAAGTTGATGGGAATTGGAATTGGCTTGTGTTTGTAACAGAGCATTCAGTTTTTTAGTATCTTTGGGTATACTATAGGTCAGTCCAATAAGCTCGTCAGGAAGATAAATCAATATCGCTCTTAGAAAGTTGTGGATTGGTTTGGTTTTGGGTTGGGTTAATTAGGTTCCACTTCAAATTGGGTTGCCTTGTTTTGGGTTGGCTTCATTAGGTTTTATTTTCCAAATTCTTATCACAAAGTACGAAAATTGCAATGAGCATTTTTGTGTAAAACCATTGGCCTAATGGCAAATATTCTGCCTGTATGATCACTGAAGTGGTCATTGGTATAATTTATTTCATAACAGTGGACTGGACAAGTTCCAACTCTCCAAGGAAGTGGTGATATTAAGATATCCTTGGGCAACGAAGGTAGGGTGACTGCATCGTTGGTACTTGGTAGGATAAGTTCACATGATTTCTAAGAAACTCATGAGGCTATCCTGGGGCTTACGTTCTTTGGCCACTTTTGTGTAGCTTGCCATATTGTGAGGTCATATTGCTGCTCTGTAACTTAACAAAAACTCATCATTATCAAATGAAACTAACCAAACTCCCCGGAGTATTTGTGCCTAGAAACAGCTTGTTATTTACAGAGGGAACCTTACATTGTTAGAGAAGGATACTAAGGTTTTGCTTATTGTGGTAAATTGTATGTATTTGCAGGATATAACTCTTTGAAAGAAAAGGAGAATTTCTTCCTAAGAGAAGAACTAGCAAATAAACGGAAGACACGAAGATATAAGGTCAGTGTTCTATTGTTATAACTTTTTGTGTCACACTGCACTTTATCCTGTGTAGTACGCATACTTTGCTATTAGAGAAGGTTTCAGAGAAGTGAATACATGTAATGCTGAAATTCCAAGAAAGGGGTTGACACCTTCGAGTTTCTGTTGGCATATATATATTCCTCTTTTCTAGATGTGAAGGAAATTGGAGAAGCCACTAGGGAAATTTAAGATTGGGTGGGTTTTCTCTAGATTTTGTTGACTTGATGGGATGTGAAATGTCAAGAAGAGGACAAGGACTAATAGCACAGTAGTTACTAGTTAGGGCTTAAAAAGTTTGGAACTTTGGATAAGTTAAAACGAAATCTAGGGTTTGGCGATTGGAGTCCACCCCGAGCCTCCCTCCCTCTCGCCAGTCATCACAGTCGCCGTCCCACACTCACCGTTCATCGGTGGGCCACCCAGTAGTCACCTCCATGCTCCTCTGCCTCTACCCTCGTCATCTTCTGCTCTCTCCCCTCTGCATCGGGCCACACAGGAACTTGCCCTCGTCTTGCAACCCAGCTGGCCGGTGAAGTTCGGGTGTCTGGAGTGGTCATCGGAGGTGTACCTGACGTCCGGTGGACGTTGGGTCTCCGGGAGCCGCCGGTCACCCCTTCGCCGGGCGCCGGTTTTCTGGGTTTCGAAGGGAGCTTTCCCGTTTTCTATTTTCTGTGTGTGGGGGGGAGCTGCTGGTCCGTGCTGGTCAAGTGATTGGGATCGCCGGCCTTTTCTGCCGCCACCGGCCAGCTCGGCGACATTTTCCGGTCGCCGGAAAATTTTCCGGCCACCGGAATTTCACCGGAATCTTTTATGCTCTTCTCCTCTGGTGAGTTTTCTCGTGTTTTGCTCTTTGGGGTTGCTGCGGTCTCCGGCTAGACACGGTTACCGCTCTTTTTCTGTTGTTTCTCTTGTTCTTCCTTCTCCCCGGCCAGTACATTTCCCGGTTGGGTAGTAGGGGAGGTTTTCTGTTTGCTCTGGTTTTCTGTTTGTCCTGGCTAAGCTGGCTAAGCTGCGTTGCCTGCTGTTTGATCATGTATGCCTCTGCGAGAGTGGAAGGGAAGGTCCTGGAGGTGTTTGGGGGTGCTGGAGGCCTTTTTCCTTTTAAGGTTTCTGAGGCTAGTAGGAGGAAAAGGTCCTTTATTAGGCTGAGCTCCCAGGAGTTTCGCTGGTTGGCTGTACAAATGGTCAGATTTTGTTTCTCAAAGGGAGAACCATTGTGGTTCAAATCTCTCAGGTGGGGTCAGAGGTGCCTATTGCTTCAACTGAGAAAGAATACCAAAGGTAGATTCATCGTCCTTTCTCTGCTAGGCAACGGTGGGCAGGTTAGGTCAGTGATTTTTCCTGAGGGAGCCAAGGCAGAGGGATGGTTCAGGGTGACTAAGATTCTTAAGAAGATGTTGATTGAGGGTCATAAGAAGCCCCATCCCCCACCAAGGAAGGGAATGTTTCCTTCCAGAGTGCCGGTGAGTAGGGATAGGTCTTTTGCTAATGTGGTGCGAGGTCATCCGGGTGGCTCTTCGAATTCGTCTTTGAAGGGGTGGAAGTTTAGGAATTGTGGTTCTTGGGATGTGTGTACTGCTGTGATTGGTGAAGATCACAATCTTAGTAAGGATGCATTGAAACAGAAAGTCTCCTTCAAAGACAATGCTATGGACGTGATGATGTCTTATAAGAAGGATGTTGCGAAGGAGCTTCTGGTGGCTCCGACCCCCTGTGCTAACCAATTCAAAGTGTTGAGAGACATGTGGGAGAATGATCTGTCACCGGAGAGGGAGTGTAACTCACACGGCAGCTCTCCGTGCGCCACTCCATGCGCCTCAAGGATTCCTGAATCACCGCTGAAGGTGGTGGAGGAGGAGTTGCATCCTACAGAGTGCTCACCATCTACTAGTGTGCTGGTTTACACTCGTAGGAAGAAGTCCCGGAAGGCTATTTTAGTCGCTTCTGAGGCGGGTTCTCCTATTGTGCAAGAGAAGGGAGGGCCTTTATCGTTTGAGGAAGCTCTACCTCAAGCCCACCCTCAAGAATTGGATGGTGTTGCATTACCTGGTTCTTCTCATTCAGGGCATGCTACTGAAGGGGCAGCTTGGGTCTTGGAAAGAATGGTCTTTTTTTGTAAAAAGATGGGTCTGGCCATAGAAGGGAGAGAAACGAAGCTGCCTTCTTTTCTTGCATCGTTGGAAGCAAATAGATTGAGAAGGGAACAATCAGTTGAAGCTAGTATGGGGGATGAAGGTGGCAGGGTGAGGCTGTTTTCAGATGGGGCCAGCCATTAAGTTGATTGCATGGAATGTAAGGGGGCTCAATTGTCCAAACAAGCGGGGGGATGTGAAGTGGGTGTTACGGTCTTTTGCTTCTGATGTTGCTATTCTCCAAGAGTCTAAGTTGGAGGTGGTTAGCCGACAGGTAGTGATTAGTTTGTGGGGATGTCGACCGATTGAGTGGTTATTCTTACCTTCAGTGGGTCGATCAGGAGGTATTATTGTCATCTGGGACCCTCAAGTCTTGGAACTCGGTGATTCTCGCATTGGGTCGTTTTCAGTGTGTTGTAGGTTTAAGTCTCTGGAGGACAATTTTGAGTGGGGTTTGATTGGGGTATATGGACCTAATGACGACTACTTGCAACGGGCTTTTTTTGAGGAGTTGTCGCTCTTCATGTCTTCGTGGGACATTCCGTGGTGTTTGGGTGGGGATTTTAATGTCATTAGGTTCCCTTCAGAGAGATCCTCAGGTGGTAGGTCCTCTTGGACAATGAGAGAGTTCTCTAATTTTATTGATTCGTGCAATCTAGTTGACCCTCCGTTAGAAGGGGCTCGTTTCACTTGGTCTAGTCATGAGGAGGTCCCGGTGTTATCTCGCATCGATAGATTCCTTTTTTCGGCGGAATGGGAAGATCATTTTCAGGGGGTCCATCAAGTTACCCTTCCGAAGATTACTTCAGACCATTTTCCCATTCTTCTGCGGGTTGGGGAAGTCTCTGGAGGCAGACGCCCTTTCAAATTCGAGAATATGTGGCTTGAGGCGAGTGGATTTGATGACCTTGTCAAATCTGTTTGGGATGTTCAGAATGTTAGTGGCTCTTCGAGTTTCATTTTGGCAAAAAAACTCAACTTCCTGAAGACCAAGCTTAAACAGTGGAATAGGGAAGTGTTCGGCCGTTTAGAGTTCAAGATGGGTATTCTGGTGGATAAAGTGAAGCGTTTAGATGAGAAGGAGCAGCAGCAATCTCTCTCTTGGCAGATAGATTTGAAGGATTGGGAGTTAAAAAAGAACTCTCTATGGTGCGAAAATCTATTGATATTTTTCGGCGCCAAAGGGCAAAGCAACAGTGGATTAAGGATGGTGATCGTAATACCAAATTTTTCCACCAGGTGGCAAATCGGAGAAGAAGGTTTAATGCTATTCATCAAATTCAAGTTGATGGTGAGTCCTATGCTGATGCTACCTTAGCCAGAAATGCGATTGTCAAGTTCTATGAGAACCTATATCATGAAGATCAATCATCTAGGTTCTTCTTTTCAGCATTGTTGGCCTATTATCAAGGGGGAGATTATGGGATTTTTTGGTGATTTTCATAAGAAGGGTGTGTTTGAGAAAAGTTTAAATGCCACTTTTCAGCATTGTGGCTGGTGCTGATGATATTAAGTTTTTTAGGCCCATTAGTTTGGTAGGAAGTGTTTATAAGATTCTTGCAAAAGTCCTTGCGTCAAGATTGAGGAGAGTGGTTCGAAAAGTTGTGGGTCCTCGCAACACGCTTTCGTTCCTGGTCGTCAAATTTTGGATGCAGCTTTGATTGCGAATGAATGTATTGACTCTTATATCAGATCAGGGATGTCTGGTGTCCTTTGTAAGCTTGACATTGAGAAGGCTTACGACAATGTCTCTTGGAGTTTCCTCTTGACTATTCTTGAGAAAATGGGCTTTCTAGACAAGTGGAGGAAATGGATCTCCTTTTGCATTTCTAGTGTGCGCTTCTCTATTTTAGTTAATGGAGAAGCTTCTGGTTTTTTCTCAAGCTCAAGAGGCTTAAGGCAAGGTGATCCGTTGTCGCCCTTATTATTCATTTTGGTTATGGAGTCACTCAGCAGGTTGGTGATTAAAGCAGGGGAGGAAGGTTTTTTAAATGGGTTTCAATTTACTAATCCTCACACCGAGGGTTTGTTGATTTCCCACTTGCTCTTTGCCGATGATACTCTCGTTTTTTGCAACCCGGACGAGAGTAACCTGGGCTACTTAAGGTGCACCCTTCTTATGTTCGAAGCTATGTCGGGTCTAAGGGTAAACCTCTCCAAAAGTGCACTCATTCCAGTGGGTGATGTGCCCAATGTTCATGAGTTGGCTCGCTTTTTTGGATGCGGAGTTGATTACCTGCCTTCTTCATATCTTGGCCTTCCTCTTGGTGCTCCATATAAGAGCATAGCGATTTGGGATCCAATTATCGAGAGGTTTCATAAGAATTTGGCAGGCTGGAAGTCAAAGCTTTTGTCCAGAGGGGGGAGATTGACTCTTTTGAAGAGCACTTTGAGTAGTCTGCCCATCTACTTCATGTCTTTATTAACCATCCCAGCTAGCATTGCTAGTCGGATAGAGAAGATCATGAGAGATTTCCTTTGGAACTCCATTAAAGATGGTAACAGCCTCCACTGGGTCAATTGGAATGAGGTATGTCGTCCTAGTCTGCAGGGTGTACTTGGCATAAGACCTCTTCGTCTTATGAATGAAGCGTTGAAGACCAAATGGCTGTGGAGGTTTGCTAAAGAGGATGGTGCCATGTGGAACAAGGTGATTAAGGCAAAATATGGGATAGATGCATTCGGTTGGTGGAGTAAGAAGAGTCCTTACCCTCATGGGATTGGTTGTTGGAAATCTATCCTAGCCGGTCTTGAGCGCTTCAAATCTTTAGTGCATTTTGAGGTGGGGGATGGATCAAGGGTATTTTTTTGGCACGATGTTTGGTGTGTAGACCGTCCTTTAAAGAATCTTTTTCCTGATCTTTTTAGGATGGCTCGGTTTAAGCATGCCACGGTTAAAGAAGTTGTCTCTTGGGATGGTGAAGTTAGCAACTGGGATTTGAATTTCATCAGGAATCTTAATGATTGGGAAGAGGATAGTGTTTGTAATTTGTTAGCCGTTCTTGCTGGCAAAAAGGTTTTTCAACAAGGCAATGATGAGATTGTGTGGCCAACAGGTTCTAGGGGTTCCTTTTCTGTCAAGAGCTTTTGCTTTGCACAATTTGAAGACTTGGACGGTTGTGTTTTTCCCGCTAAGTCCATTTGGAAGTCCAAAGCCCCCACAAAAGTGTGTTTCTTTGCTTGGGCTGCTACTTTGGGCAAGATTCCCACATACGATATGCTTAAGAGTAGAAATTTTAGAGGTCCAAGTAGATGCTCCATGTGTTTGGAGGAGGAAGAAACCGCGGATCATCTTCTTGTACATTGTCGGTGGGTCTCCTCGCTTTGGGCTTTATCGCTCTCGCTTATGGGGATTAGTTGGGTTCAACCTTCTAATGTGAGAGATGTGGCGGTGGCGTGGAGCAGAAGGATGAAGAAGAGTTGGGTCCGTCAAGTTTGGGGCATGATTCCTTTGGCTATTTGGTGGGCTACTTGGAAGGAGAGGAATCGCCGTATTTTCGAGGATAAGACCTTGGCTCTTCAAGATTTCAAGCTCTATTTTTTGAGGTTGTTGTATAGTTGGTGTATGAGGTTCAGTGACAAAGAGTTAAATTTTTTGGATTTTATTGATTGTATATTGGATTAGAGTTCAAGGAGCTAATGCGCTTCTATTACCCCTTTTGTACATGGGTGACATCCCCTTGGTGTCCTTTTAATATACTTCTATGTTTACTTACCAAAAAAAAAAAAGTTACTAGTTGGGGCTTATACAGAGTTTAAAAAGAAGTTTGCTGCCTGGCTTCCAATTGAACGTTTTAGCTGGGGATAGTTCCTTTGCACAAACCCTCAGAATATGTGCTTGCTCTAGATATTATGACTAGATATTTTTGGTGCAATAGGAGGCACAAAGGCTGATATAAGTAAGATTTGTATTGAAGTATTTGGTAAAAACTCCAAAAGATTATGCCGGCTAAATAAGCAGGCAACCACATTTTATTACCTGATTTAGCCATCGCTAGACTAAAATAAATAATTTGTAACGACAAGTGTGGCAGCCATAACGCTAGGTTCCCTAGGATTTTGATTGTTCTATTGACTTAGGTGCTCAAAAAATTGAGGGATAGGGATATGTGCCTGATATGGCATGAGCTTAATCTGTTGCCACTTCCTTAAACATTCAATGCCCTAATAGTACACTAATATTGTTAAAAAATTTGATGCAAACCCCTGTGAATTTGTCTCCCTTATCATGTTTTTCCTTTCAGTCAAATTCAAGGTTGGTGTAAGTGGTGGAGCTTGTTTATGGGAGCCTTCCCCTCTTAGCGGCTGCCATCTCCATGTCTCTGGTTTTAGCGTCCTGCTTTCCACCGTTTTCTCCTTATTGTTTTTTAATGTTGGGCTGAAGCTTATTGAGTATGTCAATAGGAAAAGCTCGAATTGCCGAATAGTGCCAATCCTCTTGTTGATGCCATCTAGAAGTCTAACGCTGCCACTGAAGCTTGTTCTTTCCTTAGGTGGTGACTAAACATAAAATTCTCATCAAGGACATGCTAGTGCCTTGTTCTGAACTTGAAATATGCATCCTTTAAGGGCCTTCTAGATGGATACGGAAATTGTTAATGATTTTCTTTGAGATTAAAGTTGCTGTAGCATTGTTATCCACCAAAACATGTGCTGAGCAGGTGACCCCCTTCATGCTAATGCTCCATTGCTAGGACAGCAAACTGCATTCCATTTGACCAAATGAAGACCATTACTAACATCTTTGCTATTCAAAAGAAAGTGTCTCATGGTAGACTTCCCCTCATCTGACGACTCCAACAGTGGTTTTCATGGGTCAATTGGGATGATGTTTGCCATCCTAAACAAGAGGGTGGCCTTGGTGTCAGATATCTCTGCCCAATAAATGAAAGCCCTCAGGCCCAAGTGGTCATAGAGGTTTCCCAAGGGATAGAATGTTAGGGAGAAATGTCATTGAAACAAAATATGGGGTAAGACAACAGTCGGTAAAGTACGAAGAGTTCTTGTGCTCATGGGGTGGCTGTTGGAAATCAATTGTGATTGGTTTGGACCGATTCCGTTCTCTCGTGCAATTTAAGGTGAAAAGTGGGTCAAAGGTCTTGGTTTTTGCATGATGTGTGGTGCAATGATCAACCTCTTCTAGATTCCCAAATCTTTACAGGGTGGAATGATTGAAAGAAGAAACTATGTAGGGAGTAGTCCCTTGGATGGCAATCAAAACTACTATATATATAATGTTCTGGTGAAGCTCGAATGGCTGGGAAGAAGTGGGTGTATTTAGTCTGCGGGATTTCCTTACTAACACTAGATTTCTTTTGAGGGTGATGATGAAATTCTTTGGCCCTATGAGTCAAGTGGGCAATTCGCTGTGAAAAGTTTCTGCAAAGAGATGTATAAAGGGTTGAATCAACTGGAATTTTCGGCTGGTGAAATTCAGTAGCCTAAACCTCCTATCAAGCATGCTTTCTTGCTTGGGCGTCTACCGAAGGAAAGATTCCAATGGAAAACATGCTTAAAAGGCGAAACTTTAAGTTGGCTAGTAGTTGTCCAATGTGTTTCGGGAGGAAGAATTAGTAGACCACCTTTTTGTCCATTGTTGGTGGGTATCTGCATTATGAAATTTATTTGTCATTACCATTAATGGTGGGTTAGTTGGGTGCAACTTCAAACTATAAGAGATATTTTGGTGGTGTGGAGAACCAGGTTAAAGAAGAGTTGGGTCCTAAGAGTTTGGAAGTTGACATCGTTGGCTATTTGAAGCACTTGAAAGGAGAAGAATTGCCTGATTTTGAGTGCAAGACAATGTTAACAGAACCCGCCACCCTAGTGGGTCAGTGGGACCGAGATCGTGGTTGGACCGATTGACCCCGTTCAGCGTTGAACCGGGTTGGACTGACATGACCCAGTAAATTCCATATAATTTTTTCTATATTTGCTATAATCATTTTTCTTATTTAGCCTACATCCACATAATAAATTCAAAATATCGACATTTACAATTTAGAAAATCACGGATTCAAAGCCAATAATACCCAAACATTTTTTATCACAAAAACAAAACCCTCAAACATTATATAGGAGGCTTTTAGCTAAACAAAACGTCACAACATGCTAGATAAAACGGCTGCGGCTGGACGTACAAAAAGCAAATGCCAATTATATGATGGTTTTGTCTCCTTGATGATTCATTAATAGGGGCCCAACCCATTTTTAAATTTTAAAAACCCTAGGGCTACTACCTGATGCTCAAGCACGCTCATTTCTTTTCCTCTTTTGTCATCTTCCTCCACACTCCGTAGATGAAGCGGCACAAAATGTTCTTTCTCTGCTGAATTTTTTTTTTTTTTTTGGGTAAGTAATCAAAAGGTATATTAAAAGGACACCAAGGGGATGTCACCCATTTACAAAAGGGGGAAATACAAAAACATTATGCCCTTAAGCTTTCATCCATAATGCAATCAACAAAAGCCAAAAAATTTAAATTTTTGCAACCACAAAGCACGACACTCCAACTATACAACAACCTCAAAAAATATAGCTTAAAATCTTGAAACGATAAGGCTTTGTCATGAAAGATACGATGATTTCTCTCCTTCCACGTAGTCCACCAAATAGCCAAAGACACCATGTTCTCTGCTAATTTCTTTTTTTGGATCAGGAAAAAAAAGATATGTTTCATTAACAAAGGTTGGATGCAAAGATAGCATCCTACAAAAGGCTATACACATCCCATATACATAGTATCCACAAAATCTAAGAGATCAAGAGAAGAGTAAGAAAAGATCCCTTTGTCTCAAAAATAGAGAGCATTGATAAAATAATCTTTAAAGCATTGAAGTGGCATCTCCACACCCTTAAAGACTCTCCTATTTATCTCACGCCAAATGCTCCAAAAAATTGCACGGGGAAATAATCTAGCAATCTTCTTCTTTGCTGTCCTTCCAAAAAAGCCCTCCCATGCATATAGGTGATCCGAAATAGAATTGGACAAAACCCAAGAAACTCCTAAACAACTAAAGGCTAGATCCCAAAGAGCTCTTGCAAAGGGGCAATGAAGCAATAAGTGGTTCACCGATTCTGCTGCAGCCTTGCATAACGGGCACCGGTTCACCAAGATCTTCCCCCTCTTTTGCAAATTATCGTAAGTCAAAATACTGTCATGGGTAGCCTCCTAAACCAAAAAGAACACTCTAAATGGAGCCAGAGATTTTCAAATGATCTTCCATGGAAAACACAATCCCCATATTCGATGCAAAGGTGCAGAAGGCACAGAAGCAAGCCTCATATAATAAGACTTCACCGTGAAGCTCCCTTTAGGATTGAGATCCCATTTGACTGAATCAAGAGAGGATTGCCTGATAAGAATCCCATTCAGCCTAATAAGCAAGCTTATAAGGGAGGCGTCATCCACTAAGGCATCACGAATAAAAATAGGTGACCAAGTGCATGACCCCGACAAATTGTCACAATAAGCAACCACAGTAGCTTCTCTATTCTCCGCAAGAGTATAAAGAGAGGGGAAAAGGTCCCTCAAAGGATCACCTTCACACCAGCGGTCATGCCAAAACAAAATGGAGGCAGTGCCCACCTCAAAAGAAAGATGAGGATAAAATCTATCCCATCCTTTATAAATAAACCTCCAAAGGCTTACTCCATAGGGTTCATTTGGTCTAGAGGGAAACCACCCAAGCCCCTGCGCACGATACTTAGTACAAATCACCCTCCTCTAAAGGCTGGTCTTCTCATTCGTGACTCTCCATAGCCACTTACCAAGCAAAGCCTCATTAAAGAGCTTTAGGTCTCTAACTCCCAACCCTCCTTCTGACATGGGAAGCTTAACAATATCCCATCTCATTAAGTGATACTTGAAATCAGCACCGAAGGAGCCCCAAAGAAATTTCCTCTGAATGGTTTCCAACTTGGCCACCACTGATGCCGGTATCGGAAAAAGAGATAGGAAGTAAGTGGGAATGCTAGAAAGGACGCTTCGGATGAGAGTGAATCTACCACCCTTGGAAAGATAGTTAGCTCTCCATCCAGAGAGCTTTTTTACAAATCTTTTCACTACTGGCTCCCAGATAGATTTATCTTTGAATTTATCTCCTAGAGGGAGACCAAGATAGTAGGTAGGAAAAGAATCCACGGTGCATCCTAACACACCCGCTAGCAATTGAATATTATCCACCTAGCCCACTGGCAAAATAGAGCTTTTAGCCAAGTTGACTTGTAGACCAGACACTGCCTCAAACCAAATGAGAATACAACGCAAGTTCACCATTTGCTCACAATCATTGGCACAACAAACGATTGTATCATCAGCAAAGAGAAGATGGGATACATTAATGGTAGTTGCGTTCCTTCGGCCCACTGCAAACCCAAATAGGAGACCTGCTGAAGTGGCTGCAAGCAACATCCTCGTGAAAACCTCTATGACCAATGTAAAGCCTGTCGAGAGCTACAAATTTAACCACTACTTCGGTTATTAAATAATTTTTATAGCATGGGGAAGTAGGGATCGATCCACGAGGAAAGATTGTTGTAAATTGCTAGCTTAATCCTAAATGATTTTATTAATCCAACTTATTAAACCTAGTCTTAATAATTCTAAAACAATTAAAATCTAATGAATAAAATCTAGGAAAAATACCCAATGATGTTCCTAAATATTTTGAATCATATTCTGGAATTAAAACAGTAAAAAGATTTCCTAATCAAGCCAGAAAGGATAAAATCAGAATATTAACTGCAATATTGATAAAAATCAAAACAGCAAATAATAATCAGAAAAATAAATATTAAAAATAACAAACAGTATCCTAAACTAATATTCTGCAACCTTATAAGCATATATCTTCAGAATAATTTCAGATTTAATTCTGTAAAATAAAATCAGTTAATTACAGCAGGTTACTTAACAGAATATTCAATCTGAAATTTGAAATAAAATATTCTGTAAAAATAAAATTACGAAAATAATAAAGAAAATTACCCTGATCCTAGGACACAAATTTCTGAACCTATAAATGCTTAATAATCGTAAATTAAAATTAAGAATCGAAATTTTCAGAATTAATAAACAAAAAACCTGCACATATCAATTTTGAGAAATAAATCTGAAAAATTATCAAATAATTTCCAAAAATCACGAAACTGAATATGAGCAGACTTGGACACTTTATAAACCCTAGGAATTTATTAAAACCGAAAAATAACAAAAATAACTATTTTTAGTCTAAATTCAAACAAACCGGTAATTAAATACGAAGACTCAATCTAAAATTATAACTACTCAAAGATCAAATTCTAAGCTATCTAAAAATACCTAGACACTCCTAAAAGACTGAACTAGGGGGGGGTTGATTGAAATTATATTCAAGCTAGTAAAAATAGAACAAGAATTAACAACCAAATCAAATTAATTTTAAGCAACAACTAATAATCGAAAGTTATCAAATTTATGAAGAATACTTAGTATAATCTCAATCCACCATGCAAATTAATATTTATCATTAACACACAAGTTAATTTTATTCATGAGTTAAACTGTAGAAGAGGTCCACCAGCGGTTCTTCCCCGTTTTTCCTTAGATTCTAGTTTACTTAGGTCCAGCCCTAATATAAACCCTACTAATTTGATAATCTTTACACCAGCGCAAAAATTTAATCAAATTAGAGCATTAAGAATTAGAAAAACATCATTTAACACTTTGTAACCAATTTACCAGCAAATCGATTTAACAAAGATCTAAAGCGATTACCTAATTAAAAGAGATGGGTTTGAGCCATCCATGATTAATTAGGGTGATACCTAGGCCTAAAAGATTATAACTTTTACGTATTACAATCTTCTAAACTATCAATCGAAATTGTATTTAATCAACTAGCATGCATTCTAATCGATTTAACACAAATTTCATAAACGATAAACACTAATTGCTAAAGAATCATGAATATAAATCAACTAGGCATTAAAGCACAAGACTTGTTTCAAAATAATTAATTTAGCATGGCTTCAAGAAGATTATACTAAGCATAAAAAATTTACTCACTCATGTAAGAATTAAAATTACAATAATAACTTAAATATTTCATGTCTAATCAATAAACTAAACACAAAAATAAATAAACAAAGTAAGAATAATACTAACAATAATAATCATAAAAAGAAAAAATCCTACTTTGTGGCGTGGAGCTGTGCGTGGGGCTGAAGGAAGGACGTGAAGCTGCGTGTGTGAGGTCAGAGAAGGGGATGTGATGCGTGGGTGTGTTGGATGAAGGCTGCGATTGTGTTGTAGAATAGGGGGAGCTGATGATGTTGCTGTTGCGTGGGGTTGATGATAGGAGAAGATGAAGTGGAGATGGTGTGCCGTGGAGGGGGTAAAAGAAGAGGGAGATGGGATGATGTGAAAAAGAAGAAGAAGAACAAGAGAGCTATGCGTGAGATGAAGGAGCTGCTGTGCGTGGGGTATTTGAGAGGAGGTGGGTTGGGGTTTTATGAATAATATGGGTTTAGGGTTTAGGGTTTCCTCCCCTTTTTCTTTAGTTTTCTTCTTCTTCAAGTCTCTTAACTTTTCCAAAAACTCTTGACTCCTAGCCCAAAATAATAATTATGAAGAAAATATTATTTTCATAATTATTATTGGACCGTCTTGTGGTCAAATAGAATAGTCGAGCTTTTGCATCCTTTCTCCTTCGCTTTATTAATTTAACACTGATCCTGAAAAAATATATAAAATAAATCAAATTAAACGAAATAAGATAAATAATATACTAAAAATAATTACAAACATGGTGCATGATTTTCGACTTAACAACCAACAAAAACAAAAGTGGAGAGATTGGGTCCCCTTGGCGAAGGCCTCTAGAAGCCGAGAAAAAATCTGTAGCAGAACTATTGACAAGTATTGCAAAGGAAGCCGAAGAGACGCATTGTCGAATCCAAGTGATCCACCTCTCCTCGAATCCCATTCTACTCAAGACATACATCAAAAACTCCCAATTGACATGGTCATAGGCCTTTTCAATGTCCAGCTTGCAGACAATTCCTGGAATCCCGAACTTGATTCTAGAGTCAATAAGCTCATTTGCAATGAGTACGGCATCTAGAATCTGACGACCCCCTACAAAGGCATTCTGATTCTCTGAGATAAGAGACCCTATCACACCTCTCAATCTTTGGGATAAAACTTTAGAAAGAAGCTTGTAAATGCATTCGACTAAACTGATTGGTCGGTAGTCTCTAATATCCTTTGCATTGGCCTTCTTAGGAATCAACCCAATAAAAGTAGCATTGAGGCTTGACACAAATTTTCCAGTGTGGTAAAACTCTGAAAACATCCTTAGAACATCACTCCTAAGAGTGGCCCAATTCGCCTGGAGAAAAGCCATAGTCATACCATTTGGGCCAGGAGATTTATCGCCACAACAATCATGAAGAGCTTTAAAAATTTTCTCCTCTGAGAACTCCAACTGAAGCCCTCTCTGGCAGAGTCTGATAATAAGGGCATCATCAAGTTGTCAACCTTTGGTCTCCAAGCTTTAGACTCAGTAAAGAGGGATTTGTAGAAACCATGGATGGAAGACTTCATCTCGTCCCAATCCTCAAAACGGTTTCCATCCACAGTCACAAAAGACATAGAGTTGAATTTCCTGCGAAAATTAGCTACTCTATGAAAAAATCTAGTATTACGATCTCCAACTCTAAGCCACAATGCGCTCGACTTTTGTCTCCAGGAAATCTCATGCATAAGGATGACTTTCGCTAGCTCATCTCTGTTAGCTTTTCTCTGCCCCAATTCCTCATGAGAAAGACCAGAAGTTTCCTCTTTCACGTCAAGTTGGTTAATAGAATCCATGAGGTTGTACTTCTGAATCTTGATATCCCCAAAGACCTCTCTATTCCATTTCTTGATTTCCGTTGTGATTACTGTTGGTGGTTTTTGAGGGGGTGGAAAAATAAACTAAAGAAAAGAGAAAAGCTCAAGCACATGATTGTCATCGTAGTACTTTGAGGGTCGATCCACAGGGAGTTTATGGTCATTTATAACAAGTCGATTTAACTAATTAACTATATTGAACCAAATTAAATAATTCAAAGAAACATCAGTGCTCAATTTAAATTAAATGATCTTAATTAGACTAAACCTAAATATTTGACTACATGTGAGCATATGAAGGAGATTATGCATTAACTAGACATAAACAGCTATTAAAATCAAAACCTAAAATTACCTAACCTAACCTGAAATCAATCAAATTACTTGAACAGGGGCACATCTCATTAAACAGCAACAGCAGAATCAACAAACTAATTGCAACATCAGCAGAATCAACACAATCAGCCGGGTTTAGAGACAATTAAAGCGAGGCAAGAATCGGGAAACAAACATCAAGCAAGCATCGAACAGAAAATAACATCGAAGCAACAGGGGAGGGGAATTGACAGAAACGAAAACTGTAGAAAAATAGAGAAATTGAGCAACGATGCAATGGCAGAGCAAGTCAGGGTCTGAATTCACCATTCATGACCCAGAAACAGCTTCACGAACATCAAACGCAATTCATTGAATCCAAAAGCAACCATTCGAGCAACATTGAACAAGCCAGAAACAAGGGAGGGGAAATCGACGAAATAAACTCAATTAAACCCAAAGCTCTTGCAAAGTCGAACTAGAATTATGAATTGCTGCTGGGAAAACTCGAAATTGTAGCCTAATTACAGAAGTTCGAAGCTAGGCAAACCGAAATGCATAAACCCTAATTCTGAAATTCGAAATAAACTCGAAATTAAAACTAAAATCTAAACCTAAAACTGAAATTAAACCTAAACTAACCCTAAATACTACCTAATACTACCTACAATTACCTAACCTAGCTCAATGGCGTCGCTGCATCCTCTTAAATACCCGAACCCTTCGATCTTCAGCCTTCGATTTGGTGCCAGCGTGGACGATGGAGATGAAGCCAGCAAAGGGTGTACGTGGCCTGGTGTAGCGTGTTTCACGGTGGTGGGTTGGGGTTGGATGAAGGTGGTTTCGGGGTTTCTGGAGTTTCGGTGGATGGGGGTTACTGTGGGCTGGGGAGTTCTGTGTGCTGGGATTCGGTTCTGGGTATCGGGGGGCCGGGAAGCAGACGCGAGTGAGGAGGAGAGAGAAATTGAAGGGGAGGGGAATTGAAGGTGGTTTCGGGGTTTCTGGAGTTTCGGTGGATGGGGGTTACTGTGGGCTGGGGAGTTCTGTGTGCTGGGATTCGGTTCTGGGTATCGGGGGGCAGGGAAGCAGACGCGAGTGAGGAGGAGAGAGAAATTGAAGGGGAGGGGAATTTTTTAAGAGCTGAATCGGGTTCTGCTGAACCGGCCGATCCGTTTTTTTTTTAATTGCTAGACCGGTTTGGTTTTTTTTCTTTTTTTCTTCAATTCTCCTTGGCTGGTTCTGTGGAATTTTGGACCGGTTCTTCAATTCCCGGCATTTCCTCTATTTTTCTCGCATTTTTCGCCATTTTTGGCCCGTTTTTCACATTTATTAAAAATCTGCAAAATAAAATCAGTTAAAAACCTTAAAAATATTATTAAAACGAGCATAAAACAGGTGTAAAAGTACTTTAAAAATAACACATTTTTGGTTCAAACAATCACCTTCAATTTCTTCGCTACCACGAAACTAGCATATCCTTCAACGCGAGCCTCTTCCCACCATCAACTTCAAGCCACATATTCTCAAATTTAAAAGGAACTCTCCCCCTTTGAAATGACTGATTTTCTAAGCAAATAGGGAAATGATCTGATAGAGGTTGAGGCAGCCTTTTTTGAATTGCTTCGATAAAATGATCCTCCCATTCCAAGGAGATCAGAAAACGGTCAAGTCTTGAACTGGCTGGAGCCTCGCCACATCTAGACCAAGTAAAGTCACCCCCTGTAAAGGAAGATCAACCAGAGCACAACTATTAATGAAGCTGTGGAATTCCTCCATAGAATTAGAGGGACTTACACCCGAGCTCCTTTCGTGAGGGTATAAGATCTCATTGAAATCCCCTCCTACACACCAAGGCCCAGACCACTTGTCCTTAATAAGACGAAGCTCTTCCCAAAATCTTAATTTATCAGTCCTAGCTTGAAGGCCATACACACCTGTGAAAGCCCAATCGAAACCACTCTCGACCGTTTGAAGAATGCAGGTGATCGAGAAGTCTCCACAAAAAGAAGACACCAAGCGGTACACACTCTTGTCCCACATTACAAGGACACCCCCTGACAAGCCTACTGCATTAAGGGCTGCAAAATCAATAGAGTGATTACCCCATAACGCTCGAACATCTGAAGGTGATACAACCTCCAATTTTGTCTCTTGTAGACACACAAGGTCACATTTCCAGTCTATCAAAAAACGTTTAAGCAAAACTTTCTTGTCGCGGTCATTAATGCCCCTCACATTCCAAGAAAGCAATCTAAACATAAGGCACTAGCGTCCCTCTTGTAGAGGCACCAACTCTGTCATAGTTCACTCCGAATTCAAGTCTTCGCAATTCTCTTTGTCTTCTTGTTGTCGGAGGCATTCTAACCACATTTTGTTTAGGCAAACTATTGTTTTTTTCAATTCTTGACAGAAGCTGAATCACCTTAGTCTCATACGCTGAAACGGCCACACCAATACAAGATGCAATGCCTTTGAGTTTGGAGGCTACCCATTTAGAGACCTTCTCAGAATTCACATTCTGAGCATCCCACACGTCCTGAACAAAAAAAGACTCGTCGGAGTTTTGAAGAAAAGAGAAATCAACTGCAAGAGGGGCTATCAAATCTTTCGAACCTGGCGGGGGTCCAACGGAGATCAAGGGCCAATTATGCACTGGAGGCTCCCCCCATGCAAAGTTATCCTCAGAAACGCCTCCAAAATTCCACTGTCCTACACTCAGGACAAGTGCATCCCTTTCAACATCTTGAGGCAAATCACAGGACACACTCCCATACAAGCCTACCCCCAATTGAAGAGAACTTCCCACCAAAAATAGAGAAGATGAAATGGGATGGTCAACGTGCCCCTTGAACCAAGGAAGACTCGCAGGAGAAGATAGGGCCAAGGGAGGAGGAGAAATGGGGGGAACATAATTAGAGTACAGATTCACAGCAAAGCCCTTCGATGAACCTGAGACTACAACAGAATGGCCCTTAGCCGAAGCACCAATATCATTAGAAAGCTGACCATTGATTTCCGCCTCAAACCTTGCAGGGTCATACGAAGTAACTCTAACTGGAGAAAAGGAGTCCAACTGGGCATTAAGGAGAGAAGCAGGGAGAGCATTTGCAGTAGCTTTGACCCCACCCGAGTCCTCCTTGTCTGAGAGGATTCCCCCAATGTCCCTAGATCTAGAGCCAATGGAACGATTTCGACGAGTACAAACCTGAGAACTCTTAGGACAAGAGACACATCTTAGGCTCTCCTAGTTCAACCTTGTAGTCCCAGAAGACAACCCCCTCCTTTGCACCTCTAATGGTTCGGCATGATCAAGAGTAATACCCGAATCACTCACCTCCTTACCTCTCCTCACAACTGAAGAAGATACCATATCAGCATATGACCGAAGAAATGTAGCTGGTTCTCCCTTGAATCCACACTTGGGACTGCACCTAGGCGGGGGAGGAGGGGGAGGAGGAATGACGGCATCAACCAGAGAGGATGATGGTTGGGAGGGCGAAGTTCTCGTCTGAACTAGAGGATCTAATGGAGCACGACCGACTATTTCAGCAATGAGGCCAAACATTTTGAACCATCCCCATTCATTCCAGCGTGCAGGGAGAATTACAAAGGAACGCTTGCCATCAGTGATCACTGAAAGTTGCAAGTACTTTCTAGCGCTATTACTCTTGGACTCCAACATAAATATTCTTGATCCTAGTCTCATTTGATTGCACCAATTTGCAGACTTAGATTTTCGAAACCTAGTCCAAGCCCTCATTAGCCATAAAACCACTTCATCATGCAACAAGATGGAGAACCTTCTGCCCCTGCCATTCTCAGATATCTTAGATATCTTCAGAATATCCGCTTTAGTACCCGCCGAACTCAAATCAAATGACTTGCTTTCAATAGCCAAGAACTTCTTACAACCCCCCTCTCATATTCCTCACCCACAGCAAAACCCTTAAACAACTTGATCTGGAGGGGAAAACAGAGGCGAAAATTTTTTCCAGCGACTTTCCGGTCACCGGCAGCAGCACTTCCGGAGTGGCTCCGGCGAGGACAAAAGATGCCAGCGACCCCTCTAGCGGAGGGAGAAGGAGGAGGCAGCTCACCAATAGAGCAAATTTGGGAAAAAAGGAAATCCGGCGACTTTCCGACCACCGGAAAAGTATTCGGCGGCAGATAACCGGCGCGAGAAGCACCGGCTAAGATAGAAAAAACCGGCCCCCAACCTGACACTTAAAGGAGGAATCGACCCACTAACCACCGCAGATTTGAAGCAATCAAGGGAAGGCCGCGAAGAGATGCCCACCGGCTCCGACGACGTCAAGATGCCCACCGGCCAGCAGGGGAACAGATCGACTGAGGCTCCCAGAGACCCAAGGACCACCAGACCTTAGGTTTGGCTCCGATGACCTCAAATCGACCCCAGAGCTCTCTTCCCCCTCTCTTTCTCTAACTTTCAACAACGGTAGCTGGCGGTGGCGACTGCAGACGGTGGCCCGCGACTCGGCCGAGGGCAGCTGTCCGGCGGCCACTGGAATCTCAGACAACAATCTTCAGGCATTCATGTTTCTCTTCCCCCCTCATGGTAAAGAAACTGTGGTTGCCGGTTATAGTTTTCTTCTCAAACTGTGGTGTATACAAAAAGAAAAAGTTCTCTGCTGATTTCTTTCTCTTCAATTCCACTGGATTTGATTTAAAACACCGTGGTTACCTTGCTTGCTACCAGTGGCCGGCATCAGATCTAGGGGGTAAACACAGAGAGGGCGGTGAGGGGGGAGAGCCAGTGGGCTGGGCTAGGGCTTGGTTTGCGAAGGGATGGAGAGACACCAAGTATTGAGAAACAAGGGTGAAAACAACCAAAAACATTGGCATTTTATGTCGGGCGAAAATCCGGTTTGACCACTAGTCAATAAGTTCAAACGAGTTTCTTGGTCCGACCGAGTTTGACTGGGTTTTTTTGGTTCAGTTGATAGAACGATTCTTGGGTTTTTTTGGGACTCCTGGTCCGACCGATCCGGGCCGGTTTTCGTATCCATGGTGCAAGGCTAGGTCTAGTAACCATTTCAAACTTTATTTCCCAAGAACTTTGTATTGTTGGAGTCAAGTTCTTGGTCATAGTACAAAGTTGACTTGTTTGGATTTTGTTAATATGATTATTCTACAGAGCTTGGGGGCATGATGCTATTTAGTGATTGCCTTCTTTTATTCATGGGTGACATCCCCTTGGTCTTTGGTTAAAACAAATTTTTTAATTACTCACCATAAAAACAAGCTTTCTTGCTCAATGTTATCTTCGTAGCACACAAAGTTCTTGCCCTAAAATCTGACAATTTCTTTCCTTCCCTATAGTTCACCAGATGTCAAAGGAATTATCTTTAAAGTTCCAAAGGCCTGGCTATTCTTCATCCTTCGTTTTCAGTTTACTTAGGCAATCTTTTTCTGCCCTTTAAGCTTTTCAAAATGCTTCAGCCTGAAATCCGTTGTCTAATGTCTCCTAGAATGACTTAGCTAAAGAGATTGCAGATTTCTCTTCTTTCTGTAAGAACTCAGGTATAGGATCGGTGCTTGACCTATTTATCGGTTCCTTTAGTGGTGAATCCCAAGTCTTCCATTTGCGGACTGTGGTATAGAAAATTTTGCTTATGACCATTTCAATTTACATTGTTGCAATATTGCTTTATGGAGCTAGGGTTCTTTGAAGCTTTATTAGTTCCCATCCGGCTCCTTGTCAACTCCTTGTTAGTTTCTTTCAACTCCTTCTAGTTTTCTAACCAACTTTGCTACAACTGCTTGCTCCTTTTAGTTCCTTCTAACTCCTTCCAACTCCTTCCTATTCCTTTCCACTTCCAACTCCATTTTACATGTGAAAAGAACAGGCCCTAAAGAGGAGAGTTGCTTGAAGCCTAACATGGTGACTAAAGACATGTCTCTATGAGTAACATGCCCGAAAACTTCTTTATATAAGGTGTCTTGCAACAAATGTTCCCTTGAATTGACAGATAAAGCAAAACTTGATATTTTTGTGACATTGCTTCCACTACTGTGGTGATGTCTTATTTATGCCTTTTTCATTGCCTTTGCCTTTGCCTTTGCTGGTGAAGCACATCACACGTTTGAGTAACAGAGTGTCTTTGGAGGACAATTTGACTGGATATGTAGTCTTTCTTCTAAAGTTTCTAATTATGTTTCTTAGAGTTGGGTATGGAGCGTAGGACTCGGGTACGGATCCAATTGTTCGACTTATCAAGTCCCCTAATTCAGAACCAGGGGCTAGTGTCTAGAATTTGGACATGGATATGGGGAATTTTCATTTTACATGTGGAAGTTGTAGTTTCAAATTAAAGTTAGTTTTAAAAAGCGCGGGGCGCACTGAGACGCATGGGGCCACGAAACGTGAGGCGCAAGGCGTGAGGCGAAGGCGCAGGCATCATGGATGCAAGGCGCACTTTTATGCAAATTTTTTTTTAAAGTATTTTATATTTCACAAAGCATCTTTTGCAGAAACAAGTTAGATAAATGCAGAAAAAATGTTATTAGACATCAATATGACTACTAACACCGTAAATAACCTTAAGATATATTATCTTACCATCGTAGTTTCCCAATGCACGTACTTACGGTACAAGTTTAGCCCACCTTTTAGTTCCCAAGGAAGGAAAAGAAGAAAAATGGTAAAGACAAGGCTAAGAAAAAGAAGAAAAAGGGTGAAGATATAGTCTTGCATCCTTGAGGCGCACCTCATCCCCTCCAAGGCGCTGGCCCAGTAGCCTCATGCCGAGGCGCGCCTAGCCGTGCCTCAGGCGGGCTTTTTTAAACTAAAAATTAAACTCTCCAGAATATCTCATTAAAAGGTTGCCGACTTGTCAAACCATTAAACACTAAAGAACCGTTAAAAAAACAATGAATGAAGAAGGAAAAGGACCATGTTTTCCTTATTTGTTTTAAAGGTGTACTGCTTTAGAGTCTGGATACATGCCAATTGTGTTTCCCATCTCCTATCCATGGAGCTTTCTCCCCAACATAAGTGCTCTAGTAGGGCAAAACAAAAAGTTTACCAGACGCCCTTTACAAAATTTGGATGATCATTATCCACATTAATCTTTGATTTGAACTCTTTGGATACCCTAAGCAATGTTTGGCAAAATGTTCTTTCCTCTATGTTTTCCAGTATCCACTTCAGGTTGCAATATCCAAGAGTTGGGTCCTAGGTGTTTGGAAGTTGATGCCTTTGGCTATTTGGTGGAGCACTTGGAAGGAGAGAAATGGCCGGATTTTAGAGGGCAAGGCTAGGGCAATTGATGATTTGAAGCTTTATTTCTTGAGAACTTTGTACAGTTGGAGTCAAGTTCTCATGGTACAAAGTTGACTTTTGTGGATTTTGTCGATATGATTACTGGAGAGAGCTTGAGGGCATGATGGTATTTTGTAATGGCCCCCTTTTGTATATGGGTGACATCCCCTTGGTGTCTTCTTAATACAACTTTTGATTACTTATCAAAAAAAAAAAGAAAAGAAATCCACTTCAGGTTTGACGTAGATGAGAGGGGGTACACAGACTTACCAAGCTTCTCCACGCTCTTGAAAATTTTGCCCTTTTCGATTAAGATTAGAGGTTATTGTAAACTGATAATCCTGTTTCTTGCACCCTCGCCGTAATGCTGCATGCCACTCTAGAACCATAGAACTTTCTTCCTTGTAAACTTTTCTTACATGAATTCTTCCTAATAAGGTTAAAAGCTTTTGCAGAGAATGCTGTTCATAATAAAACGACACCAAATAGCTTTTTGAGGAGGCTTTTTCTTTTTTCCTTTACCTGATGTTTTTGTTTACATGCAGCCTTTTCCTGTCATGCCATTTTTCTTGAGAGGTTTGGCCCTGGTTATATGAGTTTTCTTGACAATGCTGAGTTTGTTGAGAATTTGGAGGGCCTATTGCGAGTGCGTTTCAGCTTTTGGAGGCAGGGGAAAGCTTTATGGAGACATCCCGTTTTCTTTTTTTTTTTAATTTTTTTTGGGGGGGGGGGGGTGACAAAGGCAAAAATGTATATTCTGTACTATACAAATCCCAAATCCCCCAAAAGGAGGGGTATTACAACCTATGAGCAGTGAAGCTTGAAACCACCTTATAGGAAGATTGCTTCAATACTCAAGCCACGACAATGTCATCTATGACAAAATCTTTCCAATCAAAGCATTTGTTACTATGCAAAGCAATAGATTCCATTCTATGTTTTATTAAATTGATAATCATCTTGCTAGACCTCATAGGATCACAGCTCCTTTGCTGGAAAATGACTTCATTTCTGTTCCTTCAAACTTGACAGTGAATGGTAGCACTGGTACAGAGCAGGAGTTTCTTGTAGACTTGTGGCTGTCTAGAGTACAACAGCCACCTGTGCCGCTGAAGTAGAGAGGCAGGCAGCTTCTGGACTTATAATCCAACCTGACACCTTTTCTCTCTAATAGCTACTGCATGAGGACAATCAAAGAACAAATGCTGAATTGATTTTTCCTGCTTTTGACAGATGCCACAAACACTATCCAAATGAGGAATGCATAAGCAATCCTCTCCCTCAGAGTTAATCTGTTCTAAACAAGCAACGAAAAGATCACACTGTGCTTGGGAATTACACCTCTACTCCAAGCAAATCAACATTCTATATTTTCTGTTGTTTGGTCTCTTTTGTTGGACACTTATAGAGTTTTAGAAGCCAAACCCTTTGAGGGATGCTTGTGAGGATCGAAAAAGTTAATCTGTTCTAAACAATCAACCAAAAGATCACACCATAATTACCAGGATTGCTCACCCCCCACCCATTCCGCGTTTTGGATCTGTCTGACCTGGATTGCGGGTCGTTTTTGGATTGGAACAAAGTGGATCACGTTTCAGATCTGATAACTGGTTGATCCCTTTTCTGATGAGGTCCAAGGTCTAAAGGAGAAAGAAAACTTAAAAAGAGGGAAGAATTGAAACATACCACATGCTAAACCTAATTGACGGAGCTTGTTCATGAATTGATGCACTTCTCAACTCAGATTCCCACAATCCCACCTTGACCGAGAGTCGTTGGAGTGGTGGACTTTGCATGAAAAATTAGGGCTAGATTGAATTTTCCAGAACAAATAGGTTTGAGTGAGGTGATGAGCTTTGTTAATTTGATATTTTGATTTGATGTCAATCGCACAACCCACCAGTTCTCAGCGGCCATGGATGTCGTCTGAACTTCTGTTGCAGAGAGAGGGAAGGAAAGAATGGTGTCAATATTGAGGGTCAACTATATGGAAGATTTTTGGCCCTCTAATTAGCTCCAGTAGAGTGGGTAAAAAAGATGACAACAGAATTTTAAAAAAAAAAGTCTGGTGGGAAGGAAACACATATTATTATTATTGTTGTTGGGAAGATGAGCAGGCATGATCACATTACTATCATGAAACGCTTCCATTTATTTTTTTTAAATAATAAAAATTCTCTATGGCCTTTGGTTGAAAATTTAATTTTAGAACTATCCGAAACTATGAATTTCATTCCAAAAAAGCGCTCCAAATTATCTACTCTCTTCGTTCCCCATTTTAGGGAAGCGGCATTCCCCATTCTTTTATCACGTTCCATGATCAGACCGTTTATGCTTGGGAATTACACCTCTTGTCCAAACAAATCAACATCATATTTTCTGTTGTTTGGTCTCTTTGATTGGACCACTTATACAAATTTTAGAAGTCAAGCCCTTGAAGGGCTGCTTGTGTGGATCGAAGTAGTTTGACTTGGCTCACATTCCCAATAGTGTTCCCGAGTTAGACTTCCAGTTTGACAAAAGCATCAAGTGTTTTGTTCTCACTACTTTGTTTTCTCTTCTTAGGATAAATTTATCCTTCATTTGCTTGTCATGTTTCTATCAATAAAATATTGAATCTTGATAGACGGAAAATCTTTTTGCTGCCAAAGGCATCAGCATTTCTAGTATGGACTCCTATGTTATCTAGTTTCGATTACCTCAAGGTTGTAGAATGATCAATTGATGGTACTATAGGCATCAGCATTGATACTAAGATGCATTGAACTTTAGTGCTCTGTTTTTTAGTGGGTGGACGATGGAGTTATGTTGGACCCTTCTTCTCATATGCAAAGCAGGTATTTAAAATAGGGATACGATTGGATTCATTGCTGTACTCCATGACGTACAGAAATAAATGGGCCCACATCTGTTCACATGAGGACATAGGGATACAAACATTTGAAAAAAAAAACTGAAGTAACATAGGGATTGGGTGAGACCGAAATTGATATTTCAGGGTCTACACATGCAATTTCCCTCTAGAACAGTGATTTCATTTTCACTAGCTTTTTAAATTCACTAGTTCCATGATTTCCGTCTTTTTCCACCATGCCTTGGACAGGCAAAATAATTAAATTACTATGATCAACCTTTTAGAAGTCTTGGAATAGTGCTTATTCTGTGGGTCTGCTGCATCTCAGGTGTTGCATTTCTTGGGCTGTGTGTGTGTATGTGTACTGGCATTTTTTGAGGCTCCTGTGTGCTTATTCACTTGTTGGAGCTAAGTCATTCTTATGCAGTCCATGAAACAGACCTAAGTTCTTGCTTTAATGTGATTCTTTTGCACCAACTAGAAGCAGTAAACCACTAGGTTATTACTGTCTACTCTGACTGTTTCGCCTATATTATTTTTCTGAAATTTTTGTCAGCTTTCTTTTCTATTATCAATAAGTGATCAGAATTGGTTAGGCATCTCTGAAGCAAACTGACTTTATAACCCTTTGGTTGCTGTTGGTATGGATTCTTTGATGCTTTAGCATGGTAAGACTGATTATCCTTCTACATGCAGAGCATGTTAGAAGCCAGAGCAGCCCTTCCTATTGCGAAATCAAAGGATGAGATTTTGCGGCTGCTGAAGCAGAATAATGTCCTTGTTGTCTGTGGAGAAACAGGTTCCGGAAAGACTACTCAGGTAAAAGAAAAAAAAAATGAAAAGAAAATGTGTTGATTGTTGTTCCTTTCTTTCATGAGCTGGTTTATCCACTGATCTCTTGCAGTGTAAACATGTAGACATTTTTACCTTAATTGGCTTCTCCACAGGTCCCACAATATATATTGGATGACATGATTGAGGCTGGTCGTGGTGGACATTGCAACATTGTCTGTACACAACCGCGAAGAATAGCGGTTGGTGCTTCCCTTTCATGGCAATAAATAAATGAAGATTGCTTTCATGCCATTTAATTGTATCTGTTTATTGGCTAAAGAAGAGGAGCACTATTTCAAAGTTGATGCATTGTCAAGTTCTGTCATTTTGGTTGCTGCACTAAATGCTTTTTGTCAGATGTCGGCATACGACTTAATCTCCTTGCATTAGACATCCTATTTGTGATATAATGTTGAAATGTTGCCGCAAGTTATGGAGGTTGGACACTTGTACCTGATTTTGTATTTAGGTCCTTGTGGGTTGGTGGCACTTTTTGTACAAGGCTGTCCTTGTGAGATGAACAGTGAGGTAGGGGGATTTTTACTTGGCCCCTTTGACCCAACGTCTCAAATATTGGCCTGGGATAGAAAATTCTCACACAAATGTTATCTTTGCATGTTTTTTTTTTTTTTTTTTTTGGTAAGTAATCAATAGGTATATTAAAAGGACACCAAGGGGATGTCACCCATATACAAAAAGGGCAAATACAAAAACATTATGCCCTTATGCTCTCATCCATAATGCAATCGACAAAAGCCAAAAAATTTACACTTCTGTTACCACAAAGCCCGGCACTCCAGCTATACAACAACCTCAAAAAATAAAGCTTAAACTCTTGAAACGACCCGGCTATATCGTCAAAGATACGACGATTTCTCTCCTTCCATGTCGTCCACCAAATAGCCAAAGGCACCATGTTCCAAATGTTATCTTTGCATGTTCTTGAATTAATAACATTGAGAAGGATAGCTGGTAAATTGTTGTGCTTAGATGCGTCTCTGTGATGTTGTGGATATGTGATTCTCTAACGAGTTTTCGTTATATCAAATTTGTGACATTGTCTAGTCTCGTTGGCCTGTCTCCTTTAAAATCAACTGCCCCCACCTAAGCTGACTGTTGCATTAACTATAGCTGCAGACTCTTAGTAGGTAGTCTAAAAGGGTATATGAGGAAATTTAGGTACTCAATAAATGCAATATTAATAATCAAATGCTCACTTTCATCGAACTAATATGCAAGTTTCAAGTTCCTGCTGCCAAAGTTCGATTAAACGATGTTAGTTTTGCTAACAAACATAGACTTGCAATTTGATTGCTAACATCTTCATGGCAAACACCAACTTGACAAACTTCTTCCAGGATCTCCTGAAAAACAGTGGAGTCATGAACTTCCGTCATCCCAGTGAATAAACGTGCATAATCATGCATTGTGTGCTACGGTTAACCAAATCTTAAAAGTTCATTAACCCATATCTCATGCCTGATCTCCTTTCTCCGTTTTGTCCTTACTCTGATCAAAAGTTAGGCATACTTTTCTATGTATAACAACCTTGTTAGGCCCTGTATCTCATGATACAAAACATATCGAGAGTATGCTACACGTGAGTAATAGATAATAGAACATGAGATCAATTCATATCACAGGAAATTATGCATGTTTGTTTTCGTTCATTATTTTTGCTAGAGAATATACATGAAGCTTAAGAATGGTGCATCCCTTATTGGCTGCACTCACATTTATCCCATTCTAAGTATGGCTTCAGGTTCCTTTGCCCTCACTCAGACCCTCATATATCTGGTTGACACCACTCCTGTTCTTATCTCCTTTCTTCAGTTGCTCTCCCTCCCCCACCTCCGAAACCTCACCCCACTTTATTATTTGCCGAAGCATTACATACGAATTTATTTGTTCTTTGTTAAGTTTCCTTCTGCCAGCCAATTCCCATCGCATTGCATAATCAGTTTTTCTACTGTTATGAATTAATGCTGTTGATGCTGCTATCAATCAATTTGCATCTTTTGCATCTTATCATATTGCATAGCTAAGCATCAGCTTTTAATGACTCCAGTTCAAGAGTTTCTTCTTTTTCATGTAGAATCTGATATTCAAGTTAAAACGTTCTAGGCTATTTCAGTGGCTGAAAGGGTTGCTGAAGAGAGACGTGAACCTGGACCAGGTCTAACTGGATCATTGGTTGGTTACCAAGTTCGTCTAGATAGTGCAAGGTGCTGTTGTTCTCAACCGTCTTTTGTTTTTTTGGAAGGGGGGGGGTATATTTTATATGTCTAATTTAATGGTGCTACTTTTCCTCTGTTACAAGACTGGTCTTTACAATCTGTTCATTGGCTGTCTTGACATGCTCCATAGAAAAAATAAAATAAAATCTGACACTTGCCCACATTAATTGTTTCTCAATTTTTGTCGTGAATTGCAACACAATCTGTTCTTTTTGTTTGATTCTACATGGAAGTTTGGATAAGGATAGCTTTAAAATGGTCACTGTAAAGGAGAAACATCATATTGAGCTTTGCTTTGTTCATGGTTCTGCACTTGGTTTTATTTATTTGTTTATCTTTTTTAGGGTTATGATATGGAAACATGGTCTCACAATAGCCGTTCACGTCATGTGATGATTGATCTATTGCAGCTACTTCTGCTTAGACCTGACAAGAGTGAGCCAAACCAAACGACCCGAATCCACACTTGAACCGGCACCCAAAATAGCTAATTGAAGTGGACCTGAAATCCGAAATGACCTGATCCAACCCAGATCCGACCTGTACATTTTCCAAAATGTTATTTTTCTTTGCAAGACAAGCTTATTGGACCAAACAGCAACCTGAAAATGGTCCGACCTGAAAACCAAGACCAGACCGAACCTTGGCGGCCCAAACATTAACCGACTGGAAATTATCCCGACCAAAATCGAATTGACTGACCCATTTTCCAGGCCTAGTTCTGCTGATTTTATGAATTTATGTGCACCCTCTTATCAGTAGCTGCTTCGTCTGGCTTGGTTATTGTTATTACTATTATTACGTAATTTTCAGGGTGCCAGACATTTCCTTTGCTTCTCTCCCCTTGCTCTCTAAAATATATTTCTCCAACTTTTACGCTTGAATAGCTTGATTTGTCTTTTGTGTTCATTCTTCTCTCTCCTTAGACAAGATTGCGAATGCTCTAGCCTTTGTCTTCTTCTATGCTGTATCCATATACTGTTTTTGTCTGTGCTTACTGTTGCCTTTGCAGGAATGACCAAACCAAGCTCCTGTTCTGTACAACTGGTATCCTTTTACGGCAGCTTGCGGTAGGTTGTTGACTTCTGTATTTGTTGTCTATGCAGATATTCTACTAACATCAGCCCTTGGTGGTTTGTGCTTGACTGCGTTGTTGCTGTAACTATTCAGTGCTTGTGATTGTTTGTTTAAACAGTAAACTGTCTACTATAACCAACCTGGGCAAGTAGGATTGTAGGAATGTCCATTTGCAACTGTATTTTTGGTGCCTTCTTGTACTCATCAAGAGGATGCATAAGACCCATTGTAGTTAGAAATATACTGTTGAAGAAAAGTTTAATTTGTTTTGATGAGGAAAAGGTAATATGGAAAGATCAAAAGAAAAGCTTAATTTTTTTTTTGGTAAGTAATCAAGAGGTATATTAAATGGACACCAAGGGGATATCACCCATGTATAAAAGGGGTAAATACAAAGATATTATGCCCTTAAGCTCTCATCCATAATGCAATCGACAAAAGCCAAAAAATTTAATTTTTTGTTACCGCTGAGCCCGACACTCCAACTATACAATAACCTGAAAAAATAGAGCTTAAATTCTTGAAACGACAAGACTGTCCTTAAAAATACGACTATTTCTCTCCTTCCAGGTATCCCACCAAATAGCCGAAGGAACCATGTTCCAAACTCCAAGGACCTAACTCTTCTTCATCCTTCTCCTCCAAGTCATTACCAACATCTCTCACCTTAGAAGGTTGAACCTAACTACTCCCCATAAGAGAGATAAATTCCAAAGCAAAGAAATCCACCGACAATGTACAAGGAGATGATTTACAGTTTCTTCCTCCTCCGAACGCATGAAGCATCTACTTGGACCACTAAAAATTTTCTTCTAAGCATGTCATCCGTAGGAATCTTGCCTATGGTGGCCGCCCCAGCAAAGAAACACACTTTTGTATTCCCTTTAATTTTATCTTCTTAAATTTTATAAGCTGTATAATCTGTATCAAATATCTTATTTAGGACTCGTCTATTCATTATTTAGTTTTGTATGTCCTCAAGAATATGAGTTGCAATTAGTTAAAATATAAACATATAATGATATTTCGAATGTATAACATAGTCATTTCCATTTAAAAAAGTATTATTTTTATATCGGTTTGTCGTTGTGGCCCAAAACTAAAAGTTAAGATTTTCAATACAAATTCGTAGGATATCATAATAAGATGTTGCGAGACGGTAAATCTGACTAAATATATAAAGTCAAAAAATAGGTTAAACACACAGTGTTATATAATAAAATTCTTATGAAATGTTCTCATTCAAGATCCTATAGCTTTTTTCACATGATTAAAATATTAACTAATGTATTATATAGTCTTTCTAAAAATTATAAAAAGTAATTGATCAAGAAGATATAAGTTAATTAAGTGAACCATATAAATAATTTATTGTGGGCAAAAATGAAGAATTAATACAATCTTAAGTTCATAACTTAATACCTACCAGGCTACCACGTGGACCTTGTCTTAAAAAAAAGCTTCCTCTGGGAAAAAAAAAAGGTTATACAATCTTAAGTTAATCATAGTCTAATAAAAAGAATAAAAAAATTAAAACAACTTACAAGCTTCCTGTGGAAGCCTCTAACCGTCTAACTCACGGCTTCCCACCTACCTTTTCCTTTCCTCTTCAATCCTCACCAAACTCACCAGTCACGCACGCACGCAGAGAGCTTCTCTCTCTTCACTCAGTTCCCTCTGTTCCTCTCCCTCTCGGTCAGCCCTTCTCCTTCGTTCTCTGCCTCTCCTTGCTTCTGTGCCTCGGCTCCATTGGTGGCTATAATTGCAGACACCGTCACACCAATGGTGCTCTGTTCTCGTGCTTGATTCTGGGCAATAAAGCAAGTGAGTCTCCTTCAATGAATGAAGGTACTTTTTAGATATGATTTTCTCTCACTTAAAGACTCACATATGCACAACTTGGAGTTTCACGGTCACTTATTTGTAGATTGTAGTGCTTTTTAGATCTCTCTTTTTTGTCTGCTTTCTTTGTCGCATTCCCTGTGTTCTCTTCAATCTGAAAGCAAAAGGAATCATACATCTCGTCAACAAATTGTCCTCTTCATCCCGGTCTAATCTCCCGTTTCCCGTTCCATCATGGGTGGAATGGCCGTTCTGCTATGAAGCGGGATGCGCTCCGAGTTTTCAGCAAAACTCGGATCACGCAAGTTAAAATCCGCGTCAACTCGGCCGTTCCGCCCCCCTGGACGGAACGACCGAGTTTTGAATCCCTGATTCTTTCCAAGACCCACGTAGAACCTTCACTAACATTTCCTGCATAGATAGAACCAGGCAAAGCAGCACCATCTAAACCTTGAGTGTGAGCTTGATTTAGAGCTTCCTCAAACAAAGAAGGCCTTCCCACCTCCTGCATATTAGGAGAACCCGACCCAGCGTCAACAACGAGTTTAGTCTTTCCAAGCTTCTTCCTACGAGAGTAAACTAGCACACTCATATCTGGTGAGCGAGCTGCAGGATGCAACACATTCAGAGGTGATTCTGGGATCCTTGAGGCAAACGGAGAACTACAGTGGCAGCTGCACCCACTGCACTCGCAATCAGAGGAGGGATTGTTCTCCAAAAGAAAAGTTCAATTTTTAAAGATAATAAAGGGAGAAAAGTGTTGTTGGGTATAATCTGGCATTTTGAAGTTTATCATATATCCCAAGTTCATCTCCATGACATGTTTTGTCAAATGTCATGTCACTGTGTGAGGCAAAATGGGTGGTCTGATTAACACACAGGGGTTTCCTACCAACCCTCTAATATTTGAGAAGACAAATTATGGATGGAGCCTTAATTCAACCTTCTTCCATTAGTAGTTTTGAAGGGTTTTAGGTGGATCATCTATGTCCTGTACGATTACTCATTTTTTTAATTTTTTATATGAAATGGAATAGTTTGGCACCTTTTGTATGGTAGGTTCCAAATTATCGCTTGGTAGCTTTCTTTACACTTTTACTGGAACTAATAATCACAAATTAGTGTATAATATCTTTTGCATTCTGATACTCTTATAATTTGCAGCATATATTGATTGTTAACATTCGGACCGTACTTCGTATCCAGACTGACCGTAATTAAATATCTTTGGTTTTCGTTCTGGTTTATTCAAATTAATAATCATTTAGGATTATTTCTGATATTTCTTAGTTTTGTACTTCTGTTTTTTCTTATCTCTAAAGAAAAGTAGCAAATTCTGGATGTTCGATTTGTGATTTATCTGTTGTCATCCTCTTCCCCCATTCCCTTCTGCTAACAATGTGCAAGTCAGCAATCTTTTGACTTCCTTTAATACTTTGGAGACTGTTTGTAATAGGATACATCTGCTGCTTGATCATTTTTTTGCTTCATAATACTAATCATTTTTTGATTTGACTATTTTTAATTTTATTTTAGGGGAACAAGGGCTTTCATGATATCACTCACGTTATAGTTGATGAGGTGCATGAGCGGTCTTTACTGGTGAGTATCAATTTCAGGTGTCATATGTAGAGTCATCCTGGGGAAAGAGAAATTTTCATTCAACAGAGCGAGTTCCGCACCATTGTTAATTTCTTCGAACTGCTGGTACTCCAGAAGTACTTCTCATCCTTATTTAATTTTGCTGCTGTAGCAGTGGGCAGTGGATACATTTTCAGTTGAATGCCATTTCTTTATGTGGCAATAAATATATGTGATCCCATGACCCTGGTATATACTTCTAAATGTTGGTGAGGTTTGACAGTATGCTTAAGTGGCAGGCTTAATATTAAGTTGCTCAAACAGAAATATAATTAGCTGTTTGATATACTAGTTTGTTGACAGTTCTAAGATATGATTGTGATTTTAACTTTTTAAGCTGTAATTTGGACACTATCTTGCGATGAATTTGACTCTTCTCTGCTTCTAAAATGTATGTTGAACATGCCACCAACAGTTAAATGGGATTGCTTTGACAGATAAGTAGGGCTGTGTAATCACAAATACTGTTAATCCCTTGACAAGTTCTTATAATTTAATGCATAAAAGTTTTGCATTGAACCTGCAAATGCCTATATTTTCTAGTCAGATCAATATTCTGAGAACTTCCTCTTCTAGCTCAGTTACTACCATTCTTGATTGTTAGTAGGACCATAACATGAAATGAATTTCAAACTGCTGTGTGGTTGATTCAGTTACGGAATCATGAGTAATCATTGGTTCATTTAGTATAGTCAGCACATAAGATACGTTCTATATCTTAAGTTATCTTTCCCCTTTTTTTTCCCAATTTCAATAATGAAAATAAAGAAAGTCACAATTTTTTTTCCATCTAGTATAAAAATATAATGAAAAAATCAATTGAAAAATGCTATTTCTTGTCCCAAATGAATAAAGAAATGACAAACGTCCGTCTATTCTATATGAATTGATGTGTGACTTCCCCACTCCACCCCAAAATTCAATTTCGGGTAGTTACTCTGTTTTTTACTTTTTTTGGGTTTTAAAACTTTCACATAAGTTTTTTCTTTTGTTGCTTAACTTCAATACTTTAACCTCATTAAGAATAAGGATCATTTGGTTTCTCTAGGTAAAGAATCTCAGCCAGAGGTTATCTCACCCACCCTTGTTCCTTGTGGTAATCAATTCCACGTGCTGAAGGATCTTTTGGAGAACTACCCAGCTTAGTATTCAAGCTGTTCTTGGTGCATTTGTCCTTCTGTCTCTTTGGTGCCTGAAACTAATTTCGAAATTACCGAGCTAGAGCCCCCTTGGCATCGTCACCTAGCACATGACTTTTTTGTTTATTCTCGAAGGAAAAAGAATGGGAAGGAAAAGATGGGAGGGTTCATTTTGATTCACGGGAATCTTCAGGGCAAGGCCATGCCCAAGGAGCAGATGGACCTACCTCTCCTCAAGTTGATCGGATTGAGGTTGTTGATGAATGTTCTAGGTGGGCGTTGGACCACATTATTTTTTGCTATAAGAATGCGGGCTTTGTGATTGAAGGCATAGAAATGGAGTTACTGTCCTTTTTGGCCTCTTTAGAAGCTAATAGGAAGGTGACCTGGTTGTGAGAGAGAGTGGAGGAGCTGAAGAGGTAGGGGACATCAATGAGGCCTTGCATCAAGTTCATATCTTGGAATGTGAGGGGACTAAATTACCTGATTGAGAGAGGTAATGTCAAATCGGTGTTGCGGAGGTTTTCTTGTGATATTGCTATTCTTCAAGAATCTATAAAGTAAGTGTTAGCAGGTCTATTGTCATTAGCCTCTCTTTCCAGCTGTTCAGGATGGCTCGTCTAAAGCATGCCACGATCCAAGAAGTTGTTTCTTGGAATGGGGATGCTAGCCATTGGAACTTGACTTTTGTGAGGAATCTTAATGATTGGGAAGAGGACAGTTTTTGTGAGTTGCTAGCCACACTTGCTGGCAAAGAGGTTCTGTCGCAAGAAAAGGATGAGATTGTGTGGCCTTTTAACTCTAAGGGATCCTTCAGCATCAAGAGTTTTTGTTCCACACATTCTGATGTCTTGGGTGGTTATGATTTTGCTGCTAAGTCCATTTGGAAGTCTAAAGCTCCCACAAAAGTGAGTTTCTTTGCGTGGGTAGCCTCCATAGGAAGGATCCCCACTGATGACATGCTTAAAAGAAGAAATTTTAGAGGTCCAAGCAGATGCTCTCTGTGCTTGGAGGAGGAAGAAACCGCGGATCACCTTCTTGTTCATTGTCGTTGGGCTTCCGCTCTTTGGGATTTAGCTCTTTCTCTTATGGGGGTTAGTTGGGTGCAACCTTCTAATGTTAGAGACGTGGTGGTAGCTTGGAAGAGAAGGATGCAGAAGAGTTGGGTCCTCGAAGTTTGGAACATGGTGCCTTTGGCTATTTGGTGGACGACATGGAAGGAGAGAAATCGTCGTATCTTTGACGATATAGCCGGGTCGTTTCAAGAGTTTAAGCTTTATTTTTTGAGGTTGTTGTATAGCTGGAGTGCCGGGCTTTGTGGTAACAGAAGTGTAAATTTTTTGGCTTTTGTCGATTGCATTATGGATGAGAGCATAAGGGCATAATGTTTTTGTATTTGCCCTTTTTGTATATGGGTGACATCCCCTTGGTGTCCTTTTAATATACTTATTGATTACTTACCAAAAAAAAAAAAAAAAAGTCATTAGCCTCTAGGGCCGTCACCCAGTGAAGTGGCTTTTCTTGCCATCAATAGGTCGTTTTGGGGGTATTATAACTATTTGGGATCCTCAAACTTTCAATCTTATAGGCTCTAGAATAAGGTTATCCTCTGGGTGTTGTAAGTTCAAGCAATTGCAAGATAATTTTGTTTGGAGTCTTATTAGCGTTTATGGTCCTAATGATGGCAATGTGTGCTTTGCCTTTTTGAGGAGATGACTACTTTGTTGTCTTTATGGGATCATGGATTTAAAATGTGGCCGAACCATGATGAAACGGCCACATTGGAAAGGTTTTGGAGTCGGGTGAACCGCGTTTTCGTGCCGCGGTGGTGGCGATACGGAACGCAATTGCCGTACTTTAGCGATTTTGTCGTACCGCTACCAAAACCGAAATCGCGACCAAAACAGCATTTTGAATCCTTGTATGGGATATTCCTTGGTGGCTAGGCAAGACTTCAATGTGGTTAGATATCCCTCCAAAAGATCTAGTGGAGGAAGGCTGACCATCTCCATGAGAGAATTCTTTGAATTTATCAACTCTTGTAGCCTTATTGACCCTCCTCTAGAAAGTGGTTGTTTTGCATGGTGTTGCCACGAGGAGGTCCTAGTTCTTTCTCACATCGATCGGTTTCTATTTTCTATTGATTGGGAGTCACTTTTAGGGGCTTCATCAACTTATTCTCCCAAAGGTCACTTCTGATGACGTCCCCATTCTTCTTCATGTTGGAGAAATTCATTCGGGTAAAAGGCCTTTTAAATTCGAAGATGTCTGGCTCGAGGTGGAGAGGTGGAGGCATTTTCTAACCTTGTGAAATCTTTTTGGGTGGAACTAGATGTTTCTGGTGGCTCAAGTTTTATTTGATCAAAGAAGCTGCATTTTGTTAAGTCAAAGCTCAAAGTTTGGGATAAGGATGTTTTTGGCCACCTTGATAATAAGCTGGCTAATTTGGTGGATGAGGTCAAGCACTTTGATGATAAAGAGCAACACTATTCGTTCACCTTTGCTGATAGATTTGAAAGGGTCAAAGTCCAGAAAGAGCTTTCTAAGGTGCATTCTTAGATTGACATATTTTGGTGCCAAAGAGCGAAACAACATTAAATTCAAGAAGGAGATTGCAATTCCAAATGCTTACACAAGGTTGCTAATAGCAGAAGAAAATACGATGCCATTCATAACATTAAGGTGGATGGTGAGCTCCACATTAATTATGCTTCTATTAAAGAAGCCATTGTTTTCTACGCTATCCTTCAGCGAAGATCATCCATCTTGGCCTTTTCTAGAGGGGATCGTTTATGTTTCTATCAGTCTTGATGATGCCTTGGAACTTGAAAATTATTTTTTGGTGAAGTTTGGGATGAGATCGCAAGGATAAAGCTTTAGGGCCCAATGGCTTTAACATTGCTTTCTGCCAACATTGTTGGAGTTTGGTGAAGGGGGAGATTATGAGACTGTTTGCTGATTTTCAGCAGGAGTGGTGTTTTTGAGAAAAAAAGTCTAAATGCCACTTTTATTAGCTTGCTTCCTGAAGTGGCTGGGCTGAGGACATTACACAATTTAGATCCATTAGCTTAGTGGGAAGTGCATATAAAATTCTAGCTAAGGTCCTTGCATCAAGATTAGGAAAATTCCTTGGCAAAATTGTTTATCCAAGTTGTCATGCTTTCGTTCTAGGCCGTCAAATTTCGGATGCATCTTTTATTGTTAATGAGTGTATCAACTTGTATCTCAAATTGAAGCTATCAGGAGTTCTTTGCAAGCTCGATATCGAGAGGGTTTATGATCGTATTTCCTGGGATTTCCTCATTGTTATTCTTTAGAAAGTGGGTTTGGAGTCGTTTTTGGTCTTGATCAACGATGAAGCTATGGGTTTCTTTACTAGTTTGAGAGGGCTTAGCCAAGGGGACCTAGTTTCCCCTTTGTTGTTCATTTTGGTGATGGAGACACTCAGACTTGTGTATACAGCGAACGAGGTGGGCTTTTTGGAAGGTTTTTGGATTGGTATGAATGAAGCTCTTAAGACCAAGTGGCTTTAGAGTTTTGCTAAAGAGGAGAATGCTCTTTGGAGGAGTGAGATCACCACCGAATATGGGGTTGATATTCTTGGTTGGTGGACCAAGAAGAGCCCCTATGCTCATGGGGTGGAGTGGTGGGAGTCTATTTTAGTGGGTTTGGGACATTTCAAATCCTTGGTGCATTTTGAACTAAAGAATGGGTCTATGGTGCTTTTCGGGCATAGTGTTTGTTGTGGGGAGAAACCTCTAAAAATTCAATTCCTAATCATTTCAGGATGGCACTTTTGAAAGATGCTACTCATGCTACCATGCAAGATGTGGTCTCTTGAAATGGTGACCAAAGTCATTGGAACATTATTTTTAAAGAAGCTCTAATGATTGAGTTAGAAAATAGCATGTGCAATTTGATTTTTAGGCAATTATTGGAGAGATGAATGTATTATCTAAGGGCATTCATAAGATTGTCTGGCCTTATGACCCTAACAGCTGTTTTCCGATCAAGAGTTTCTATAAAAGGTTTTATGATGGTGGGAATTGTTCTGATTTTCCTATTTATTCCATTTGGAAGTCTAAAGCGCCTATGAAAGCCTTGCTTGGGTGGCTATTAAAGGAAAGATCGCCACAAAGAATGTGCTTAAAAGAAGAAATTTTAATAGGTCTGAGGAGGAGGAAATGGTGAACCATCTTCTTTTCCATTGTCATTGAGCTTTTTCTCTTTGGCATCTATGTCTTTCCTTTATGGGTGTTATTTGGGTGCAATCATCTTTAGTTGGTGGCTACGAGATGAATAAGGAAGAATAGTTGAGTTATCTTGTGTTTGGAAAATGATTCCTTTGGCCATTTGGCGGTGTACTCATTGGATTTTTGAGGAAAAAGGCTTGTCCCATCAAAATTTCAAGCTCAATTTTTTGAGACTCTTGTATATCTAGGGTCTTGCTCTTAATGGTGGGAGAAATTTGAGTTTTTTGAAGTTTGTAGATGGTATTATGCATGAGAGCTTGGGGGAATAATGATTTTTGTAATTGCCCCCTTTTGTACATGGGTGGCACCCCCTAATCGTCTTTCTAATGCATTTTTGGATTACTCATCAAAAAATTAAAAAGTGTAGTTTCACTCATCCATCTAATGTAGTCTTCAGATAAGATGTCTGAAATTATATGTAAGCTCACAATCAGGAGTCTATTTCTACATCTACTTATGAAAGATAGGAGCTTTGAATGGCTTCCTTCTTGAAGAGACTTCTGTTTGCTTGCATCATGCACCCAGGTAATTTGCAGAATTGAAGGGTCAAGTTTGTCAATCAACTAATATTTGTGGGCTCCCCAAATGGATAAGCTTTCATCCCATACCATGAGGTTAAGAACAATGAGTTTGTGTAGAAAATTAGAACCGAGAGCTTAGTTGCAGTACAAAGGTGTCTCTTTTGGATTTTGTAGATGGAATAATGCATGAGAGTGTGAGGGGAATGATGATTTTTGTGTTTGCCCCTTTAATAATTTGGTGTCACCCCCTTGGAGTCTCATTAATATACCTTTTTGATTCCTGAATAATAATACCAATGAGTTTGTATAGAAAATTACAAGTTGCTATAAAAAGACAACTGACTTTTTCTTTCTTCGTCTACAAGTAAAATTGTTTTTCCTTGAATTAGGCGATCTATGTACACAATAAGACAATCCGTGTAGAAAGGGATGGCTAAGGAACATGTTCTTTTCCTTTGCTGGTTGCTTTTCTCAATTTTAACCTTGACGAATGGCATCTGGTTTGTTCATCCATCTCTTGATGAGTGGCACTTCTCAATGTTTCTGGACAAATACTATTTACATTTGAAATGAACAGAATTGAATTTTCTGCTTGATTTTCTATCTGTCTACACTCTTTTGTGTTCTAGCTTCACTAGTTCACTCCTTGTATGATCAATGATGCAACAGTCAATGTTTGAATTCTTCAACATTTGTGACTTGAACACTCCAACCTTGCAATATTTTGAGATTTTGACCCATTTTCTTCACTTCAACAGGGTGATTTCCTACTAATTGTTTTGAAGAGTTTGCTTGAAAAGCAAGCTGCTAATGGGACTCGTACATTGAAAGTCATTGTTATGTAAGAATATTGTGGAAGATTCTGTTGAGTATGAGGTTATTCGTCTAGTGTTTTTCCTTCTAAATATTACGATCTCAACTGTCCAGGTCTGCAACAGTTGATTCCAGTTTGTTTTCAAGTTATTTCGGTGAATGTCCTGTGATTACTGCAGAAGGCCGCACTCATCCTGTGTCAACGTACTTTCTTGAAGATGTTTACGAGAATATCGACTATCGTCTTCCTTCAGATTCTCCAGCCTGTTTAGGCTCTGACACACGTGGAAATGAGGTACAGTTGAAGCCTTCATGTTAACTTAGATTTTCCCTCTCAATTGTCAAGTGTGGGTGTTGAACATATGTGCTCAGCGCACCTGTTCCACCCCAATCCTCCCAATCCTAAACGGAAAGTGGGGTCTCATTAAGAAAAAGCTACATAGCATTATCATATTGCAAATCATTATGGAACCAAAGCATACAAATAAGTTCTTCTGGAGGATATTTTAACTATCCATACAGAGATGAGCCAGCGAAAATCATGGAGACAATTTCACGATTGGACGTCATCGACAGCTACGTGTTTGTTGAATGGTGGCCCTAAAGTAATTTGTCCAGGGAAGTAAACGGATAGATCATACTTATCAGACAACTTCTTGCAGCCATTACTGACTAATTCTTCAACTTCTGGACTAAGGCATGAAATCTCAGTAAACGTTCTCCATTCCTTTTGTTGTGAGTAGTGGCATTGCCTTTCAGATATAGATTTCAGAGAACAGCCTTGCTGCAATTCAATTGTCTGGGTTAAGGCTGAACCCCTTCCCTCCCGCGACTCATTGCAGGTATTCGGCGCTTGGTTTGGTGTATACGTGACTGCACAATCATCATAAGTTAGCCTTATGTTTGTCCTTTCTGCTAACAATTTGCTTCCAGTGAATAGTTAGTGCTAATCCTTGACCAGCTGACAGGGATGGGATGCTCATTTGGGAAGGCAGTGCTCAGTCAAACCCCTCAACTAACGCATTCTTCATCAGCTAATAAGAACATCTGCTGTAGCGATCTTTGTTTGGGGGAGTTCTATTATTTAGGGTACATGGATGCAGACATCCTGTGAAAGCTACCAGATTTGGAATTGGCATTCATACTAATTTTCCATTTTGAGGCAATTTTGTGAATATGTTACTTTTATGTCCTCAGATCAGAAGAGCAAGGGAAATCTGTTTTTGATTTTTTTCTTTAAAAAAAGCTGTCAGTGCCTAACTTCTGTTTTTCAAGGCTGCCAGCGCTGCTGTCTGCGACCGTAGAGGGAAGAAAAATCTTGTATTGTCTTCATGGGGTGACGACTCTATTTTACTGGAAGAATGCATGAATCCATACTATGACCCCAGCTTATATCAAGCATACAGTGAACAAACACGATTGAATTTGGTATATTCCTCACCGCCAGTTTCTTGTGGCACTAATGTAGGGTTATCTTGCTTTATACTATCCTTCCTTGTTTGATTGTGTTTTGTGCAGAGAAAGTTAAACGAAGATGTCATTGATTATGATCTTCTTGAGGACTTGGTGTGTCACATTGATGAAAATTCTGGTGATGGTGCTATTCTTGTTTTTCTGCCGGTAAGAGTTGTGTATACTTTTTTATTCATGATAAATGTAATTCTGTACACTGGTGGTTGATTGAAAATATTGCTGGGACTACAATGTAGGGCGTTTCAGAAATTTACAGACTGCATGATAAGCTGGCTGCTTCCTTTCGCTTTGGTGCAGAATCTTCAGAGTGGCTGCTGCCACTACATTCATCTGTGGCTGCAGCTGACCAGAAGAAAGTCTTTTTAAAGCCACCACAAAATATACGTAAGGTATGGGCTTCAAGTAAATTAGAATCTCGAAGTGCATTGATTATGAAGTTTGAAGTCAGTGTCATATTCATAGTCATGTTCATGTTGATACTGTTCGTACCATGTTTTTTAAACTGAACATTGTACTTTTGACCCTAAAATACCTATGATTGCTTCTCTAATATTTTATGCGAGCACTTAGAAACCACCAATTCGATTACTTTGGGTTGGCCTTATGTTAAGAACTTTATGTTACATCCTATTGTCTTTCTTATTAGCTCAAAGATCGGTAAATTTATAAGAATAGTGTTTCAATAGATAAATTACAAATAGCTGGTGGGCGGAGAAGTTGAAGAGATAGGCATTGGTACATTGAAACTTGTCAAGGCCATATGCTATTACTCAATTTTAGATATTATGTGTAAGATTTTTATTTCGGTTTTTATGCCCCATCCCCTGGTTAGTAACTTTTCTTGCTCTCTGTGCTGGCCAAAGCCATCTGTAATTTTCAAATATTAGTGAATTAATTTTTATTGTGTTTCAGTTCAGCTAGATGGGTTTGTGATTCATGCAGGTAATAATGGCTACGAATATTGCGGAGACAAGTTTAACCATAGATGATGTTGTGTATGTGATTGATTCTGGAAAGCACAAGGAGTACCGCTACGACCCTAAGAAGGTTTCTAGTTATAAACTTTTCGTAACGTTTGATGGATGAAATCTTGGATGATGTATTTTATAACCTCCTAACAAAATAGTTTGCACTTATGATTTGTTGCTGCTAGAAACTGTCTATGATGGTTGAAGATTGGATATCTCAAGCAAATGCAAAACAAAGAAGAGGGAGAGCTGGACGTGTGAAACCTGGCACTTGCTTTTGCTTGTATACTCGGCATAGATTTGAGAAGCTTATGCGCTGGTTCCAGGTATGCTATGGAAATAGTTTGACTTCCGTGGTCCACAGATGACTTGTATGCTAATGTTGTTCTGAAGAGTGGCAACTAACTTGTTCTGAAATTTTTCTGGCCTGAAGGTTCCTGAGATGCTAAGAATGCCTCTGGTGGAACTATGCTTGCAGATCAAGTTGCTTTCCCTTGGTGACATAAAAACATTTCTGTCCAAGGTAACACCTCATTTCTAAATCAGGCAACTACTACTATCATCTGTGGGATTCAGATTTTTGCCCCTTTTAGATGGATGAAACTGAAGCTTTCCAATGGAATTGTTGTCTCAGTTTTTCTGAGTGATTGAGTGCTACTTTCTGTAGTTAGATACTGAGGATTTCTGGTCCTTTTCCATAATCTATGCTTTCTGATTGAAAATTAGTTTCCTTAGTCAAATTTTTACAAATTGTTGTGATATTGTTAAATGGGAAGGCTTGATGGTTGAGATCAAACAAAAGCAAAAAATATAAAGATTTAAAGAAAGCAAGTTCATGAGAATCAAAATAGGGAACATACTAGTTTTCTAAAGCTAAACCTTTTTCCTTTTCATTGATCTTTCATCTTATTAATGAGTACTGTTAATAGGATGCAGATGCAAGGAGAGGTCACTAGACCCATTCTTCTGCTTTTTTCCCGCCTTTTCTTTAGCTCTGTATGCCGCATGTGGAGGGTTTTTTTTTGAGGGGTGGGGGTGGTTGCGGGGTTACAGCAGTCTTTTGCCTAGGGCAAATTCATTCATATAAACATGTGACTTTCAGGGTCTGGAAATTCCCCGGGACGATGCTATACACTCAGCCATCTCATCACTCAAGGAGGTAGTGTTGCTTGAATTCACATATTCAGTTTTCCTTTTTGTTGTTGTTTTTTATTATTTTAGCAATTTCTTAGACTGCTGCCTAAGAGTTATTTGAAATACTATAGCAAAAGGATGGAAGAATCTAACACGAACAAGGAGTCCCTCGAGAAAAAATGTGCTAACAGCAAAGCTTAAAGTCTTTGGCGGCATATGTATGGAAGCAGACTTTTGGAGCCCTCTAGAGACTTTCCTAGGATTGTGTACAGCATGTTCAGCAGGCACTATTTGTGTCATCGGGCTCCATTATTGGGGAAACTTCCATCAGGCCCCCCTCTTTTGCTTCAGTACTTTTAATTATCTGGGGAACAACCTTTAGGTGCAGAAACAACAAATCCCAGCATACTATGGCTGCTTCAAAAAGGTTCCTGCAACTTGAAGGCATTCACTCATAAACCATAACATAGAACCATCAATGAATGTCAAGACCAACATCCAACACTATATGGAGGTGTCCTTGTTAGTGCCTCCATAATGTAATCTTGGTTTGTTGCACGTGGGTTAATGGTTGTTACTGGTTTCGTACTGAGCCCACAAAAACAAGATTAAAAGTTTGTCTGGAAGATCGGACTTTGAAGCGACATGCAATTTGGCTGCTTTTATTCTTTTGTGTAGGACAAAATCAAGATCAAATTAAAATGTTGTTCATGATTTCTTATGACGCTACATTTATTATTGTTCAGGTTGGTGCTATTGATGAAAATGAAGTGTTGACACCCCTTGGACATCATTTGGCCAAATTGCCAGTTGATTTACTTCTTGGGAAGGTTTGAATTGCTCCTATTTTCTGTTTTTATTTCTTATAAAGGCAAATCTTGTATTTGTAATTGCAATGTAATATAAAGAGCAATTCTCTTGTTGTTTGGCTAATGGGTGTCTCTCTTAACAATTAAGGAAATATGATAAATATTCAATGTTCCTGAGTTTCTACCATAACCAAACTGAGGCAATACTTTGATTCTTGCCTTGGAAGGGTTGGTTTTTGGCACTAGTGGGGGTGTTGTGCCTGGGCCGATGAGTGGATTGATATGCTGTGTATGTAGCCTTGCCATGGAATTATGGAGAGCAGTTTTGCTGGACCCTTCATTTAAAAAGTATTGACTGCCGAATTCTCCAGTCTCCATGATAGATGAAACAGAGGACAAGGTCAATGTAGGAATTTTCATCTAGTCCAAAGTTGGAAAATTGTCCAAAAAGGTGTTTCTTTTTCATTGCCGGAAAAATGGACAATATCTAGAAGCTTCTAACTTGCAATTTCTACTTTAGTGGTATATTATTGTAGTTCATCCCGCTCATCATGGCTTGCTCTTGTCTTTTTGCATCCTCATTGGGCCCAATATATATTATATACATAGATAAGATATCGGATGAGTAGTTATGCTAATCATGAGAGCTGGGACTAAATCTATTCCCTATGACTGTCATCCATCTAGTCACTCCTATGCTGATAAATTCCCAATCAAACATAGCCCTTGGGTTGCAATCCAGGGGATATTATCCAATCTCAGCAAGCCCTCTCCACTCCACCCCTTGAGTTTTCTCCTCCGGTCTTGCCCATTCAATGCCACAACAGATAGCATGATGGCTGGTCTGTAGGAGAGACAATGCAATGGATTGGTGGGTGGGAGTTTGGGTGCTTGGAAGGGGTTTCCCTTGCTCTGAAAGTTATTCTTTGATATGCTCTGTGTGTGTGCATGCATGTTCTAATGAATGCTATGCCATTGCCTTAGTTGCTGTAACAAGATGCCCACTTTAGCAGGTTAAGGAAGGTCAGATGTTCACATTCTTGCTCGTGACTGCTGTTTCTCATTTTTGGGATTATGTTCTCTTTCTGATCATATTTGTTAGCTTATTAAAAACAAAATAAAGGTGGAGAGTTCAACTGACAATGGGCAGCAGACGAACTTGTGGCCTTTGTCTGGTATTAGTGTTGAAACAAGTTAATTCAAATATTGTTTGTTGCTTTGTTGCAGATGATGTTATATGGTGCAATGTTCGGTTGTCTGTCTCCTGTTCTATCGATTTCAGCAATCCTAAGCCACAAGTCCCCATTTATTTACTCAAAAAATGAGGTTTCTGCATGCCATAGTAACTACTAACTAGCATTTGAGCTCTACCCTTGCAAATTTGAAATCAACTTGTATCAGAAAGATTGCTCTTCTATTTCTGTTACAGAGGGAATCAGTTGAAAGGTCAAAATTTGCAATTATGATGGATAAAACAGATGGATCAGGCCCTCCAAATGATAATGAGAAGCAATCCGACCACATTTTAATGATGGTTGCCTACAGAAAATGGGAAAGGATTTTGAGTGAGGCAAGTCTTCAATGTTGCAAAGCCTCCTTTTCCTCATCTTATTGCTTCTCAACTAATGCCCTTTTGAGACGACAAAATTCTTTTCTGATGAAATATGATTCAGAATACAAGAACAATGTCTTGTACTTTTAAAGTATTCTGGCACACTGTTATTTTCCTATATGGAACATTTAAATAACTATGTTCATCACTCAGTAGGCATGCTTTATTTAGATGTTATTGACACTCGTGACTCGTGTATGTGCTTATCAAGAAGGTGTGCAGTAGTGTAGCCTTATCAAATGCTCAGTTTGGTATGCTTTTGGTTGACTGACGCAATCTTTTTGTTCCAGAGAGGAGCTAAAGCTGCACAAAATTTCTGCAGATCATATTCTCTCAGCAGCTCAGTTATGTACATGATAAGGTGCATATTGTGTTACTCTTTTCCCCTGGGTTTATGCTCAATCATCTTTTGTTTTTTTTTTTTGGGGGGGGGGGCCCTGTAGCTGTTTGACGATGAAACATGTAACACCGTAACAGTTAATCATGAGGATAAATTTATGTATTTGATGGAGAACTTACCTGAATTCCTTTTCATTTGAGTGATAAACCAAATGATTTTATTATCTTAGGACAAAACTCCCTGTAAAAACAGGGTAATAACCATGGGTATGAAATAAGGATGTTCCTGATGAAATGGTCACATTAGAAAGGTTTTGAAGTTGAGTGAACCACATTTCAGATTACATTGGACTAAGGCAAAATCCTTTGCTGAATTCCTTGCTTGTCCTTTGATGTGGAGTAGTTTGCAATCAATTATTTTGAGGATCTGAATAGCAGAGCTTGATGATTTCTCACTGTCTCTTTGCTGATGGCACTCTCATCGTTTGAAAAAACGTGAGAGTAATCTTGATTATTTGATATGTATCCCTGTTTTGTTTGAAGCAATGTTTGGGCTTAGAGTCAACTTGTCAGTTCTTATTCCAACTGCTGAGTTCCCTTACCCTCAATACCTGGCTCTTTTTTTTTTTTGTTTGTTTTTTTTCACGGTGGGTTTGATTATTAATCATCTTCTTACCTTGGTCTCCCTTTTAGTGCCAATTATAGGAGCAAAGTAACGTGGGAGCTTATTGTTAAAAGGTTCCATAAGAGATTAGCAGGGTGGAAATCTAAGCTTTTGTCCAAGGGCAACAGGGGAGGCTTACTTTGTTGAAGATTACTTTGTTGAAGAGCAGTCCCATTTATTTCACATATTTGTTTGCTATCCCAGATAGCATTGCTATCTTGAGAAAATTATGGGAGATGGTCCAATGGTGAAACTGGTGGTTTCCATTTGGTGGATTGGGGAGAGGTTTGTTGTCCCAAGCGTGGGGGGGCCTAGGCATGAGACCTCTTCTTCTCCTTATGAATGAAGCCCTTCAGACCAAATGGCTTTGGCGTTTTGCAATAGGGGAGGAGGCTCTTTCAAAATATGTGATCAATGCCAAATATGGGGTGGATAGTATGGCTGGTAGAGCAAGAAAGTCCCTTTGCTCATGGGGTGGGTAAGTGGGTTGTTGGAAGTCTATCATAGCTGGTGTGGAGCGTTTCAAATGATTAGTCTTTTTTGAGGTGAAGAATGGGTCTAAGGTGCTTTTTGGCATGGTGTTTGGTGCATTGAACATAATGTTTTCAAGAAGCCCTAACAAGGCTCTGTTCTCTTGGAATGGTGATTACCTTCATTGGAACATAATGTTCTCTTGTAATGGTGATTAAAGTCATAGGAACATTAATGTTTTCAAGGAGCCCTAATGAGGCCCTGTTCTTTTTGTTGGTAATCCTTGGCCTCCATTGCTTTCCACTCTTTTCCACTCCTTCCTGTTTCTTCCTACTTTTTCCCACTCCGTTCCATTCCCTCCCACTCCCTCCCTCCCACGCGTTCCATTCCCTTCCACTCCTTCCCACACTTTGAAACCTTGTATAATGTATGTAATTATGTATACTAATGTTTTAGTTATTATATGCCCAATATTTATTATTTGTTATTTTCAATTAGCTACTTTTATTTTCTTTAGAAAGTTCAAATTAACTATTTCTCATAAATATAATATAATCATATTTATAACAAACAAACCAATATAACATATAGGGCCTATTCTTTTCGTTGGGAAATAGAGGTTGATAAATGAGTGAAGTTGGTTGAGATTGGTAGAGGTGGGTTAAAGTTGGTTGAGATTGGTAGAAGTGGGTTGAAGTTTTTTTTTTTTTTTTTTTGGGTATGATGGGTAGAACTTGGTTAAGGTTAGAGAAGATTGGAAGAATTTGGTTGATGTTGGAAGAAGTTGGTACATTTTTTTGGTATGATGGGTAGAAGATGATTAATGTAAAAAAGTGGGAATATTTGAATTGGGTTGAGTTGGTATTTTTTTTTGTTTTTGTTATGACATGTCGAAGTTGGTTGAAGTAGTTTGCAGTTGAAATTTTTTTTAACTAGAGTTGGTAAAAGTTGGTAGAAACGGATTGAAGTTAGTTGAAGTTAATAAAATGGGATTTATCAACGAAGAGAAAAGGCCCTAAATTAATATGTATATATATAATAATTTAAAAATAAATTAATATTATACTAAGTATGTTAGTTTACCGTTATAATGCAAACCATGAAAAAAAATTCATGTACACCTGATATTGATACTCAACAATAAAGCTTAAATATAGTTAATTTTATGCTATACAAATCATTACCAAAACAAATATCAATGCTCCCACCCAATTCCACTCCTTTGCACTTCTTTCCATTCTTTCCCACTTCTTCCTACTCCATTTCATTCCTTCCCACTCTTCCATACAACAAGCCACTCCTTCCCACTCTTTTCCATAACATTCCATTTCACACCCACAATTTAACCACGAGAAGAACAAGCCCTGATTAGGAAGAGGAAAGCGTCTACAGCTTCTTTGATACAGACAGTTGCCGAGATAAATGCGTCTTCCGGGGTTATTGATCAGTTGCCGAGATAAATGCGTCTTCCGGGGTTATTGATGAGATTCTCTGGCCTTATGACTCCAAATGTTCTTTCCTAGTTTAGAGTTTCTGCCGAAGGCTTTATGATGGTGGGAATGACACTAGTTTTTCTTCATAGGCCATTCAGAAGTCTAATGCTCCCCCAAAAGTGTGTTTTTTTGATTGGGTGGCCACGAAAGATAAGATCCCTACGGAGGATGTGCTTAAAAGAAGCAGTTTCTATGGGCCTAGTAGATTTTTTCTGTGTCTCGAGGAGGAAGAAATGGTAGACTATCTTTTTGTTCATTGTCATTGGGTTTCATCACTCTGGCATTTGTCTCTTTCCTTGATGGGTGTTAGATGAGTTCAACTTTTTTTCTGTCAAAGACATGGGGATGTAGGACGCTCTAATAGCAATTCCTACCCTGGAAAAGTTCACACTAGAATTTTCAAACACTTAATGTTTCAATTCAATTCAATTCAAGTCTACCTCAAACATACTCGGGATTTTAAATAGAAAAATACAGTCTAAATAATAAGAAAACTAAATGATAATGTAATCAAAAAGATATTATTTGCTAGCTAAATGACAGAAGGAAGTAACTAGAAGATAACATCCTTCTCAATAAAAATTCTAAATTTCGAACTTTCCTATTTTTCTAGAATATATATTCCTATGATATTTGTTTGCATCACATGGTGGTGGCGTGGGGAAGAAGAATGAAAAGAGTGGTTTGTGGTGTTTGGAAGATGATTCCTTTGGCCATTTGGTGGTGTACATGAAAGTAATGGAATAGTCATATTTTTAAGGGCTAAGCTTTGTCCTTCGAAGATTTCGAAGTATACATTTTGCGAACCTTACATAGTTGGAGTCATGCCCTTTATGGTGGAAGAAACATGAGTGTTTTTGGAGATAATGTTATGGATGAGAGCTTGAGGGCATCATATTTGTAATTGCCCCTACTATGCATTGTTGGCTTTCCCTTGATGTCTATTTAATGCATTTTTTTATTACTCATTAAAAAAATATAGGGTCCAATGGACATTGCCTCTTTGCAATTCAAGGGTAAAACTACCGACAATATACCCCCAAAAACAAAAAAGAAAAAGGATGCACTTCTAGTCTAGACCCTTCAATTGCTCATTATAAGCTTTTAGGTGTGGCGTGTGCATGTTCGTCCATGCATACATGAATGTACCATGTTGCGTGTGCGCATATGTGATTGCATGTGTGTACGTTTCAACCAAGTACGTGCACACTTGTGCACCCCGCTAGGTGTATGCATATGTAATTGCATGTGCGTGATTTTTTTTTTTTTGGGGTATTTGTGTCATAAAGTTTGCTTTAATATTCCTGTGAGTAAGATATTTCATAGTGCTGATGTTGTAATGATGCCTACTTGTCAGAGATATGCGGGTGCAGCTTGGAACACTATTGGCAGATATTGGGCTTGTCCATCTCCCTAAAGATTATCAGGTTGCGTATTATCTGCAGAATACCTTTGCAGTTTAGATGCTCTTCAACACTCTAGTTAGATTAGACTGTCAAAAGTGGCATTGAGTAGAGGCATTTTGTAGAGCTGAGGTTCTAAATGACATGACCTTGAGGGGAAAGAGAATACCTTCTTTTAGCTAGATTTTACTCATCTCAATGATCACACACCGGAGACTAACATAAAACGACGGGTCATACATCAAGAGTCTAAATAATATTGGCCTTATTACAACACAAACTCAAATAGTACAAGACTTTTAAATTTTTTTTTTTTGATAAGGCAAAGATAATATATTAATATAAAAATATAGAAGCTGAGCTGCACAGTAAGTATCATACAAAAGGCTATATACATCCTAAATGTAAACTATCCACACAATCAACCAGATGAAGAGCTAAACTTTCCATTCTTCCAAAAGTAGAGAATCTTGATGAAATTCTCTTTCAAACGCTGAAGAGGGTTTCAAAAACTCTTCTGTTTCTATGCTTTCAAAAACTCTTCTGTTTCTCTCTCTCCAAATACACCAAAAGATGACATGAGGTAGGACCATGACTTCCTCCTTTTTCTTAACTTTCCTACCAAAGAAACTCTCCCAAGCGAAAAGATGGTTTGTAATGGAATCAGGAGCAACCCAAGAAATGCCCGAGCAACTGAAAGCTAGATTCCAAAGTACGCTCACAAACTGACAATGGAGCAATAAATGATCTGTAGATTCAGAGTCCCTTTTACACATGAAGCATCTATTCACCAAAATTTTCCTCCTTTTTTATAAGTTGTCACACGTTAGTATGTTCCCATGTGTAGCTTCCTAAATGAAGAAATAAACCTTTATGGGGGCTAAAGACTTCCATATGAGCTTGCAAGGGAAACCTTTTTCAGAATGTACCTCCCGTGGTGAATACTTCCCATCGAGAAGCTTCAAATAAAAAAATAAAAAGATCTAACCGTGAAGCACCCCTGAGTGATTAGATCCCATCTCACCTTGCCAATTGAAGATTCTCCTAGTTTGGCCTTGATAAGCTTATTAAAAAAGCTTAGCAAGGAATCATGATCAATGAATCAATCACGTAGAAAAAGAGGTGCCCAAATATTGTTACCAGAAACCTGCTCTAAATAATCAGCAACAGATGCATTTCTGTCTATCGCCAAAATATAAAGGCTAGGGAACAGGTCTTTTAAAGGAATCTCGCCGCACTAGCGATCATGCCAAAAAAAGATTGTAGAACCATCTTCTACCTCAAAAGGAATAGTGTGGAAAGAATGTCCCCCAACCTTTGGAGATGTATCTCTACAGGCTATACCCATAAGAGCCCTTCGCAATAGAGAGAAACCATCCGAATCCATCGTCCCCATATTTGATGGTAACTACCTTTCTCCATAGATTGCCCTTTTCATTCATAAATCTCCACAACCACTTACCGAGAAGGGTCTCGTTAAAGAGTCGCAAGTCCCTTATACCTAACCCTCCTAAACACAGTGGTTGCTTCACAATGTTCCATCTCACAAGATGAAACTTGAAGTCATTGCCAAAAGAACCCCAAAGGGAATTTCTTTAGATTGCTTCTAATTTATTAGCCACTAAAGAAGGTAAGGGAAAGAGAGAGAGGAAGTAAGTCGGGATACTTGAGAGAACACTCTTGATGAGACTTAGTCTCTGCCCTTTTGAAAGGTACATGGACTTCCATCCTCGAAGTCTTTCTCAATCTCTTGACAATTCGGTCCGAAATGGCCTTCTCCTTAAATTTAGCATCGAGAGGGAGACCTAGGTAAGTAGTGTGAAAGGCATCAACATTGCAACCTAAAACACATGCAAGCAGTTGAATATTGTCCATATGTCCAATAGGCAGGATAGAGCTCTTTGCAAAGTTAACCCTGAGACCCGAAATTGCTTGAAACCAAGTAAGCACAGAACGCAGGTTCACCATATGCTCACAATCATTTTCACAAAAAACAATAGTGTCGTCCGCAAAAAGAAGATGAGACACTCTCATAGTTGTCGTACTCGACCGACCCACTTTAAACTCATATATAAGCCTTGCAATAGATGTCGAATGAATCATCCTTGTAAATACCTACATGACCAGCAAAAATAGAAGGGGGGGATAAAGGGTCTCCCGGACGAAGACCTTTAGAAGCCGAAAAGAACTCCGTTGGAGAACCACCGACAAGAACTGTAAAGGATGTAGAGCATATGCAATGGCAGATCCATCCAATCCACCTTTCCCCAAAGCCCATTTTTGTCATGACATACAACAAAAATCCCAGTTCACATGATCGTAAGCTTTCTCAATATGCAACTTACAAACGACTCTTGGCTTTCCTGACTTGATCCTAGAATCAATAAGCCTATTTGCTATAAGCACCGCATCAATGATCTAACGGCCTCCAACGAAGGCATTTTGATTCTCTAAAATAAGATTCCCAATGATGCTCCGTAACTTTCGAGCTAAAACCTTGGAAAGCAACTTACAAATGCAACCAAATATGTCTAATCTTTTGAAAAAAGTTAATTTAAAAGAAGACAAGCATTAAAGGTGCGCAAGTCATACCATTATATATTTAAACAAATATGTCTAATTATTTTTAAATTAGTTAATTTGTAATAATTTAAAATTTTGATGTTATAACTGCAAGTTAATATCTTGTACTTCTTTTCTTGAATTTTATTTGGTTTCATTCTAACTAGTTTTGAACTATGATGCTAGTGATAGGAAGATGTCTAGCAGTATTCGTATTAGGGTTGGCCCATTAATAAAGTTTTACCTAATTCGACATTTGTAGGTTAATTTATAAAAATGTTAAATTATTAAATAGGTTATTAGTAGTCAAACTGCTACAATTCATTAAAATGCTCTAGACGGGCTGCCTTATAGGTGGCCAACCCGCTATTGACCTTCTTTCAATGTATGGGTCAATCTACCCAAAATAAAGTAGGATTTGATTCTTTGCCCACCCATTGAAGACGTTCATATATTATGATAAAAAATTTGAATATTTTTAATATTTTTTTTTCTTTTCTTTTTTTTTGGGTAAGTAATCAAGAGGTATATTAAAAGAACACCAAGGGGATGTCACCCATTTACAAAAGGGGTAAATACAAAAACATTATGCCCTTAAGCTCTCATCCATAATGCAATTGACAAAAGCCAAAAAATTTAAATTTTTGTTACCACAAAGCCCGGCACTCCAACTATACAACAACCTCAAAAAATAAAGCTTAAAATCTTGAAGCGACATGGCTTTACCGTCAAAGATACGACGATTTCTCTCCTTCCATGTAGACCACCAAATAGCCAAAGGCACCATGTTCCAAACTTCGAGGACCCAACTCTTCTTCATCCTTCTTCTCTAAGCTACTACCACATCTCTAACATTAGAAGGTTGAACCCAACTAATCCCCATAAGAGAGAGAGCTAAATCCCAAAGTGCGGAAACCCATCGACAGTGTACAAGAAGATCCGCGGTTTCTTCCTCCAAACACAAAGTGCATCTGCTTGGACCTCTAAAATTTCTTCTTTTAAGCATGTCATCAGTAGGGATCTTTCCTATGGTGGCTGCCCACGCAAAGAAACACACTTTTGTGGGAGTTTTAGACTTCCAAATGGACTTAGCCGCAAAATCATAACCATCCAAGGCATCAGAATGTGTGGAACAAAAACTCTTGATGCTAAAGGATCCCTTAGAGTTAAATGGCCACACAATCTCATCCTTTTCTTGCGACAGAACCTCTTTGCCAGCAAGTACGGCTAACAAATCACAAAAACTGTCCTCTTCCCAATCATTAAGATTCCTCACAAAAGTCAAGTTCCAATGGCTAATGTCCCCATTCCAAGAAACAACTTCTTGGACCGTGGCATACTTCAGACGGGCCATCCTAAAAAGATCTAGGAAACGAGTCTTTAAAGGCCGCTCGCCACACCACACATCATGCCAAATTAACACCCTTGAGCCATCCTTCACCTCAAATTGTACTAACGATTTGAACCGCCCAAGACCTAATAAGATAGATTTTCAACAACCAACACCGTGGGCATAAGAACTCTTCTTACTCCACCAACCCCTCTCATCAACCCCATATTTTGCCTTGATCACGTTTCTCCACGTAGAGCATCATCCTCCTTTGCAAACCTCCACAACCATTTGGTCTTCAAAGTGTCGTTCATAACACGGAGAGGTCTTATGCCAAGTCCTCCCTCTTGCTTAGGACGACACACATCGTTCCAATTAACCCAATGGAAGCCATTACCATTATCAATAGAATTCCAAAGAAAATCTCTCATGATTTTCTCTAACCGATTAGCAATGCTAGCTGGGATAGTGAATAAAGACATGAAGTAGATAGGTAAGCTGCTCAAAGTGCTCTTCAAAAGAGTTCGTCTGCCCCCTCTGGATAAAAGCTTAGACTTCCAACCTGCCAATTTTTTATGGAACCTTCCAATAACTGGGTCCCAGACAGCTAAACTCTTACAAGAAGCACCAAGAGGAAGACCAAGATAAGAAGGCGGCAAATACTCAACTCCATACCCAAAGATCCGGGCCAAATCATGAACATTAGGCACCTCACCAACAGGGATGACTGCGCTTTTGGAAAGGTTAACCCTTAGCCCAGACATAGCTTCAAACAGTAGAAGGATGCACCTTAAATAATCCAAATTAGTTTCATCCGACTTGCAAAAAATAAGGGTATCATCGGCAAAGAGCAAATTAGAAATCAACAAACCCTAGGAATGAGGGTTGCTAATCCGAAAGCCATTCAAGAAACCCTCCTCACCTTCTTTGATCACCAACTTACTAAGCGTCTCTATAACCAAAATGAACAATAAAGGTGACAAAGGGTCCCCCTGCCTTATATGTCTTGAACTAGAGAAAAAACCAGAAGTTTCACCATTAATCAAGATAGAGAAGCGCACCGTGGAAATACAAAAAGAGATCCATTTCCTCCACTTGTTAGGGAAACCCATTTTCTCAAGAATAGCTAAAAGAAAACTCCAAGAGACATGATCATAAGCCTTCTCAATGTCGAGCTTACACAGGATACCGGAAATCCCAAATCTTAAATAAGTATCGATGCACTCATTGGCAATCAAGGCAGCATCCAACATTTGACGACCAGGAACAAAAGCATACTGCGAGGGACCCACAATTTTTCCAACAACTTTCCTCAATCTTGAAGCGAGGACTTTGGCAAGGATCTTATAAACACTCCCTACCAAACTGATGGGCCTAAAATGCTTAATATCATTTGCGCCGGCCACTTTGGGAATCAAACTAACAAAAGTGGCATTTAAACTTTTCTCAAAGACACCTTTATTATGGAAATCAGCAAAAAAACCCATAGCTTCCTCCTTGACAGTAGACCAACAGTGTTGGAAAAAGGCTAAATTGAAACCGTCTGGCTTGGTGCTTTCTCATTTCCTAACTCAGTGATTGCATTCAACTTCAGCTTCAGTAAACTCATTTTCAAGATCCCTAACATCATCAAGACTAAGAGAGGCAAAAACAATTCCATCAAGAAAGATCCTTGATGGATGATCTTCATAATACAGATTTTCATAGAAGTGGACAATTGCATCATTGGCCAAGGCAGCATCATCAAAGAGCTCGCCATCCACTTTAATATTGTGAATGGCATTAAACATTCTTCTCCTATTTGCCACCTGATGGAAAAATTTGGTGTTGCGATCACCATCCACCATCCATTGCTGCTTTGCTCTTTGGCGCCAGAAAATATCAATGGACCTTCGCACCAAAGAGAGCTCTTTTTTAACTTCTATTCTTTCAATTCTATCTACCCATAAGAGAGACTGTTGTTGCTCCTTCTCATCTAAGAGCTTCACTTTCTCCACCAAACTAGCCATCTTTAACTCTAACTGGCCAAACAGATCCTTGTTCCACTATTTGAGTTTGGACTTCAAAAAGTTCAGTTTCTTAGCCAAAACAAAACTGGAGGGGCCACTAACAACCAGCTCATCCCAAAAAGATTTGACAAGGTCACTAAAGCCATCCACCTCAAGCCACATATTTTCAAATTTAAACGGACGTCTACCTTTGGAGACTTCCCAAACCCGAAGGAGAATGGGAAAATGGTCGGAAGTAATTTTCGGAAGGGTAACTTGATGAAACCCCCGGAAGTGGTCTTCCCACTCAACCGAGAATAAGAATCGGTCAATGCGAGATAACACAGGAACCTCCTCATGGCTGAACCAAGTAAAGCGAGCACCTTCCAGTGGGGGATCGATCAGATTGCAATAATCAATAAAACTAGAGAACTCTCTCATTGCCCAAGACGCCCGACCACCTGAGGATCTCTCCGACGGAAACCTGATGACATTAAAGTCCCCACCCAAGCACCACGGTAGGAATTACAATTGTTATGCCTTTTCATTAAATACTGGCAATTTTAACTGATAAATATGCAGAATCTTTCAATTTGAAAAAACAAAAATAACTCACAGAAAAGGCGCTCTGAACCCGTTGGGTTGATCCGAAAGTCGTAAAACCGAAATGCACCCACCATATTTTACCCAAACTCAAAATACACCAAACCTGTATTTTACCCAAACTCGAATACAGCCGACTCGTATTTAACCCGTCCGCCTGAACTAACAGGTCTAGGTATAGGTATAGTTCTCACCCGCGCCATACTTGCTTGATACCCATTTTATAAATATATGCCCCATATCCTCCCCATATAAAACTCATACCCAGTTATTCAAAGTTCTAGTTGGTTGCTTGGACTTAGATATTTTGCTACTTGCTTTGGGCTGTATTATATTCAAGACTTCGGTGGGATATTTTGTTAGAAACTATAACTATCGAGTGTTAATTTTTTGCTTGAATTTAGAACTTTTAGTTGTATTTGGTGGATATGATGTTTTCTTAGAAGCTTGATGTTTATGTGACATATTTGCTATTTGATGTTGAATATGGGTATAAAATGAGTTTAATTCATTTTGTTTTATATATACCCGAATAAAACCGGCATACCCGCTATACTCAGCGGGTATAGATATGGGTCTAGTTTTACAATATCTGAAGGATATGGGTATGGGTATGGGTATTGATTTTCAAAATGGATATGGGTAAGGGTACGGCTAAACCCGCTCCGTACCCGCCCCATTACCACCGCCAACCTAGTACATAGCTTATAAACCTTAATTCTCAAAATCATACACTTTTTAAGGAAGAACTCAAGACATGCATTGTATAGCACATATTGTAACTCGTCATCTCTTCACGTTACTTATCGTAACTTAACACATATTTGATACCTTAAATCATAAGGTACTTAGTCATACTTTGAATTTGTTTTAAAGTAGATATCATATAACATAGAACGTGAAGAGACTAACCCTTAGAGATACTTTGATACTTGCTGTACGAAGTTGGCCAAGTTCAAGTTGTAACTGGTCCCTATTCAGATAGACATCTTACAACGCTTCTCATAATGTTGGGACAAAGACGTCAGGTGGGAATCAAATTACCATCACCTTGATCTTTATTGAATGTATGCGCTACGGTCCCTAATTTAACTTATCTTATTGTGTCTTATTTTATCTTAACTTACATCAGGCTTGAGTCCCTAGTGTGTGGGGCTTAGGTCCCTAGCTTGCCCTCAGGCTTAGGCCCCCGGATCCCCTTCTAGGGTTCCTGTGGTAGTCCTTATCCTACGATTTCGTATAACATATAAACATGCATATTTTTATGTACTCATATTTATTATTAGTTAAACAAGGTCGCCTTACCACGATACACTGTCCTTACCATAATCAAAGCAGACATGGAGGAAAACAACTCCCTGTGTCTCACACAACGCACTATCATGCCACTTAACTGGCATAGAATTCATTCCTACATGGTAGTTATTTACGAATAATAGCATACCTAGCACAGAAGCACATTACACGTGTTACACACAAGCCCTTCATTAAGCAAATAGCTTATTATCTAAGCTTATTCTTTTTTCTAGCTACACAATCTCATATGAAACTCTTTCAAAATGAGAGACTTGGTATACAACACTCATCTTAGAACTTCATGAGAAAGTGAAACTTGACTGACGGATGCACACACTTTTATTTTATTTTATTTTTTTCTAAGTAATCAAAGAGGTATATTAAATGGATACCAAGGAGATGTCACCTATGTACAAAAGGGGCAATACAAAAACATTATGCCCTTAAGCTCTCATCGATAATGCAATCGAAAAAAGTCAAAAAATTTAAATATTTGTTACCACTAAGCCCCACACTCCAACTATACAACAACCTCAAAAAATAGAGCTTGAAATCTTGAAACGACAAAGACTTTGTCCTTAAAAATACGACGATTTCTCTCATTCTAAGTAGCCGACCAGATAGCCAAAGGAACCATGTTCCAAAACTCCAAGGACCCAAACCTTCTTCATCCTTCTCCTCCAAGCCACTACCACATCTCTCACATTAGAAGGTTGAATCCAACTAAAGTCCATGAGAGAGAGAGATAAATCCCAAAGCGAAGAAACCCACCGACAATGTACAAGGAGATGATCTACAGTTTCTTCCTCTTCCAAACACATGGAGCATCTACTTGACCTCTAAATTTTCTTCTCTTAAGCATGTCGTCCGTGAGAATCTTGCCGAAGGTGGCTGCCCAAGCAAATAAACACACTTTTGTGGGACCTTTAGACTTCCAAATGGACTTAGCAGCAAAATCACAACCATCTAAGGCTTCAAGTTATTTGGAACAAGAACTCTTGACACTAAAGGATCCCTTAGAGTTTAATGGCCACACAATCTTATCCTTACCCCGTGACAGAACCTCTTTGCCAGCAAGTATGGCTAACAAATTACAAATATTGTCCTCTTCTAAATCATTAAGACTCATCACAAAAGTCAAATTCCAATGGCTAATGTCACCATTCCAAGAAACTACTTCTTTTACCGTGGCATACTTCAAACGAGCCATCCTAAAAAGATCGGAAAAAAGAGTCTTTAAAGGTTCGATCCCCACACCAAACATCATGCCAAAATAACACCCTTGAGCCATCCTTCACCTTAAAATGTACTAAAGATTTGAAACGCTTGCTAAGATAGAGTTCCAACAACCAACACCGTGAGGGTAAGAACTCTTCTTACTCCACCAACCCAACTCATCTATCCCATATTTTGCCTTGATCACATTTTTCCACATGGCATCACCCTCCTTTGCAAACCTCCACAACCATTTGGTCTTCAAAGCTTCGTTCATAACACGAAGAGGTGTTATGCCAAGTCGTCCCTGTTGTTAGGACGGCATACCTCATTGCAATTGACCCAATGGAGGCCATTACCATTTTCATTGAAATTCCAAAGAAAATCTCTCATGATTTTCTCTACTCGACTAGCAATGCTGGCTGGGATGGTGAATAAAGACATGATGTAGATGGGAAGACTATACAAAGTGCTTTTCAAAAGGGTCAATCTACCCCTTTTAGACAAAAGCTTAGACTTTCAGCCTGCCAATCTCTTATGAAACCTCTCAACAAATGGGTCCCTAATCGCTATGCTCTTATAAGGAGCACCAAGGGGAAGACCAAGGCATGAAGAAGGCAGATTATCAACTCCACACCCAAAGAAACGGGCCAACACATGAACATTACGCACGTCGCCAACCGGAATGAGTGCACTTTTGGAATCGTTGACCCTTAGTCCAGACATAGCTTCAACCAGGAGAAGGATGTACCTTAAGTAACCTAAATTACTCTCGTCTGGCTTGAAAAAAAACAAGGGTATCGTCGGCAAAGAGCAAATGGGATATCAACAAGCCTTCGGAATGAGGGTTGCTAATATGAAAGTCATTCAAGAAACCTTCCTCACCACCTACATTAATCACCAACCTACTCAGAGTCTCTATAACTAAAATGAACAATAAAGGAGACAATGGGTCACCTTGCCTTAGACCTTTTGAGCCTGAGAAAAAACCAGATGCTTCATCATTAATTAAGATAGAGAAGCGCATAGTGGAAATACAAAAAGAGATCCATTTCCTCCACTTGTTAGGAAAGCCTATTTTCTTAAGAATAGCCAAAAGGAAACTCCAAGAGACATTGATCATAAGTCTTCTCAATGTCAAGCTTCCATAGGATACTAGAAATCCTAGATCTAATATAAGAATCAACGCACTTATTTTCAGTGAAAGCAGCATCCAAAATTTGACGGCTAGGAACAAAAGCATGCTGCGAGAGACCCACAACTTTCCTTGATCTTGAAGCGAGGACTTTGGCAAGAATGTTATAAACACTTCCTACCAAACTGATGGGTCTAAAAGACTTAATATCATCCGCGCTACCCACTTTGGGAATTAAACTAATAAAAGTAGCATTTAAACTTCTCTCAAAAACATCTTTATTATGAAAGTCAAGCAAAAAATCCCATAATCTCCCCCTTGACTATAGACCGACAATGCTGAAAAAAGGCTATATTGAAACCGTCTGGGCTTGGAGCTTTCTCGTTGCCTAACTCAGAGATGGCATTCCAAACTTCATCTTCAGTAAAATCTTTTTCAAGATCTCTAGCATCATCAAGGCTACTAGAAGCAGAAGCGATACCATCAATAAAAATCCTTGATGGTTGATCTTCATGATACAGATTCTCATTGAAGTGAGCAATCACATTATTGATAGAGGTAGCATCAACATAAAGCTCACCATCCACTTTAATTTTGTGAATAGCATTAAACTTTCTTCTCTTATTTTCCACCCACTTTAATTTTGTGAATAACATTAAACTTTCTTCTCCTAGTTGCCACCTGGTAAAAAAATTTGGTATTTCGATCACCATCCTCAATCCACTGTTGCTTTGCTCTTTGGCGCCAATAAATATCAATGGATGTTCGCACCATAGAGAGTTCTTTTTTAACTCTCAATCTTTCAAATCTATTCGCCCATGAGAGAGACTGTTGCTGCTCCTCATCTAAGAGCTTCACTTTTTCCACCATACTAGCCATCTTAAACTCTAAATGGCCAAACACTTCCCTGTTCCCAAAATAAAACTCAAGGGGCCAGTAACATGCAGTTTATCCCAAATAGATTTGACAAGGTCACTAAAGCCATCCCCCTCAAGCCACATATTGTCGAATTTAAAAGGACGCTACCTCTAAAGACTTCCCCAACTCGCTGAAGAATGGGAAAATGGTTCAAAGTGATTTTCGGAAGGGTAACTTGATAAACCCCTGGAAGTGATCTTCCCACTCAACTGAGAAGAGAAATCGGTCAATGCGAGATAACACAGGAACCTGCGCATGGCTGGACCAAGAAAAGCGTCCACCTTCCAAAGGAGGGTAAGATTGCAAGAATCAATAAAACTAGAGAACTCTCTGATTGCCCAAGATGACCGACCACCTGCCAATATCTCTGAAGGAAACCTAATGACATTAAAATCCCCACCCAAACACCATGGAATGTCCCAAGAAGACATAAAGAACGATAACTCCTCAAATAAGGCCAGTCGCATATAATCGTCATGAAGCGGATGCCATGTCCATACAAGTCCAAGAGAGCTCTCAAGTCCTCCTTAATGCTCACGAGCTCCATCAACGGGAACTTGGCCCGTGTGCGGTTTTGGAATTCCAATTCCAACCTCATCCCGAATCATTGGGATGCGTGCCGCGCCTATTTTGGGAAGGTCAAGAGGCCTTCTAAAGGGTTTGGTCCATCAAAAAGGAAGTCAAACCCTCGGAAATAATAAAAGAAGCCAAAACAGCAAGTTGTATTTTCACGGCAAAGTTACCCGGTTTTTTACCCGGTTTTGTGAGCTTAATTAACCAAGCTTAGAATGGGTTTAACTTGCTGCAAATCCACTTTCTAGGAACCTTCATATGTCAGATAAAAGGGCATAAAGAGAGTTCTAGGTGAAGGCATTAGGGCATAGGTCAAGAGGAGGCTTTTTCCACAAGCAGCAGAATCTGCCCCAGCCTGATATGTCTGCACGTTTTGCATGATATCTCCCAAACGCGTGATCCAAATTGCCTGCAAGAGGAGGCTCTGGAAAGCTTACTTCTAGATCTTTCCAACAAGTACTTTTGCAGCTCATTTGGCCAACAAACCTAGGAGATATAGCCTTTCAAAGTTGGCCTATGTAAACTGAAAAGTGCTGACATAAAGTAAAAAACACTTTTCACTTTTGTTTGTTGCTTTTTGGTTCCCTTGCTTGCTTTATGGTCGTCCAAGGCCTTTGTTTGCTGCTTATTGATGCCTTGTGAAGCTCTCCTATATAAGGGGAAGCCTTAGGATGTGGAAGAGGTAGTTGAATATTGATGTAAGAAGCTTATGCTTTCATTTTCTCTCAAAAATCTTAAGTTCTCTTTATCCTTTTTGCAAAGGTGGTGAGTCTTGAGTGGAATCCTTTATAGAATTGTTGGTGGCATTGCCTTTATGCAATTCTTGGTGGATCCTTAGGCTTGATTGGTGGCATTGCCTTTAGATCAAGTCATATCTTCTTCCAAAGTGGAAATTTGCAACTAAACTCAAGCAATTTACATTCCGGCCCATCACCACACGCTCCACGTCATTAGGCCTATATAACCCACTCAGACCCCAGTCAAAATTGTCCTCCAAAGACTTAAACCTACAACATACAGAAAACGACCCAATGCCAGAGTTGGCAAGCTCCAAGATTTGAGGATCCCAAATGAAAATAATGCCTCCTAAGGGACCCACTGAAGGTAAGTAAAGTCACTCAATTGGGCGACGACCCCGCAGACTAATCGTTATTAGACGATTAACAACCTCTGACTTGGGTTCTTGGAGAATGACAACATCGCAAGCAAAATTACGCAACACCCACTTAACATCCCTTCGCTTATTTGGACAATTGAGCCCCCTGACATTCCAAGCAAGCACATTAACGGTTGGCTCCATCCGAAAACAACCTATCCCTATCAACTGCATCCCCCACACTCTCTTCATCCAACTGATCACCTTTCATTCTATTTGCTTCCAGCAATGCAAGAAAAGCGAGCAACTCCATTTCTCTACCTTCAATGGCCAGACCCATCTTCTTACAAAAAAAGATCATTCTTTCCAAGACCCACATAGAACTTTCACTAACATTCCCTGAATAACTAGAACTGGGCAATGCAGCACCATCTAAACCTTGAGTGTGGGCTTGATGGAGAGCTTCCTCAAACAAAGAAGGTCCTCCCACCTCCTGCATAATAGAGCCCGACCCAGCATCAACAAGATTAGTCTTTCGAAACTTCTTCCTACGAGAGTAAACAAGCACACTCGTAGCTCCTCCTCCACCACATTTAGAGGTGATTCTGGGATCCTTAGGCACACGGAGAACTACAGTGTGAGCTACACTCGCAATTAGAGGAGGGATATTTCTCCAAAAGATCTTTGAAGACTTGGAATTGATTAACATAGGGAGAAGAAGCCTCCAAAAACTCCTTATAACCACTCTTCTTACAATGAGACACTAACGCATCATTAACATTGTCCTTGAAGGAGACCTCTGCTTCAACACATTACCACTAACATTATGTTCTTCGCCAATCACAGCTGCACAAACATCCTATGAACCACAATCCCTACACTTCCACCCCATCAAAGGTGAATTAGGGGAGCCACCCAAATGATCTCGAACAACATTAGCAAAAGACCTATCCCTGGTCACCGAAAACCCGGAGGGAATAGAAGCATTCCTTGGTGGAACAGATGGCTTCTTATGACCCTCAATCAAAGTCTCCTTAAGAATCTTTGTCACCCTAAACCAGCCCTCTGCCTCAGCACCCTCAGGAAAGATCACTGTCCTAGCCTGCCCACTATTACCCAAAAGAGAGAGGACAATGAATCTACCTTTGTTATTCTTTCTCAGTTGAAGCAAAATGCACCTTTGACCCCATCTAAAAGTTTTCAACCACAATGGTTCTCCCTTTGAGAAACAGAAGCGAACCATTTGCACTGCCACCCATTGAAATTCTTGGATGCTCAACCGGATAAATGACCTTTTTCTTCTACTGGCCTCAGGAACTTTAAAAGGAAAAAGGCCTCCACCACCCCAATCACTTCCAGGAACTTCCCTTCCACCCTCACAGAGGCATACATGATAGAGGGAAGAGGCATACATGATAGAGGGACGGGGCAATGCAACATAGCCGGAGGAAGAAAGTCCACAAAACGAAAAGAAGAAAACCAATTGCTACCAAACACTGCCAAGAAGGAGAAAACGAGGAGAAATACTCAAACAACCACTTACCCATGGCTGGCTGGAGACAACAGCACCACTAAAGGAAAGAACAGCTGATTCCGCGCCGGAAAAGTGGTTTGGGGAAATTCCGGCGGAGGCTCCGGTTGGCCGGAAAAGTCGCCGGCGATCGGAAAATCGCCCCAGAACTTGCCGACAGTGACAGAAACTGCCGGCCAACCCAACTCCTTGACCGGAAAGCACCTTAACCCTCCACTGGCGCACAAATATGAAGAAAACGACAGGGGAGAATCGAGAAAGCCCAAAGACGACTGGCGAAGGGGACGGCTTGCGGCTCCTGGAGACCGAAAGTCCACCGGACCTCAGGTAACCCTTCGATGACCACTCTGGGCACCCTGAACTTCACCGGCCACCAAGAGAAGCACCGAGAGACTAAGAGAGCGGGGGGAGGGGTCGTGCTAATCCCTGAGGACCAATCCAAATCGTATTTTGCTATTTGTTTATTTAAGCAGTGGACACAATTAGACAATTAGACAGTTCATAATCCTAAGGCCCTTACATATGTACGTGAAAACCTCCCATGACAGTTTATTGGATGCACACATACGTTTAAAGTAGCTCAAATCATCTTCGAAAGAATCTTGCAACGTTCATTTTGACACACATGACACGAATAAGCAGGGGATATTGCTTGATAATCCTTTCGCAATCACATAACATGCAAACAAATGATGCTTAAGCTTCAGTTCTTTACTATTAACATATAGATCTTATTGTGATCATTCATGCCTCAACACTTAGCCATTTTGCCTAGCCTTACCGTACTTATGTACTTAAAACATTCTTGTCATGAAAATTCATGAGTGATCACTCCTAATAGCACTCAATGTACATATGTTATTGCTACTAAAGTCAACATGACAAGGATATGCAACATGCTTTGTGTACTCTCTGATAAAATATATCTTAGTTTCATTCAATTCACAGTTTTCACACTACTCTCTACTACTCCCTTGGTACTCATAGGTTAGCATGAATCAGAAGTATGGCATCTCAACTTGTTTAGAAGCTGGCCAACTATACTAAACAAATAGGCATTTGAACTTTTCTGGGAAACAGCTTTTAACATTCACAATGGCACTCATGAACATGTTTTTTTTTTTCCTTTTTTTTTGCAGGAAATGATAATTGAATCCCATTCTGACCGAAACTTCTATTTACAAATTACTTTCGGCATACCCAAAGAAATGAGAAAGAAAGCTATAGATTGATTACAATCATTCAACGCTATGCTTTAAACAACCTGTTCCTTCCAGTGAGATGATTTCTGAGCTCATTCCTCAATCTGTTGACAATCAAATCAATCTCCTGCTGAACCTGACTGAAGACGCCCATTTCTGAGTCCCTAAATTGTATGCTAACAGCTTAAGTAGTATAAAACACCATGCTCCTGGCATTTGTAAAACTGAAGCAAAGTTCTAGACCTCCTCCCAACAAATCCCCTGAACATCAGCACACAGAAGTTGCCAAAACTGAGCAGAGAAGTCACATGCAAGGAACAGATGGTCATGCGTTTCCCTCTTATCTCAGAAACAGCAATTTTCGTCAGTGACAATACCAAATCTAGCTAGTTATGTCTATTGTGGCCAATTTGCCTTGAAATAGTAGCCAGACTGCAAATGGATGCTTAAGAATATGATTCCTATGCCAAACAGATCCCCACGAGGGTGCCATGTTCTTGGTCCCTCGAATCTTCTCACAAGCAAGTGCAGAACTAAATTTCTAATTAACTTCTACCAATCATCTCACTGATATTGCTGTAATACCATTTCTCCGTATTAGCTTTCTGTTTAATAATCTGCCTCCAGTACAAACTGACATTGTAAGCATGGATTCAAAATGTGGCTGATCCGTGATGAAATGGCCCCATTAGAAAGATTTTTGAGTTGGTCGAACCATGTTTTCGCCGAGATATGAAATGCAATTTTCGCATTAGAGCGATGAGGTATATTGCGACTGAAACCGCATTTTGAATTCTTGATTATAAGTCAATTGATACTCAGAAATGTTACTGTGTGGAAGTGATAGAGTCCCCACCGCCAATAGCAAAGAAGAAGGTCCAACAAGGTCCATTGCAAGCTCCAAAGTTGCAGCAATGGCTCACATCGTTGAAAAGAGCCTAAACCATACAACCGGGTTTGAAGACCAGATTTTATCCAGTTTTGTTCACCTCATTACTTAAGCTACATTGTGGCTTAAATCTTTGACTTTTTGCATTTTTGGAATCCTCATGATGTCTACTTTCAGGTCCAAACATTAGTTTTCAATCATACACACAAGAAGATGGGAGATCAAGGCCTTTTGTCAAACCGGCCAGTTTTGGCTCAAAACTGCACGGTTAAATGTTTGAGTTAAATTACCTTACTTAAACATGGTTTAACCTTGATTTCTTTTTGGGGGGGGGGGGGTTGTACACATCCCAAGGTTTCCCCCCATGGCCTGAAAACCAAATCATACTCACTTTTGCTAAGCTTAAATCAAGTCAGAAAACTGGGCTGAAAACTGCCGTGAACCCGGTTTATTTTGCCTTCAACCGTGGGATTTCTTCACTTCAGCTTGATTGGCACACGTCCCAAGGCTTCCAAAATACCAATGATCACCTGCAAAAGAAGATTTCTAGAGAAGAGCAACCAATGGAAGCCAAGCTGCAAGCAAACATGTCTCTTGCATCCCATTGGACAGCCGTAAAGTGGTCTTGTAATTTCAGCTAGTCACATGTATTCTAGCTAGTTTTCAGCTTGATTAAGCTTAAGTATGAGTCAATTACAATGTAATAAACATTAGTCTTGCTTTTCTTAATGCTTTGGATGTATTTAGATTAGCTTTAAACTTGTTTTGTACACGGTTAGTCCTAACCATATGTATTAGCCTAATTAAGACCTTTCCTTCCTAGTAAGGAAAGCTCTAGGTGTGTGCTAGCTTGATTGTGTGCTTGCTAGGCATGTAACAAAAGGGAAGACACGGCCCTTTGCTAGTTCACAACTTGCTTTGAATGAAAACTTCAGTTTGAGAGCATACTAGCTTTCTCTCTTTAAACACTTCACTTGCTTATCCTTAATTTGGTCGATTAAGGTGGTGATCAAGTCCTAAACTTTGTTTAAGTGGTGTTTCTGTATCTTAATCAAATATTAGGGACCCTAAGCTTGTGTTTGGTGGTGATTCTGTATCCAAACATTGAGTTTAGTTCTATCTATTTCACCCTTCATCTACACGGGTTCAAGGGAAGTAAAGCTGAGTTTGCTAGCTTAAACCGTGAGTTAGTGAATTCTAACTTTGATTCTCATTCAATCACTCACATTCACAATCCCTCATACATCCATCATATGGGATAATCAAAGCTCAGGCTACCCCCTTGGTCTAGCTTCCACCCCAAACACAATTCCAAACACAAACAGTGAAACTTGCTAATTTCAGCCGTGCCAGGCAGAACAACAGCACGGTCACCCGTGTCCTTAAGCACGCCCGTGCCACCTTTGGTCCGAGTAGTTTCACTTGCTTAAGTCATGAGCTTGGTGGGTTTTAGCTAGATTTCTTTCAATCCTTGATACATACATCAGGAAGTATACTCCATGAATCTGTTTGACCTGTGTATATTCCACATTGAGGCATTCTTGACGTTCAACCCTCCCATCTTGGGCCAACACAAGTCCTCCCAAGCAACAGGATGCGGTTTCCTTTTACCTTCCTTCTCCCCCCACGGATAAGATCTGCAAATCCTTTCAACATCTTTGTTAACTCCCTAGGGTAACATAAAACTTGAGCCACAGCAAGCATCGATGTTCATTAAAACTGTTTTTTCCTGCTGAACCTACTTGCAGTGCTCAGTTTTTTGCTTTTACAGCGACCAGTTTTACCAACAATTTTATGCACCAGGATGGCACAATCACCTCTGTTCATCTTGCCTGGCTTTAGAGGAACCCCCAAATACTTTACGGGCAATTCCCCTTTAGTCAGATCTGTCAAGTCCAGGATGTTAGCCTCAAGCGACTCCGAAACTCCAGCTAAATGTATTTGAGGCTAACTTAAATTGGCTTCCAGACTGAACAGTTAGAAAAATGTGCTATAATTATCCGTTATGCATTGGATAGATTGTTTGCTAGCCGTGCAAAATAACATATGATTAGCGAAAATGAGGTGGTTTATCCTCAAGCTTTTGTATCCAAGATGAAACCTGAACTTGTCATTAGCACTGGCCACTTCCGGGTTCTTGACAAATAGTCTATTCCAATCGCATGAAGCAAAGGAGAAATGGGTTCACCTTGCCTTACTCTTCCAGTTCTAAAGTAACCATGCAGATTTCCATTGTAATCCAGAGAAAAAGACGCAGTGGAGATGCATCTTCTCATCAAATCGTTAAACTTATCAGGAAATCTCTAACCCTTCATCACGTTAGTCACAAGGTTCCAATTGGTAGTGTCGTAAGCCTTATGTGTATCATTGTTAACAATGCAATTCTGCGATTTCCTCTTGTAGAATGTAACAAGAACGAGTCCAATCATAACGTTATGCGAGATTAATCTGTCCTTAATGAATGCTGATTGATTAGACATAATTCTCTCTTGCAAAGCCATCTTCAGCCTTTACAAATAATCTTTGAAATACATCTGTGCAAAACATTGCAACAAGAATTGGGTCTATAATCAGCTGGTAGTAGTCTTGGTTGACTTAGCTTGGTACAGGAGCAATTGAGGTAGCCTTGACTTGTTTCAGCATTTTTCCACATCTGAAAAATATGCAATACAGCATTACAGACATCTTCGCCAACTATTTGCCAAGCCTCTTGATAAAATTTGCTTCCAGATCCATCGGGTCCTGGGTTCTTAGATCCATAGATTTAGCAGACAGCCACCTTCATAGCCTCTACAGAAAAACTTTGCAGAGAAAGAAATCCCTGATTTACCAAGCTAGAGTATAGACTACTTGATTCTCTCTTGAGCAGGCTTATATGCCAAGAGATGCTGGACATTACCAGCTAATTGCGCTTCCACTGCTTGTCTTTCATTATGCAAACTGCCATTATCATCAGTGATAGATAAAGATCCTGTTTGTTTATGCTTTTTACTTCAAACTGTCATAATATTAAAAAAAAAAACAAAAAGCTGAGCATCCACAACCATAGTTCAACCACTTCTCTTTGCTTCTTTGCACGAAGTCCTCCCTAGCAGCCTTTTTTAATAACCGAAATCTCCTTGTCAAGTCAGTTTCCTCGCCATTCAGTTGAGTGTTGGGGGAATCATCATGAATTCTTTGCTAGAGAGCTACAAGCTATTCCCTTATATCACTAAATTTAACCTCAATCTGGCTGAGGTGATTTCTATGCAGCACCCTTATAGGATGTCTCCAACTCCTCTGCTTCTGCAACACTTTGAACATTGGCACGCCTGTACTAGAACATTGCCAGTATTGCTGCACAGTTGCTCAATGAGGCCTATGCACCCACATGTTAGTGAATCTGAAAGGTGCTTTGACAGGTTCAGGAACATAAGAACAATTACCATTGGGCAATGGTCAGATATCCTCGTAATGTGATTATGGGGCAGAGTGGCAGGGTACACATCAAGCCAAGCAGCACTAATCAAAACCCTGTCCAACTTTGAAAATATCCTTGTCAATCATGATGTTTATTGGTCCAAGTGTATGAGCAACCCAATGTTCTAATATCTTGTACTTGACAAACAGAAACACATGGCTTAAAACTCGTGAACATTAACACGTAGTTACATCAAATTCAATTATATGCGTCAAGAAGCCATACCTTTCATTAATGTAATGAACCAACCTCAAACCACGCAACACAACCCATTAATGTTAGATGTCCAATAGTTTAGCGCATAAATTGTGACCATCTAGACCCAAAAGTGAAAGGCATAGTTTATGGGCATGGAACCACGTAAACTCGATATCTATTTTTCAAATTGGAAATGTGGCACAAAGTTCCTTTACTTACACATTTACACATACATGGGTGTTACAGACTCCCCCACTAAAAGAATGCGACGTCCTCTTTACTGGCTTCGAATCTCCTCCATAAGCAATGTGGGTTTCTGGAGGCATTAGCCCACCATGCTGTTGCCACCAATGTCCATGCCGCCCCCACCCTCTCCCCCTTTACACCAAGGGTATCATGAAGATCGCACGGTAGGGCCTGACATGGGCCACACATTGCATAAGGGAGTTGGCTTTGATAGCAGATGTATCGAACCCGCCCCAAACCACCCACCAATGTAAGAAGTGAAACAATTATGCCCATAATTTTCAACCACCTAGCCCAAAATTGGAAGGCCTTGTTGATAGGCTTATTGGCATGAACCCACATATCCTGAATATCTTTCCTAAATTGACAATGTGGGACAACGACCTCTTATGCATTCTCAGATACTTAGGGTATTACATGTAAGCATCCAATAACCTATCAAGTATCAAGGATATAAGGTAATGGCAGTACAAGGTCGGTGCAGTTAGGCATGGCCATGATTGCCTGCGAGCTCATCCCTGTCAATTGCAGGAACTATGCATTATTTGGTAGTTAATGACACGATTCATGTGGATGCAGGAAATATGATGTCAGATGCTTGGATTATACCTATGATCACGTAGCATAGTGGGAGATAATTTTGCATGTATGATAGTTCTTTCATCTGCAATACATTCATTTAGACTTGCTATATGTCATGTGTGGTAAACCTGATTCTATTTGAGGAGGATTCTTCAAAAGAAAATTCTTGAAGCCCCATTTAAGTTTTCAAAGACCTATTCTTTGATGGTCCTGCAAACAAAAATGATTAAGTCCATATGCTTGCTTCTGTGGTTTTTTGCATGAGTACAGTATGCATTCGTCTCCCTTCTTACAAAATTTGGCTGCTGATATCTGTATTTTTCTTGTCTCTATTGACTACTCTTGCCTGACCATGGCCTTTCTTTTTCCAACACTTCTTTCCAGGGTAGGAAGAAGGAAAATCTGGACAGTTGGTTTTCTGATACATCACAACCATTTAACAAGCATGCAAATGATTCTGCTGTTGTAAAGGTAAATCTATGTCTCTTCTGTATGGTATTTGGACCTCTGTTGCATAAACATTTCAAAACATCTTGATGATAATGAGAAACTGACAGCCTCTGCGCTTTGAAATATTGTTGGGGCACGGTATTATTCAGGCTTCAGGTGAAGTTTTAGTCTGTTTGTCTACGGTTTTGCTAGGTTATTGAGCTCTAAATGATGGCTGGTGTTCTGTGTCATCCATAATGGCATGGCAATGACTAGAGATATAGGCACAACATCAGATACAGCCCTTTCATAACATGTTCATCTATATGAATAAGTAACCAACTGCTAGAATTGTGCTTGAAAAGTGAAAACTCTTAGCCCCTATTGGTTCAAGATTTTTTGAGTTTTGGTATGGGAAATGGTATCACATATTCCCATAGCTAATGTTTGGTTTAGATATTTTTTTACCCAAAATCACATTCTGAATGGAATGATGAGCACACAAGATATGCATTTTACTAATCCTTTCCCACTCCTTGGATTTACATACACACATACCCTTAAATATTGATTTTAACTTACATGGAATTCATTCTTAAATTAAACCAAACAGGTGGACTCAAGAATCAAAAACCATTCCCATACCTCCTAGAATCATTTCCTATTCTTTTCCATTCCAACAAAATTGAACCATGTTCCCCCTAGATTTGTAAAGTAAAGCTTCAACGGAGGAAGGACAAATTCTTTGGGGGATTGGTCATTAAAGGGAGCAATGCAGCAGCTTGGTTGGGCGACTTCCCATGATTGATTGCTTGGTTGCTAGGGAATCGGAGAGGAAGGACCAGGGATGTTACTAGGACATGGCTGTTTCGCATGCCATGCCAGTGTCAACACGAACGCGTATCTGGGCAAGGTATACGGATATGGATCTGATCCACCAAAAATCGGTGGACACAGTGGTGAGTTTGGGGGAATTTCAGATGCATGTGGTCAGGCGAAACAGACTTCCAGAATGATCTCCTGCAGCGGAAGGGGTGTCGGAGTTATGGCCTCTTCCATTATGGAGCTCGATATGTTTGGGGTGGGGGGGGAGGGCAGAGTGCTGCGCCTTGTCCCCAAATTGGGGTTACTCGTTAGGGTTTGTTTCTTCTGTCATTAATTTACATTTTTCTAATTAATTAATAATATATGTACTATGGATTTGTGGCGTACAGATTGAGGGGGGTTTTCTACCAAATGACCGGTGATGAGTTCAATTGTAAAGGGCTAATATTACTAGCAAGGAAAATATTCACAAATCTCATATGCATGTATGACATTTTATTTGAGTTTTTAAATTTTATTTTATTTCACTTTATATTTCATAAATGCCAGACATTGTGTCCTGCTGTGTCTCAACTTTTGGTCCCAGTACCTGTGTCCTAAATTTGGACACTGTCTCTGTGTCCAAAAGTTCGGAGATTTGACATGTCCGACACTTGGATCCTTACCTGTGTCCCGGGTCTAGGTGACAGTTTTTAAGAGGTTAATAGTAACATGCTTTTTGTGGTTGCCTCTGTTTGTATATTGGTTGCATCTCCTTGATATCCTTTGAATATAACTTTTTTTATGATTGTCTCAATTCTCTGGAAACAAATGTTTTCCCTGCTGTGGACCTTTCTTTCTTGGAATATTGCTTGATTAATGTTGTCAAGAGCTTATTATTTTGAATTAAGTTCTGAATAGGGACTGCTCAGGCAATATTGTGCGCAGGCTTGTATCCCAATGTGGCGGCAACAATTGACGGCATTCATCCTCCAGCGCTTGGAAATCTTAGACATTCACTTAAACCCATATCTAAGGGCAGCCCAGCTTGGTATGATGGAAAAAGAGAAGTCCATATACACCCTTCTTCTGTCAACAGTGATTTAAAGACGTTCCAATATCCATTCCTTGTTTTCCTTGAAAAGGTTAGCACAATGCAAAACCCTTCTTCGTTTTTGTGTCAATGACAACGGCATCTAGTATATGTCTTAGATTACCCTTTGCATGAATGAATGACATATATCATTAGATGAATTATTGATTTCTTTTTTATTTTCCGGGGGGGGGGGGATGGTTTTTATATAACTTTACCCTCCACCACTGTAAAGAGTCTTTGCTAGTCAATGACACACTAGCATGACGAGCAAGTCTCCAAAAATATCTGAATTACTGAACATTATAGGCTTCTTCATGTAACAAAATAAAATAAAAATTGACGTACTTTTGGAACTCATTCGTTTGTAGTGCAAGATGTTTACATTTTCAAAACACCACGAAGATCTTTCCCCCATTGCAGCCCCCCCCCCCCCCCCAATAAAAAAGAAAAAGGGGAGAGAAGAGAATAGGATGTTTGTATCTTCAGTCTTCACCTTTGGCAAAACTGATATATTGCGACATCCCTCAAACACTCTCCCTACCTCCATTTCTGGATTTCAAAGTCTGGTGCTCCGGGGATCAAGAAGTCCCCAACCTTCTTTCTCCTTCTATACACCTTTTCTTGCATAATCCAACAACACCGCCACCACCACCTCCCAATATGAGTCCCGCTTTCGCGGGGTCAAGGGAGATTCAAATGTAAGCAACTTTACCTCTACCGACATCTTTCCCCGTAGAGAAGCTGATGCCGAGAGACTCACAAAAAAAGATTTTGTGAAAACATTTTGAAAAAAAAACTAAAGATAAGTAGCAGGAAATGAATTAAGAAATGCTAACAAATCGGGCGACAGCAACTATAAAAAAACATAAGCACAACATCGCATAGGAAAGTACTATCCCTTAACAAACAATGAAGTCTAATAATAACTCTTCCCATATGAAAAAACTATTTGCATTCAAAGACAACAAACAAAAAATGGGAAAAATATTCCGTATCATACAATGACAAAACCTACCCTACGATACCCCAAGGACACCTACGAAGCTAACTCTCTATGTTCCAAGACCTTAATCCTATCCCACCACATTCTCCTCATCTAAGGTAGCAATAATGCTATTAGCTATTGATAATACAGTAAGATAAGATGGTGCTCATGATTGCTAGGTGGTGAATGGATAGAGATATCTTAACTCATGGCAATTTGTAAGGCATTGAACACCCACAATATGCAAAATTCCTTTTGCAGGACTTTATTGAGGATATCATATTAACCAGGTGAAGGGTGAAGATGAATACATAGAATGGAAGTTTAATGAGGACATGATTGATAAAAATGGTGAATCACAATCAATGCTCAAATCTATACAAAAACTTAAAAGAGTTCTGAGGCCATCATTGAAGATAAAAAGAAGCTTGATGATAACATTGTTCATTGCATCACGAGCAAGATGTGGGAGACCAAAAAATGCATGAGTAGTTGCAGGTATTTGATTGAGTTGAGTTGCTGGGCTGTGCAGCCATACTAGGGAACAAGATAAGGAGTTTCAATTAGAGATGTGCTGGGAGCAGCCATTGTTGGGGATTATAGCATGAAGCAATTATGATATAATTTGGGAACATCAAGGGGAGACATGTGATGCACCAAGATAGGTGACAGAAGGTTGCTATTTTGGATTATAAGGGAACAAGAGGAAGACCTGCCAAAAAATGGGAGGTTTCGATAGAAGCATTCGCTTATTTGACTAACTGAGAACTTAGACTTCGGTAGGAGTTCATGGCTCTAGATTTACGGTTACTTTTCTTAGAGTAAGGCCTCATCTAGCCTCTTTTTTAAAAAAAAAAAAAAAAACATTTCTGTATGCAGTCATCTTTTCAAAGCTTCTAACATATACTTGCATCTTAGTTCGTTGCTTCTTGCATAATTTTTGCAATTTTTTTCCTCTATTTCTCGTCATCATTATTCTAATGCTTATTGATATCATTTTATTTCAGTCAAATCTTATTTTGTTATTTATAATTGTCATCTTCGTTGTGTGTTCCTGGATGGTTTCTGATACTTTCTTTTAATTTTTGTTTTAAGTCAGCAAGTTAGAACCACCTAATTTGGCGTGTAATACGGCCAAGTTAGAAGTTGAGGCCTCCTTTTTCTATGTTATTTTTTTTTTGGTTAGGAGATGGGCATGGAGGCTATACCTGACAAAAAACTGCCCAACCCAAACCCGCCGAAAATTTTAGATTTTGAAGATGATTTTTTCGACCCAAACTCGAAATAAACCGAACTAGAAAAACCCACAAATTAGTGTGTCAAACCTGACCCAAACCAGAACTCGCCAGCTCGATCCAAACATTATATCCATATTTTTATATTTCTTTAATTTATCCCTCTTAACAATAATGAGTATTCATTATATCATTATATAATTATTGCATCCTTTGACAAATTAAACAATAATATCTTTTCTTTTCCAACTCCATTCTCATAAAATAACGTCATATACAACTTATAAATGGAATAATTTTAAACAATGGGTACAAAACGATGTGAGATAACTATCTACTTTTCATACAATCAATCTAGAATAAGAACAATTGTTAAATATAGGCAAGTCCCACCATTATATCTTTAGTGAAATGAATATGTATACTTTGTAATAATCTAAATTTTTTATGTTATAATTAAAAGATAATATTTTGTACTTCTCTAATTCTCTTTTATTTTAAGTGATGAATATGCCGAATGTTTAATTTTAACAAAAGAAAAATAACTCACAAAAAGCTGTTTAAACCCGTTAGGTTGACCCTACAAATTTTCTTGTAAGGAAAAAAAAATTGGGTCTATCAACATGTTATATACCTGATTGCTGGTCGTATCCAGATCTTCATAGGTTTTGCTTGCGTAGGATTCAAACTAAGACTAGACTAGGATGTCGTTGCTGTTGTTGTAGGCTATGATGCTTCGACTTGGCAAATTGCTTGCCATACCCATGTCGACACGACACGATACGGAGTATGGGTCAGACCTGGCAATCGGAATCAGACACGGCTAGGTCGAAGAGAACTCGTTGAAGCATTCGACGGCGTCTTCTCTATCCTTCAAGTCTTCCTAGGGTTTCTGTCCCTTTGTCTCTTTCTCCCTTTGTGTCCCTGTCTTTGGCATTCTCTCTCTCTCTCTCTCTCTCTCTCCCCTTCACACATCTTATGCGGTGGCAAGGAAACAAGGCTCAGGTTTTGCCTTTTCAGTTTTCACTTTTCACAATTCTAACCTAATCAAGTAGGATTTTGGTTTTTATTTATTGTGGGTAAAGCTAGGTATCCGTGTTGAGGATCATTGAGCATTCATTGGGCTGGGGGTTAAATTCCAAGAATTTCAAGTCTATGCTTCCCTTAAGGGCTTGTTCTTTTCGTTGGTAAATTAGGGTTGGTAAAAGCGTGAAGTTGGTTGAGGTAAGTTGAAGTGGGTTGAAGTAGGTTGAAGTTGGTAAATTGGAAAAGACCAACGAAAAGAACAGGCCCTAAGCTCAGTTGTTTGTATTTCCATTAGTTTTAAATTATTTGCAATAATTTAGGGTAAACTTGAAATGTAAAAAAAAATAAATCAATAAAGGATTTAAACTTTTTTTTAATAAAAATAAAAAATCCGTGTCACCATACCCAACTACCCATATCCCATTTTAGGACAAAGTCATAGCATCGTAAATTTTTTTCTTAGGCGAGTTAGATGCATGGATATGTACTCGTGTCCGACACGTGTACCTGAGTCCTAGCAGTCCTAGCAACATAGATTGTAAGAGTATGTTGATTGGAAAAACACTATGTAAACCTATTTTTTATTGAATTGATCTTCTAACTAGAATCACATTTACTTTACACTTACGTTTTAAAATGTCTCTAACATTTCACAAATCATTGGTTATGTGTATTTAGGAGAATAAATTTGTATGGGAGTAGGATGTCTCAATTACTATAATAATGGCGTATATTTGGACAATTCTGGCCAGTGCGCGATTTTGATGATGAGGTCCCCCGGGTATCTTAATGAATTTTCAAATTGCAATTTGATAGGATAAGACAGTTATGTACTTCTAACACTTTTCAGTCATTCCAATTTCCAAGTCTAGTGATGGCCATTTGTAGTTGTACCAAAAGGTGTGTCAATTCTAATTTTAGGAGCAATAGTACTTTCACTGTACAGACTTTCGGCTTATGTCTGTTTCAAGATTTTGTTTCTTTCCACGACAATGGACAGCCTATGCTGGAAGCATCCAGCATGTTACGTCTCTTTTATTGTATGTAATGCAAAGCTTGAAACCCTATGCTTTTCATTAAACTCATTTCTCAAATCTTGACATGTTTAGGTGGAAACGAACAAGGTTTTCATGCGAGACACTACTATTATCTCCCCCTATTCTGTTCTGCTTTTTGGTGGTGGCATTAATGTTCAGCATCAGGTAAGTGCCATAAATTTTACTTCTGACCACAAACAAAATCGATGAATCGAAAAAAATTTGTCATTCTCTTGCTGATATAGTTTTTGAGAGTTACTTGGCCATGAACATTGCTTTTGGCATATAAATGTCCCCTTGTTTTTCAAGTTTATGACCTGGAAGAAATGAAAATGCTCCTTCCCACATTTCAAAAATAGACTTCAGAACAAGAAGAATTCATCATATGAAATTTTGCTCCTGTTCAGTAGGACCCTGGACCCCAGATTTTCACATCGAATAAAACTAGTTTGGTATGCCATGTTTGGATCACTTGTGCATTATCTGTTCACTTTTCCCAATTCATCCCTCAGCACAGAGGTTCAATGTAATTTTTAATTGATTGAGAAGTGGCATGCATTAGATTTTACCATCTTGTTTTGATTCATTATGAGTTACTTCTTGCGTATGGAACTTTTCGGCTTTCTATTGGTGACGATTTGGTTGAGGAAAGTAAAATGATGAGATCGCTTGTGATGGTCAGAGGGCTGAGGGAGTAGGATTCATTGCACATTTTCTGTCATGGGGGCATGGGACTGGGGCTGGGGACAAGCTAGAAGATGGTCGGATATTACTGGTAACACAAATAGGAACACTTATTTCCTGTCATAAACTGGTTTAATTGTTACTTATTCACGTATTAACTAGATCCTGTACCCTATGAATGCTGCTTTCCCTTTTGCTGCTACCTCATAGAAGTTTGTCTGTCTTGGTGACATATGTGCTCACTCGTCGGTAGTTATTCATTGAATGTTGATATCTCACTGCTTTCTTCCCATTATTCTCCACATCAACAAATTCCGCGGGGGCCCCCCCCCCCCAAAAAAAAAAAAACCTTCCAGGGATGGGGAAAAGTATATGGAATTAAGGAGAAAATCCTCTTTACCAACTTTCTTTTGTGTAAAGACATTTTGATGTTACTGTGCAGATGGGTGTTGTCACAGTAGATGGTTGGTTAAAAATAGCTGCGCCAGCACAAACGGCTGTGCTGTTCAAGGAGCTCCGGTTAACTCTCCAATCTGTTCTAAATGATTTGATCAAAAAGCCACAGGTAGTCCCCTAGCTGACATCCCATCTACTTGCTTCGCAGAGAATTTGTACAGTTGAAGTTTTGTGCTTCATTGTGTCTGGCATTTGAGTGTTTTGGATTTTGTAGATAGTATGATTCATGACAGCATGCCCTTGGGTTTTTGTGCAAAAATTTATGGTAAACATCATGAAGGCACTAGATCTGATGCTTTGTTCTGAGGTGCACTGTGGCTTTCTTGAATCTGATACATTTTGAGGAGGTGTGAAGTGGCTGTTGGAAGGTTGAATTCACGAAAGGGGAATGTGCCAAGGCCAAACTTATACTACATGTTTCCTTTGTTGCTGTCTGGACAAGGCATAAGTGACAATGACGGGTTTTTGTGTCGCTGTGTATGTGAGAGTGTTCATTATTGAAGAAAAAATTTTAAAATTCCTCAGTGAACCTGATAGAACATACGCCAATCAATTTGTGATTGATGAACAGAAACTGGAAAGGACAGAACTGTATGTGACTCAAAGTTAGTTTACATGGTCTGAAGTATACACCGTTTTAGCCAAATGAATTTTGTTTCCTGGTTCTTCATTTTTATTTTTTTCTTTTTGTTTTGGGGGGGGGGGGTGTTGGGGGGAGAGCCTTGGCCAAACCAAGTGGCTTTCTCTCTCTTCGGTGAGCTCACAACTGAATGTGCCTCGTGCAACCTCAGCCTGTGGGCTCTCCACTTCCTTTCTGGTGTCAGTATATGGCCTCTATTCTATGTTCAAGTGCTCTAGGCAACATGCTCCTGGCAATATATATATATATGTACACTCCCCCCCCCCCCCCCCCCATGCACACACTTTGTGTATGTTTATGTATGTGTGAGTACCTGTGTATCTACACTGTAAGATATAGCTTGCCTGTGAATCATTGAAGGACATTCATTTGTTCTCCAGTGCGTATGCTCACTCTTCTTTTACCTTCTGAGAACAAGATCAATTTTGTCTGATGTATTTTAAGATAATTTAGCAATATCGTCAGGTCATTTTGACAATACATCGGTGTATAAAAAGCTCTACTCTTGGCACCACTTCTCTCTCTCTCTCTCTCTCTCTCTCGTCTGCCATTTTTGTGGGAGTAGTTGGGATATGATTCTATCTTTTTTTTCTCAGAAGTTTAAACGTTGGCATGTGTGTACATGATGCTGTTATTTGGTTCCCCCATTTCTCTCTCTTCCCATCTCTCTGTGGTCTTTTTCCTCCTTGGCGGAGTGGCAGGTTGCCCCATGTAAGAATATCATGCATTGGGCCAGCTACTGCAGGGCTTTGGAGGGAAGATGGGGTTTAGGGGGTATGCTCGATACTTTGTACTTTAGCGCCCAAAAGCTAAAGCATGAGTCATGGCTAGCTTTCTTCGAAAGTATAGATACTGTTCCGCAGGAGCACATCATCTCTTTCTTTTCCTACAACTTTGCTGGAAATAAGGTTTTTCTACTTAGTTGTATTTGCTCGGTGTGAACTACAGACCGCTCTCCAGTGATTCCAATTAGACTTCTGGGTCAGCCAAACCTGGATAGCTGAATAATGCATAAGGGAAGTGGAACTGAGAGTTGTGGTCTCAAAGCTAGACTAAAGATAAATCTTTTTCAAACATGAATTCAGAAGAGGAACAATTTGGCACTGGTAAGAAGTAAGACTAGTTATTTGTAAGCTATCCCTTGATGTTTGTGTGAACAAAATATCCAATCATGTTTTATGAAACCGATTTCCTTTTTTTAATTTCGTAAAATATGATCCTTATTGTATGTTTGCTTCATTCCATGCATCTCTTTTCATCACGTAGAGTGCAGCAGTTGAAAATGAAGTGGTGGAGTCCATAATCCACCTGCTGTTGGAAGAAAACAAACCTCAGGCGTAGTATGTATACAAGCAATCAAGGTATGAGAATAGTGGTTATGAACCCTGATACTAGGGAAGTTTTGCTTTGGCACACTGCATAGTCGTTTTGGGATAATTGTCTCCATCCATGGAATTTTAGCATAAAAGCAATGCACATAGCTTTATATGGAAGTCCACTATAAAGTTTGTAATGCCCTGACCTTGAATTCATAACTCATGGGTATATTCGGTGTTCTAACATGTGTTACCTGGTTTGTATAGATCTTCCAACCTGCAAAAGTGCGGATGAGTCTTTACGTGGATTCAAAATGTGGCCGAACCACGATGAAACTACCGCATTTGGGAGATTTTGGAGTTCGGGGGGCTGCATTTCCGTGTTGCAATATGGAACACAATTGCCTTATGCATCCCGATCAAACCCGAAATCGCGACCGAAACGACATTTTGAATCTATGGTCTTCAATTGAAGCAAGATCCCAAATTCATGAGATTATATTGATGTAAACGCTATTTTGAAAGTAAATTGTTGTATTGGTAATGATGTTATGGAACTAAAAACATGATGGATTTGTTCTCACGTCTCACGTAAAGAAATAAAAACAAGAAGGAAAAATGAAGTATAGTGAATTTACTTTCTTTTTTTATATAAATAAATTTTATTCACCAACTTGGAAAAATTGAGTTGATTTTCCTTTTGGAAACCCAGTATCTCATCATGAGTTTCACCCTAGAAGGGAGTGGACTTGCTTCTTTAATTTGCTTGGTGATGTACAGTTAGAAAATCGTGATCCTTACCCATTAACATTTCTCATCTTAGGATACGTGTAAACAAATGTAAAATGACAAAGGAGGAACCATGGAGAGGAGAAGAGCAACTCTAGTAAAAGTTAGATTTTCCATCATTTGGCTTTAATATATGTTTGTTAGATATACCGGTGCTTGGGGTTAGACAGATGAGTGCACCAAGCAGATTGACCAAGTCTTTGCAAACGTTAGAACTGACAGCATGGCACTAAGGTTCTATTTGGTTCTTAGAAAATTTAGTGGACAGAAAAGTTGAAGGAAAAAAAAAGTATGGAGAAAATGAGTTTTTTTTCTATTGTTTGGATTGAGGAAAAAATACAAGAATTTAGATGAAAAAGTTGAATTTTGATGAACTACTTGAATCATGTTGATGTCATTTAAGCATGTGAGGTTGGAGGAGGTTGAGAATTTTCTTCAAACTTTCTCACAATTTTATTAAGAAAATTTTGCTACTTGTTTTTAAAAAATTTTCCACCTAACTTTCCTCTATATTTTTTTCTTTGTGATTTTCTCTAAACCAAATACAAGAAAAAAAGTAACTTTTTTCAATTTGTTTCTTTCCACCAAATTTTTCAAAGTCTAAACGGAGCCTAACTTAGTGCTGGGAAATGGGTTAGGTCGGGTTAACCCATTTAATGAATGAGTCAATTTTGTGTCGGTCGAGTCAATTTTGTGTCGGTCGTGAAAAAGATAAAATTTGCTCAAAATTGACAAGTAATATGTTTATGCTAAGTGGTCAAATCGTGTTGATTTTGGGACGAAATCGGTTCAGATCGGATCGAGTTCGCATTTCTTTCAGTAACTTCGGATCGGGTTCATGTCGTGTTGTTGTATCGCATTGAAATTTTCCAACTCTAGCACAATGACGACAATGAATGTCTAAAACCACTCCATATCTCATTCCTACTTTTTTTGGTTGCCCAGGAAAAAAAATCAAGCTACCTAATTGAGACTACCAGTTCAATCATAAAAACAACCTTGTTGAAGCAGTGATTGGTTAAGCATATTCATAGATGATTCGGGGCCGGACTTGTGTCTGATTCCTAGTTGAATCGGCCGATCCAATCCGGCTTTCATAACATTGACTTGTAGTATGCGTTGCCCCTACATTATCGAGGAGGTTGACATCATTAGAGATTAGACTCCTAATTAAGTTGGCTTATCAATAAGGAAAAAGAAAGAAAAAATTGAGCATGGTATGCCAATGCTCCTCGATATAAATGGAATTTCGCATATTCATTATATAAAGTCATGCATATTTGTTACGTAAATATAATCATGTAAATAACAAGACGCTTCTACATTTTGTGAAAAACTACGATGTAAAATTCTATTCAAATATAAAAGCGGGAAACACTATTTCTAATGGTAATGCTCAGTTCGTAACGTAGCTATTCGTTTAGGACTTGAAACTTTAGGAAGGGCAATGGAAAATTGTCCTCTCCTCTCTCTTCTGCAAAAACGGAGCATTGATGATATATGAGAAGGCAGGCATAAGATATCAATAGGACTGATATTTAAATTATGAATATACTCAATGAATTTGCCTCAAAAGACACTTATAAATAACTACATAAGTATCGGACGTCAATTTGTAATCTGAAAATGGAGATAAAATTCAGAGTATATACAAGACTATCAAAGGTTGGAGTGACTAATGGGAAAGAAGTTATCTTTAATAAGTTACAACATTAAGGTTAGACACCTAACGATGCTAGTTGGGTCTAGCAGCAAGTTGTACAGGTGAAAGATGTACTCAGACCTGGAATGGATGGCTAGGAAGGAAAATGGGTTTGTACTTTGTGTCAAGTGGCTACGAGTGGATAAGAAAGTAACTTACAATGGGCTAAATGAACCTAGGGAACTACAACATACCAAAGGCAGCTTTCTTAGCTTCGCTGGCTCTGTAGGATAGAGTGCAGACTAAAGACAGACTTATGAAAGAGGGAATTATACAGGAGGCTAGATGTGTGTTGTTCAAGGCAGGTAATGAAAGTAGAGACCATCTTTTCTTTTAGTGCACTTTTAGTGAAGAAGTCCTGATGTCTTTTCCTCTACCGTGGAGACTGCCCTATCCAAATCATGGAATTGGATTCTAAAGAGGAAGAAAGAAACTGCCGTCAGGGAAAATCGGGTATATCTTGATTGCCGCTCTTATTTCCTGCATTTGGTTGGAGATGAATAAATGAATCTTTCCGAAGAAAGAAACTGAGGTTTAACAGATTGTTAAGAATGTTAAATCACAGTCTCTCATAGGAGAATGCAAACTGCATCAATGGTGAATTGAATAGGCAAGTAGTAGTGCTCATTGAATAGCTTTTGATTTTGTTCGGGAATGTCTAAGTTAGGATATATATACACAGAGACAGATACAGAGGCCTTCCTCGGGACTCGGGGGCATGCCTTGGCCTCGCTACG
>JACYFF010031958.1:71176102-71199872 GCA_017589665.1 Selenicereus undatus | reverse complement strand
TGTGTGTGTGTGTGTGTGTGTGTGTGTGTGTGTGTGTTTGTGTGTATGCATATATGTGTATGTTTGTATGTATATAACACACATACTTTCGTTTTCAAAGTAAGCAATTCAATGGCCAAGTTTAATGACATAGCAAATTGATTCAACCCAAGGCATGAAGTTATGTTCAATCAATACATTCTATAATTTCGTAAAACAAGCATTCTAAGCAGCTCTTACTATGTTCATCACACACATTTTTCAAACAACTTCGGGGTAGGTTTAGGGCATGATTGTTACCTGGAATCCGTACAATTACGGGCTTGGTTACTTAATTGGGCCTACTAATCAACGCTTGGACCAAAACAGCGTTCGTACTCCGTTCAAATCCTTATGGACCATAACTATGGCCCATGCCCCACTTATGAAAATTTTCCTACAATTTTTTGTCACCCTTAGGGTTCCTAGACGTAGCCAAACCCTAAGTCCAGATTTGGTCAGAATCTGGGCTAACTTTCCAGAACCCATGTCTTTGATTCTCGATTTTGAAATTCTGAGTTCTTGCACCTTCTGGAAAGGTCGGTTTGTCCTCTTCAATTCTTATGTTTAGTGCTTCCCAAGAATCTGCCCAAAACTAGGTGGTTTTTCTCAATTACTCCACATTGTTACTAGCTGCCCAGGTTTGGGCAGCCCTTGATAATTCGGTCATACCTCATGCTATACTACTCCGATTCTCTTGATTCAAAAGCTTGATTACTCAGCATATCCCAACCTACCAACCACAAAACATTTCATGATTTTTAGAGCAGCGCAACTCCATGGCCGAATTTTTAAATTCACGGTCAAAACTGCTTTCCCAGCTGTTGCAATCTGCCCCACCCCTAGCCCTAACATGAGTCCCCTTTGGCGACGATTTTCATGCAATTATCCACAACTACGCTATAGCAATCCCAACGACCCTACACCCCAAATAATCCAAGCTAAGTCGAGATTTTTAACTTTTAACTAAAATGAAATTCAAATACGCCATCGTACTCACCTTGGCTCGATTTTTGGGAGGGAAGTGATTGGATCGTCACTCCCTTGAGGGTTTGAATTTGAAAAAAAAAAACAATTAGAAAACTTACGTTACAAATTGCACACTTTAATCCAATACTCAAAAACATAATTCACACAAAATTTGAAAAATTTTGAGTGCGTGGGGTGCATGGACTGCACCCCACTACTCACGCTTCGGTAGAAAGGAGAGAGGGGGAAAGAGAACACGGGCCACCTGACTCTTCTCCGGCGGTGTGGGTGGCAGTTGGCCACTGTCGCCTCATAGTCATGGGGGAGAGAGAAAGAGAGGGTCGTGAGTTTAGAGAGAAGGGGAGAGCGTGAGGGTTTAGACAGAGGGAAAAGAAAGAAAGAAAAATTAAAAGAGAGAAGGGGGTGGTAACTAGCTAGGGTATGAAAAGGAGGGGGGAAAAGGTTTAAAATATCTTGGGCCAAAAATTATTAGAAGATCCACCAAACTTAAACCAAGATTTGGTAATTAAAAAAAAATTAAGCCCAAGAGGTAAATAATGAATTCAATAACCAATAAATTGGGGGAATATAAATCGAATAAAATTTTTCAACCCATTCTTTTGATGAAGCACATAAAATCTTTAAAAGAAATTATGGAGAAAAATTATTCGTTTTGACTTGGACTATGAGGGTCGGTCCACGTCTTATGATTTCCCCAAATTGAATTTCTGTGGTTTTACATACTATCCCACTTAAGAAAGTTTCATCCTCGAAGCTTCAATAGATTGCGGCAACATTATCAATACGAAAAGAAATTTTCGGGTTTCAAATACTAGCCCACTTAGAAAAGCTTCCTCCTCGAAACTTGTACGCACTTGGTTATAAGAACAAGTGAGGGTATTTGTCTCGCATCTCCTGCTCTGGTTCCCAAGTTGCTTCCAACATCTCATGATTTGCCCAGAGGACCTTTACCAAGGGCACCATTTTCCTACAAAGGTGTTTCTCTCGCCGATCCAGGATCTGCGTAGGCTGTTTCTCATACGACAGATATTTCTGGAGCTGTATGTGGTTGGGCTCGATTATATGAGAGGGATCTGGGACGTACTTCAGTAGCTATGACACATGAAACACGTTGTGTACCATTGGAAGTTCAGGAGGTAATTCTAACTGATATGCTACCTCCACAATTCTTTGTATAACTAGGTACGACCTGATGTACCTTGGGCTAAGTTTTTCTACCATACCAAATCTTGCGATTCCCTTGGTTGGGGATACTATGAGAAACACCTGATCACCCACTTGGAATTCTAGGGGCCCACACCTTTGAGCGGCATAGTTTTTCTGGCAGCTCTGAGCGGCTCTCATCCGTTCTTAAATCACTCGAATCTTATTAGTGGTAGCTTAGATTAATTCCGGCCCAGTGGTCAGAGCTTTGTCGATTTCTTGCCAAGAAAGTGAAGTTCTGCACCTTTTCCCATACAATGCCTCATACAGGGTCGTCCCAATACTTACATGGTAACTGTTATTGTAGGAGAACTCGATCAGCGCCAGCTGTTCGCTCCATGCTTTCTTGAAGTCAAGGGTGCAAGCCCTCAGCATGTCTTCTAGTGTCTGAATCGTGCGCTCAGTTTGCCCGTCCGTAGCTGGATGAAAGGTCGTACTGAAACGCAATCGTGCTCCAAATGCCTCCTGTAGTTTCTTCCAGAAACCCGACTGGAATCTGGTGTCCCGGTCCGACACTATGGAGTTGGACACTCCGTGTAGCCGCACTATCTCTTCAAGGTATGCTCGAGGTAATTAGTCCAGGGTCCAGGTATTTCTCATGGCTATAAAATGCACTGTTTTTGTCAGTCGATCCAGGAAAAATTACATAGAGGTACCCTTTGTTTATCGTAAAATATTTTAAGGTCCTTCTAATTTGATAACTAATTATAAGGTGCCCTATATTTTGTGGCAACTAGCAAAAAGGGCCCTATTTACTATTCACCTATTTTGCACAAACGCCCTAAACTTTTCATATTTGCAAATCTACCATCAATCCTTAAAAACTTACTTTCGAAAAATCTAAATTTGTGTTTCTAATATATTTTGCTTACTAGTACTCCTCAAAGTCCTCTTTCAATTGGTATCAGAGCCACGTGACCAAAAATAATTGAGATAATTAAGCTAATTGACAATTAAGGTAATTAACTGTTTTAACTGTGATTAATGCTTGAATCATCATCGGCTTGCCCTGGACCGAATTATTCTCACGTTGTTCATTCACCAGAAGGACTTTCTCCATTAGCACCACAATTAAACTATATAACTAATATAGTTTTAGAATTAAAAGCATAATTAGCTAAAATTAAGACCGAAGTAAAAGAGCTTAAGAAGCAGATATCTGTAATTCACCTTTCACTAGTTAACAAAGTAAGGCATAACAGTAAAACCACTTCCGGTATCAGTACTCCTTTTCATCATAAATATCCTTTCGAAAACCCAAAAAACAAGATTTCATTTTCTTTACACGAGATAAAAATCCAAAAGAATTAGGTGAACAATCAGGCGAAAAATCAGCTGAAAAAGCAGAGAAAGCAGAAAAAGATGCAGTATAAACAATATACTCTTGACGAACTACAAAATATATTCGACAAAGAGCAAAAACCAGAAGAATTAAACAAAATCATGAGCACAATTAGTGATAAACATGATGTATTATCGGATGATAATGAAGAGACTAATAATATCCAATTAGAAGAAAAAATATATCAGCTAATGAACCTTATTAAACTTGATGATCTTAATGCATTACCATTAGAAGAAATTAAACGAAAATTAGATGAAAAATATGGGAAAATGGCTATTGAGGATGAGAGTAATAAAATTGGAGAAGAGATTGACTTATCTGAAACTGAAGCAAATCCCGTTAACAATTTAGTTCTTAAGCTTGAAGAATTTGGTGAACCTTCTAGGAGAAATACTCATTTCTTAAGACCTAGATACATTCGACCAGGATGTACAACCAATTTTTCCTTTGGGTTTGTCCCAAGGAAAACCACAACTTTCGAAGAAATTGGCCTTACTCCAATTAGTCAAACAGGATATATCTTAAACATTGATGGAGCCCATAATAGAGAAGAAATATTTAAACATTAGAAAAGATGTATAAATAGTGTCTTAAACTTAAATACTAAATGGACTGCTGCCAATTTCTTAAATTACATCAAACATAGCTTTTCTGTCACTGTAGCTGACTGGTATGATTCATTAACTGAAGAAGGTAAAAATACTTTAAGAATGATAGAGACACTAGCTGAAATGTTTAAAAGTTTATGTAAAGAAATTGAAACCGAGTTCATCGGAACTATACTTGATTCCGAAGAAAAAGTAAGAGAATGGCAAAGAAAGATTAATAACATAGAATTATGGGATATGAGATATCTAAAAAATTATATTACTGAATTTAGTCAATGTTATTACAAAATTGAGCACAATGAAACCAATCTTGGTATGTTTTATGACAAATTGCCATATCCTATAAATTCCATAATCAATGAAAAATATAGTGCATATCTGGAATGAGCAGATGTCATTGATACCCTTGGTTTTAGAATCTCTTATCTAAGAAAATGGCTCAATAATCAATGTCTTGATCTCTAAAAGAAAAAGAAAATTAAGAAGCAATTCCTAACTTACTGGGATTCATCGCACCAATGGGGAAAAGAACCTGAGAGAAGACGAAAAAGAAAATTCTATAAGAAAAAGAGCTTTAATAAGCAAAGGAGAGAAAAATATAAAAGAAAATATTATAACAAATCTGGTACTAAAAAACGAAGGTTTTTAGGAAGGCAGCTTACTGTCCAATAGGAAAAAATAACTGCAAATGCTGGGCATGTGGAGAAGTAGGATATTATGCTAATGAGTGCAAAAATAGGAAGAATAAGAAGCTTATTGAAATCTTAAGAAGCTTAGATTATGTTGAGCTTAGTGAAGATGAGCCATTAGACCTAGTCCTAAATAACAACAAAGGAGTTGTTGAAGTTATATTGGACAATGAATATGAAGAAAGTGATTATGAAGAAACAAGTCACATGATGGAAAGTAGCTCTGTTAGCCTTGGTGATCTTCAAGGAGAAGAGTTTGTTACAGACAATGATCATGAGGAAGTCAAAGGAGATTGGGTTCTTCCCATAGTCCAAAAAGACATGATCTATAAAAAATCCATCTTTTAATTACAAAGCAAATACATATGTGAAATTATGAAAGGAGATCTGGAGATTAAGGATTGTGAGTATGACATTGGAGAAGTCAATCTCATTAATTGGGAAAATATCCTTAAGCATAATAAAGATAGAAAATATAGGTATATCAATGTCGGAAGTGTCCAGTTCAAATCGCTCCTTTATAATACTATGGCAAAGATATTAATCTTTATGCTTTACTCTGTGACATTAGGCATACCAAATTTAATAATCAAATTATCACAGGGATAAAGACCAATTTATGTAATGGGTCAGTAGGATTCAATTACCAACCGGGATATTATGTGAGTCTAAAAGATGAATTTGCTAAAAACTTCTTATCTCTTAAGATAAAAACAGTTGGGATGGACATGAAAAGAGGAGGATATCCTTTAAGGATATTTTGAAAAATTATCCATAAATTAGATAATACAATAGACTCCAAGACTAAGGTAACTATGATAGAAGTAGAAAATTTTAAAAACCCTACCCCTATGTAAAAGATCCAGAGGATTAAGTCCAATCCCTAGGAGATAAAAATTGATCGCTCATGAATATCTAGCTTTGCCAACCCTACAAGGATCAATAATAAAAATATAATAAAAATTGATGAGGAGGGTAAAATCACCATAAAACCTCAACTATTAAGAAGCGTGAGTAAAAGGTCATATTGGGGACAAGGATCCTCATCATCTAAAGAAGAGCTTAAAGAAGAGGATACCATTAGCCTGACCAGTGAAAAGAGTATAATGAGTTTTAAAGCTGCAAGACCCGATGTAGATCGAATTATGAGCCTAGAAAGAAAGGTCATTGGGCACAAAGCTAGAACTGTTAGCGAACCAATCTATAAGGATGAGTTAGTCAAAAACATGACTACAAAAATATGCTATGAAGCTACCAATACAAATCCAAATAGCATCTATATCCTAATAAAGGTATGTTTAGAGGGATATAATAAATATGAATTGTGTGCTTACATAGATAGTGGTTGTTCTGTATGTTTTGGGAAAAGATCATTATTTCTGGAGTTTATGTGAAAAAGAGCTAAAAATCCTTTACAAATGAGGATAGCTGATAATAGCATTATGAGCCACAATGAGGCAATAGAAGGATTAGTTATATAATTAGGAGGAGTCCAATGCATTATACCAGTTCTATGGGCTACTGATCAACCCTCTCATAATATGATTATTGGAAATAATTTTCAGAGATTATACTTTCCATGCACACAGACCATAAACAAGATAATATTCACAATTAATGGTCACTCAGCTCCTATTGAAAAATTAAGTAAGGCTTACACTCATCAGAAAATTGAGTTTACACGCTGCCAGTGTGGTGAGAAGGTAATGCCAGCACAACGTGAAATAGCATTAACAATTTCATTACTTGAATTATCTACTAAAGAACAGATTGTTAGACAACAAGAGAAATTATGCAAAGAACTCTACTCTGATAATCCTCTAAAATTTTGGGATAAAGATAAAATATCTGCTAAAATCACTTTATTAAATCTCAACACTATTATCCAAGTTAAACAAATGGCGTACACACACTAGGAAATTCAAGAGTTTAATAAACAAATCAAAGAACTTCTGGATAAAGGATTAATTAGAAATAGAAAGAGTCCTCACACGAGTCCAACTTTCATGATAAGGAATCATGCTGAAGAAAAAGGGGAAGAGCTAGAATGGTAATCAATTATAAAAAGCTTGATGATAATAGTGTCTTTGATGGCTATTATATTCCTAACAAAACTGTCCTTTTCAATAGAATTCAGGGAGCCTCTTGGTTCTCAAAAATGGATTGCCAATGTAGGTATTGGCAAATAAAAATGGATGAGGAAAGCATTCCTCTAACTGCATTTAGTGTCCCACAAGGACATTATGAATAGATAGTAATGCCATTTGGTCTTAAAAATGCACCTCAAATATTCTAAAGAAGAATGGATAACATCTTTAAAGACCTTAATCATTGTTCTTTAGTCTACATCGATGATATACTTGTCTTTTCAAAGGCCATAGAACAACACAAAGACGATGTCTTAACTGTCACCCAAAGATGTATTGATTATGGCATTATACTTGGTAAGAACAAATGCATTTATGTTGAACAAGAAATTGAGTTTTAGGCTTAGAGATAAAGGCTGGACAAATCATTCTACTACAAAAGCATATTTTGAAAAAAATAGAAAATTTTCATGAAAAAATTGAAGATAGGAAACAACTAGAAAGGTTTCTTGGGTGCCTTACCTATGCTTTAGATTTCATTAAAGATCTAACTAAATTAAGAAGGCCATTACAGCAAAAACTCAAGAAAGAAGTAAGTTGGACATGGACCATTAATGATACAAAGATTGCTTAAAATTTAAAAAAAAAGTGCAAAAATCTTCCTGTTCTTAATTTGGCTAATGAAGGAGATGATTTAGTTCTTGAGACAAATGTCAGCAATGAGCACTGGAGTGCGGTACTCAAAATTAAAGAAGGCGAAAAACTCTGCAAATATTGCAGTGGAAGCTTTAATTAGGCATAATGCAACTATCCCACAATGGAAAACGAAATCCTTGCAGTCACAAGGGGAATTGAAAAGTTCTTAATGTTTTTAGCCCCAAAACCTTTTTTTATTCGAACTTATTGTAAAGGAATACTTGGTTTTGTGAAAAATAATTTATCAAATAAGCAGGCGCAAGGGCGACTCCTGCGTTGGTAATTGTGGCTCAACGAAATTTTCTTTTCTATCGAACATATACAGGGATCGAAGAACTCTCTGGCAGACAGTCTAACTCAAGAACTCGCCAATGGTGATCATTAAAGCCGACCTCTTGCCAAAAAAGGAGGAGATCCTTAACGAAATGTCATTCCTACTAGAACGGGTTATGCTTTCCAGTAAAGTCCTTATCAATAACCTAGAAGTCCATGCAAAAAGTAGATCACGTTTTGGTCTACTATCTAATGCCTATCTAATAGCCCAAAGATTTTTCCTTGTAGAGTTACAAATTAGTTACCTTCAGTGTCCTTATGATGTCCAATAAAAAATAAGTTCTCATGTTCGAGAAAAATGTTTCAGTGAGTGGTACGCAGCCTGCATCGACTTTTATCATCATTATTCTTATGATATTTGGGAGTCTTGGAGTACAACGATCTATTTTCTCGACAGATCTGGAGTTGGTCGTATTTGTCTCCATTAAATTCATTATCTCCAAAAGATCTTGTCTTTAAAGCTTGGAAATACGGGATGATACTTTAGTTCACGAAAATCCTGGATCCAAAATTCTCATTTTTCTCAACCTTAACTAAATTCCAGCAATGCATGTTCGAAAGGATCCATTGGATTCTTACATCTCCTGATGGTCCAACAAAAATTCCAGTTCGCAGATGCCTAACTTTAGAAGTTTATAGCACTCTAATTGAATATGAAAATGGAAAAGCCAAACCAGCCTATTATCTTGTCCAACTCGTTGATTGCGACGATTTCAATGATCAACGATAAAATTGGATTTATGGAAATTCGATACATCTAGTTACTGATCCTACTTTGTCGAGAGTCATTGGATTTTTCAACATTTATCATCAATGTTGGGCATTAATCGAACAAAGAAAAATATTAATGCATTGTGGAAACACTACTTTCACCTATGATAGTGAGTTTAAAGACTACAAGAAGGTGGATGGAGTAGTGTCAGAAGATATCTTTTTTTTGGCGTCCTCCGGAGGTCTTTAAGGGCGAACAGAGCCGCAGAGGGTAGAGGGAGTTTTAGGTTTTGTTTAGGCTTCAGTTAGATTCACGTTCAACTTGCAATGCATATGAGTTCGAATTTTAGAGTTTGATTCGAGTTTTGTGTTTTGGGCTTTGTTCTCTTGTTTTCGATTTCGATTTTCAGATTCATATTTTAGCCTTCGAATTGCACAAGTTCTGGGTTTGCTCATGCGTTGTTTGAATTACCCAAGTTCTGGTTTTGCCTTGCTGAATCCCTTCTTTTTGTGTCATCCTCCTCTGTTTCGTTTTCTGATTTCAGGAAAAATTATAGCTAAGTGTTGGTCGCTCACTTTATTTGCAGTTTGGTATTGCTTTCCTTGGCATTGCTTTCTGTTTTATAAATCAGTTAGTGATTGGTGCTCGATTTAATTACTTCATAGTTTCGTTTCATATTTAACTTAAATATTTGGTAATTAGCTCAACTTAATTTGAATTAATTTTGATCTTGGGCTAGTATATACAACTTAGTCAATTTCACATCCATCCCTGAGGACGATACCCGTTAGTATTACCGTGATAAACCGTATACTTGTGAAATTTCACAATAAGTTTTTGGCGTCGTTGCCGGGGATGGCATTGTGAAATCTGATTACATCGAGTTGTAGTTTAATTATTAGAGTCGTTAGAGTTGTTTTCGTTTTAGTTTTAGTTGAGTCGTAACTTTTGTTTTAATAGTTTAGTTTAGTTTTATTTTTGAAACTAGTTTATATTTTGATTTTGATTTTTGTTTTTGTTAAGATTAGTTTGATTTCAATTTTTAGATGCTATTTATTACTGGGAAAAAAAGAACAGTACTAATCAATTTGGTTTATGTGCAGTGAAAAAAAAATCAAGGTTGAACTGATCCGGAAATATTGACAGTGCAAATTTTTCATCAATTTCCGCATTCTGTTTGAATTTTCTGGACCTGTTCTGGTGTGATTTCTGCTATTTTGATATTTTTCCTAGATTCAGCATCATTTCTAGAGTGTGTGCGAATTTGTTTGGAATTTTTGGAGCTGTTTAGATTTTTCTGTGAATTTTAGAATTAATATTCTGTTTTCATATTTCTGCATTATTCAGGGATAGAAAAAATTCGAAAAAAATTGTATTTATGTCCTTTGTGATTATTTGGACTTTGCTGTATATTTAATTCTGATTTTAGGAGTCGTATTTTCTGTTTTAATTTTATTTTAGAATTGGGTTGTTTAGGTGTTATTTATTTTCTAATTTTCTTTTAGTTTGTTGGTGGTTGTGTTTATAGTTTTCGATTTGATCATTTTTTGTTTGTGTAATTTACTCATTTGTTTTGTTTTGTGGTTTAAAAAAAATATAATAATAAAAAAAACAAGGAAAAAAAAAGATGCTCATGCTTTGTGATTTGTCTCTTTGGTCTTTCTTTTCTTTTAGTCCGATAGTGTTATTTTTGTTAGTTTATTTTGTGTGTTTAACTTGATTATTTCAGTCTCTTATTTTTGTTTTAGTTATTAGTTTTTAATTAGTGTCCTAGAGTCATTTTTCTTTCAATAAAAAAAAAAACCTTAAAAAAAGTGAAAATCCTAAAAAGTGAAAAATTCTATTACAAAAAAAAAGACTTCAAGAATGTCAGTGTTTAAATTCCCACAATATGAGCATGAGTCTTTCTAGCATTATTTGTCTAGGCTTAACAATTACCGTGCTCAGTTGAATCAAACTTTTGAGAAATGGAAAATTTGTGAGGTCATTGTTTTGGGTCTAAATGCTGAATTTAGGGGTATTATTGAGTCCATGTGCTCAGGGGGTTTGCTAGGATTGTTGTCTAGATCTCAAGATGAGGTTTGGGATTTCTTTGAAAGGTTAGCTTGGGATACTTATGAGTTTGAACAAGCTGAAATGAACTTAAAGTATCCAACTCATGCTGAGTCTGCTTTTTATACTAATCCTTCCCCCCAAGATCATTTTATAAACTCATATGACCCATCTTATTCTTATATGTTTCCTGTTTGGTGCGATTATTGTGAATCTTCTGCTCATGATGCTTGTTCTTGTCCATATCGTGACTATTTTGATGCTCAATGTGCTAGTGTTGAGAAGAGAATTAATGAACTGACTACTAAAATGGTAGAGACCATGAAAGCGAGAATTACTGAACATTCTCAATGTTTTAGTCAAAGTAGGGAGAATTGTAATGAGTCTGACTCTTGTTTAGGATCTCTTAAATCAGGAGTTAGTCTTTTTGATGATTTTAAGCCATCTTGTCTTCCTAGGCCTAGCTTGAATGTTGCCCAGCCTTTGCCTAGTTTAGAACAAGAGGATGACCTCCCTATGTCTCTATCTCCTGACCTTGCAACACACACTAACTCACAAAAGGATGTCACTAAAAACGTCCTAGTTTATGCCGACCCACCCACCATTTTTGATGAATCTTCTGAGTCTGAGGAGGGTCAGGAGTCTGAGCATACTACTGAGTTAGATATGAGCATCCCATCTGTAGTTGAGCTTCATGATTTAGATGACTCAAATGCTATTTCACAAGAGTCACGTGAAAAGGACAATAAACCCACCATTTTGGACTTAGATAATGATATTCTGTCTGCGGAATATGAATCTTTTTTATGTGGGTTTGATATTACTGCAAGTCTTGATGAGGGTTTTTGTGTTGAATATGAATCATTCTCTTTTAACCCTCTAATACCTTCTGAGTCATTCCCTGTTGAATATGATTCATTTTGTTTTGACGTCAATGTGAGTTTGGATGTAGACCTGTGTGCTGAATATGAATCTTTTTCTTTTGACCCCATCCAAGTTGACCTCCTTTCTGAATCTCACAAGTCTAAATTTATTGAGTCTGAGGCCATTGTCACTAAACATTTTGATTTAGACCAGACTCATATGCATATTGAACTTAAAGGACTTGTGGATTTAAGACTCCCTAATTTGCCTAGACCATTCATGCATAATGATATACTTTCTAGGTCGATGACTCACTTACTGGCTACAATTAGATATGTCTGCCTATTTTCTGATTGGGCCCAACAGTTTGATAAGTTGAAATGGGCCCTTACTTGTGTTGAACGGTGGATGTACTCTTTATGGCTCCACCTCGTTGCTGTTTCCTGTTTCCATCTTTTTGAGAGTTGGTCTTCGTTATGTGATAAGCTGTTGCGTGCTTTAATGGGTTTTGATTTGAATAACAGCTTGTGATTTGTAATGGAGTGGCTGATGCTCCATGGACCTCATCTGAGTGAGGCATAACTTAGGTATACTTCAACACCTGACCTGGTATGATCGTTCCACTCTCTTCTCTTTCCTTTTCCTTTTCATTTCTTTTCTTTTTCTTAGTTGTAGATATTTAGGACTGTGGTTGTGATGGGTGATCAATCTTAAGGATAAATTTGGGATTTGTAGAGCCGTGTTGGCTGTGATCGCTCTTGGTTGTATTCAGTTTTGTGTCTCTTTGTAAGTTGTGGATATCTAGGATTGTTTTGTACTTTGTTTTGTGAGTTTTTTTTATTTTCTTTAATTTTCTTTGATTTTCTTTCCTTGAGTTTGTATATATTTGTGTTTTGTCTCGATTTTCAGTGTTGCTTTTTGGCGCCTTAGTTCCCACAATGAGGACATTGTGGAGTTTTGGTGTGGGGGTGAGGTGCCTATTTTTCGAAAATTTGATAAATCCAAAAAGATTTTTGTTTTATTTTTGGGAAGGTTTCATCCTATTTTGATTAGCTTAAATCCCCTGTGCTTGGATTATTAGCATGTATATACGCATGATGTGCATGTTAGGTCTCTGTCATCGATATGTCATTCTTTGCTCTACTTCTAACCCCATTTGTTCATTTTCGCTGTGTAATCCAATCCCTATTTATATCATCCTCATTGTCTTAAGGTTTTAGTTTTCCATTGTTGGCTCTCCCATTTGTTTGTGAAAAAAGGAAAGAGAGAAAGAACAAAATGAGAATTAAAAAAAACAACAGACAAAAAGGAAAAAAAAAGATGCAAAATTTGGAAAAAAAAAGACGAAAAAGGAAATGAAATAAAATTTGGAATAACAAGCAACCCTTTGAGGCATATGCTACTGGGTGTTATCCTTTGAGGCAATATTGCTACTGGGAAAGCTTGCTTCCAATGTTAATGAGTCAGTAATGTAGTTTGTGTTAATCAAGTGGGATTGAGTTTGATTTTGGAAACCTAAGCCTTAGGATGATGGGACACTTGCACACGAGCACAAGGAAGGTTTCAAAGTTTTGATGTACAATGAGGTGAAAAATTAGTGCTTTGGTGTCATTCATGGGGTAGAGAGTCTTGATAAGTACATTTTGTTTATATGCAGGTCACTATCTTTACTACATGGGTGATTTAGTTGATTAAAATCTGTGCATATTTTTCCCCAATTTTGTACATATTAATTTTTGAAAAAAAAAAGATTTTTGAGTTTCTGTTTATGTTTTCTTTTATAGATTTTGTGGTTATATCTTCTGCAAACCCTCACGAGACCTTCCTCATCCACTAGGGGTAGCCTAGGGGTTTAAAGGGCTTGTTGCACATGCTAAGTGTAACCGTGATTCCTACGAAAGTGAGTTAGGAATTGTATTTTCTTTTTCTAGGATTTTTAGTTTTGTTTTACTCGAGGACGAGCAAAACTTAGGTGTAGGGGTATTTGTTCAACCAAACATTATGATATTTTACGCCCCTTTATTATCTAATTTTTGGTCGAAATAGATTATTAATTCAAGATTTTAATATTAGTTTTATTTATTTTGTAAGAATTTGACACATTTGAAGAATAAATAAATTGGTTGAAGATAAAGAGAGAAAATTGCATCAAAATTGGATTGGGTCATAACAAGCAATTTATACCGAAGCCCAGCATCCTCCTTCTCTTCTTTTCTCCTCCTTTTCGGCCCAATAACCAGACCAGGCCAACTCCTTTCCCCAGCCCTCATGCTTCCTCTTCTCCTTCCCGGTCTAGCCCGTTTTTCGTTTGTCCATTTTCTTTTGCTTTCCCCTTCTCTTTTCTTTGGGCCCTACTCTTACCCCTCTTCCCAACTGAGCCTAGCTCGTTTTTCTTTTTCTTCACTTAAACACCATGTGCCTTGCACATGACAACCCGCCCTCCCCATCTCCTTCTTCTTCCTCCTTCATAATCGACCCAGCAAAGACCGAAAAACAGAGCAAGACAGGGCTCTTCGTCTTCCTCCACCATAACCGCAGGGCCATTTCTCTCTCTCTCTCTCTCTCTCTCTCTCTCTCTCTCTCTCTTCCTTCAAGGTCTATAATTAACATCATCATTATTTGGGCGGTTTCAAAAGGAATTATTGGGAAGGTTAATGAAGGCAAGCGAAGAGGGAGAAGGGTCGATGTTTTTTTGGCATCCTCCGGAGGTCTTTAAGGGAGAACAGAGCAGCAGAGGGTAGAGGGAATTTTAGGTTTTGTTTAGGCTTCAGTTAGATTCACGTTCAACTTGTAATGCATCTAAGTTCGAATTTTAGAGTTTAATTCAAGTTTGGTGTTTTGGGCTTTGTTCTCTTGTTTTTGATTTCGATTTTCAGATTCATATTTTAGCCTTCAAATTGCACAAGTTCTGGGTTTGCTCATGCATTGTTCGAATTACCCAAGTTCTAGTTTTGCCTTGCTGAATCCCTTCTCTTTGTGTCATCCTCCTCTGTTTCGTTTTCTGATTTCAAGAACAATTACAGCTAAGTGTTGGTCGCTCACTTTATTTGCAGTTTGGTACTGCTTTCCTTGGTGCTGCTTTCTGTTTTATAAATCAGTTAGTGATTGGTGCTCGATTTAATTACTTAATAGTTTCGTTTCATATTTAACTTAAATATTTGGTAATTAGCTCAACTTAATTTGAATTAATTTTGATCTTGGGTTAGTATATACAACTTAGTCAATTTCACATCCATCCCTGAGGACGATACCCGTTAGTATTACGGCGATAAACCGTATTCTTGTGGAATTTCACAACACTGATCCTGCTTTGTCAAGAGCCATTGGATTTTTCAACATTTATCATCAATGTTGGGCATTAATCGAACAAAGAAAAATATTAGTGCACTGTGAAAATACTACTTTCACCTATGATAATGAGTTTAAAGACTTCAAGAAGGTGGATGGAGTAGTGTCAGAAGATATCTTTGATTATCTCTTTGATGTTGGAGATGGAAAATTCTTATCAAAAAAAGGGAAGAAATATCTCCTTGAATTATTTAAAAAATGGGATCCAGAGCATCTTAAGCAACTTGATGAAGATTTTGATGATTATCCAAATAATGATGGTCAGCCAGATATAATTGGAGATGAAAGCATGCAAAATCTCAATAATAATGACTAGTATTGTCATCATTAAAAGCTCTGAAAGTGGCTGCCCCATCATTGTACTATCTTGACAAGTGTCTGGTTTGTAAAATAAAGTAGTGTACTGTAGCCGTCAGTATGTACTGTAGCCATGTGAAAAATTAGTATGTACTGTAGCCATTAGGGCATCCTAGATACCCCCGTTCACTCTATAAATAGAGAGGTCGAGTGCTGAGAAGGGACACAGTCATTTGAGCATTCTTGAGCAAAAGAAAAGTCAGGATTCTCCATTTCTCTATGAGCAAACATCTCTAGAAATCTTAGCTTAAGTCCCTTCAAAGCTTTCCATTGTAATATTTCCACTTTCAAGCTTTCGATAAAAGAAGTTTCCCGATAGTGAGCATTATTCAATCGAACCTTATGCCCTAAATATTATAATTTCTTTATTAAAGTCTCACAATCATTTAAAGTACTTAAAACTTGATTAGTGACTACGGCCTGAGGGAGAAAATGAACCAGATCTGTGTTGTGCCTGATCTAAGGAAGTTGGGGTTGAGATTAGCAATCTCTGTAAACGGGAAGTTAGAGGAACGCCAAAATCCAGCTCCGACTAAGTTCAGGTAATGGTCAAAACTCTCTAATTAAACTTTAATTATTTTGCTAAGCATGGTGGGCCGTTAATCATAAAAAATACAATATTTACGATATAAGTAGTAGATTGTAATAACTAGTACCAGCAAAGTTTTTATAAGAAGTTAAAACTATAAAAACGAAGCATATTTCCTTTTTAGACGCTTATTTGCATAGTTCACCTAATCCAGAGACCTTTCTGCAATTTCTAAAAGTTCAAGGACTAAAATAACAGGAAAAGGGATCTAAAAATTAGTTACCTAAAAACATAAGGTAGCCCGGAATTAGATCTCAAATTACAGGAGCCTGAAAATATTTACCAGAGAACATTAGGCACCTAAAAGTCACTAATTGGCCAATCCACTATTACCCAAATCGCGTTGTTCTTTCTTTGATGTTCAGGGACATCTAGCAGTTGTAAAGTCCTGCTGGTCTCTTTGATGTTCAATCTTTACCCTCTGACAGGTTAGGCAGTTCGCCATGAAGTCAGCTACTTGTTGCTTCATGTTGTTCTACTAGAATGTCTGTTTCAGGTCTTTGTACAGTTTACTTCCCCCAGGGTGCACAGAGTGTGGAGTATTGTGGCCCTCATCTAGAATTTTCTTCTTAAGTGTCTCTACTGTGGGAACACACACCCGGTTATGGAATCATATGGTGCCATCCTCATGGATCACAAACCCAGGTGTTTTTCCCACCAATATCTCCTCCCTAATCTGTTCTAGTTGAGGGTCTGTAGCCTGTCCTACTCGAATTTCCTCTATGAGTGTTGGTTGTGCTTCCAAGGCGCAAAGCATAGGCTTCGTTTCCGAGGTGATTACGTTAAGCTCCAAGTTTCGGAACTCCTCGCACAAATCACTGGGTAGTTTCAGTAAGCAGTTTAGTAACGGGTACGGTCGACGACTCATTACATCAGCCACTATATTAGCTTTTCCAGGGTGGTACTGGAAATGGACATCGTAATTCTTTGGGAACTTCAACCATCTTGTCTGCCTCAGGTTCAGATACTTTTGCGAAAAGAGGTACTTCAGGCTCTGGTAGTCAATGAAAGCCTCGCAGTGAACCCCGTACAAGCAATGCCTCCAGATCTTAAGTGCGAATACAACGGCCTCTAACTCCCGGTCGTGAGTCGGGTAGTTCCACTCATGAGTCCTCAATTGTTGTGAGGCATAGGCTATAACACGATCCTCTGCATCAGCACGCATCCTAACCCACTCCTAGATGCATTACCATACACCATAAAGTCCTTATCAGTGGTAGGTAAGCCCAATATCGGCGCACTCGTCAGTCTTTTCTTAAGCTCCTGGAATTCTTCCTTGCATTGCTCTATTCATTCATACTTAGCGACCTTCCTGGTTAGATTGATGAGTGGGGTGGTGATCTTTGAGAAGTTTTGGACAAACCTACGATAGTACCCTGCCAAGCCTAGGAAACTCATCACCTCTGCCGGATTCTTAGGTCTTGGCCAGTTCGTTACGGCCTCTATCTGTTGAGGGTCCACAGACACTCCCTCGTTAGATACTACGTGCCCCAAGAATGCCACTTTACTCAACTAGAATTCACACTTTGTAAACTTCGCATACAGCTTATTCTTCCTCAACACTTCTAGAACGGTCCTCAAATGGGGGGTATGATCCTTTGGAGTCATTGAGTAGATAAGTATATCATCTATGAATACCACCACAAACTGGTCCAAATAGGGTTTGAAGACTCTATTCATGAGATCCATGAATGCTGTTGGGATACTAATGAGTCTGAAGGACATCACTACGAACTCATAATGTCCATACCGGGTACGGAAGGCAGTCTTAGGTATGTCTTCGTCCTTGATTCGAGGTTGGTGATACCCCAAACGAAGGTCTCTGTTGGAAAAGGTCCCCGCACCTCTGAGCTGGTCGAAGAGGTCGTCTATTCTGGGCAAAGGATAACGGTTCTTGATCGTTATCTTGTTCAGTTCCCTATAGTCTATGCACAACCTCAGGGCTGCATCCTTCTTTTTCATGAATAACACAGGGGCTCTCCATGGAGATGTACTGGGCTGAATATATCCTTTGTCTAACAGCTCGTCTAGATGTGTCTTTAGTTCCTTAAGTTCCACCGATGCCATGTGATAAGGTGCCTTAGAGAAGGGGGTGGCTCTGGTGTTAGATCAACACAGAACTCTGCTTCTCCAAGAGGTGGCATACCAGGGATCTCCTCTGGAAATACATTCTAGAATTCCCTCACCACTAGAATATCTTTGAGGGAGGATTCAACACCCGCGGTTTTCACTACATTACATAAGAGCCCCTCGCATCCTCTTCCTAACAACTTGCGAGCTTTTATCACAGAAATCAGCTTCACTTTCGGTCTTGGTCCTTTCCCTTTGTGTACTACTTTCTCCCCATTAGGCCCCCTTAGGGTAATTCTTTGTTTTGGACAGTCTATCTGAGTCTAATATTTTGCTAACCAATCCATCCCCAGAATGATCCTAAAATGAGTTAACTCGAACTTATATAGGTTAGCCAAAAACTCGTGCTCATACATTCGAATAGGGCAGTCCTCATATAGTTCCTCACAACTTATAGCCTTCCCATCAGGAAGAATCACAGATAGTAGAGAGGATTTACGGGTTGGAACTAGCCCTAGTGTCTCAACCAGTTTAACAAAAATAAAAGAGTACATAGCACTTGAATCAAATAAAACATCTATTGGTTAAGATTGGATAGAAAATGTACTCATTACGACATTTAGAGCATCCTCCGTTTCTTCCTTACGCATCACATAGACTCTGCCTCTGTTGCTTCGGGGCGGTTGGTTGGGAGGTCGGGCCTAAATCTGTTGAGGTGCTCGGCCCTGCTGATTGAGGTTGGCTGCCTATCCACCCCGGTTCTGGTAGTGCTGCCGGGACTACTGCACTTGTCCCCTATGACCTTGACCGGCAGGAGGTAAGGGACGTGGGCACTCCCGGATCTGATGTTGGGGGCTTCCGCAGCGGAACACCTCTTGGCTGAGCGACACTCCCGTCCATAATGTCCCAACTTCCCATAAGCATTGCAGGTCACCTTAGGCCGAGTGTTGGGTTGCTGGCCTCCACGCGCGCTGTTGTTGGAGTAATGGTTCCTATGAGGCCTTTTGTACGGTTCTTGCGGTTAAAAGTTTCCTCGTTGATCCCCCTTCCTCTTAAGTCCATGTTGCTCATTGAAGTAATTGCTTCTCTCCTTCATTGCCCTCTCTACGATGACTGCGATATCGTACAAGTCCACTTAGGAGGTGTACTGGCATACCGACATCCTTTCCTTGATGGTAGGGTTGAGTCCGGCCTCAAACCAATTCATCTTAAGCCTCTCATCTGCTACGAAAGCCAAGACGAAATAGGAAAACTCCATAAAGTTCGAGGCATACTCTAGTATGCTCATGCTTCCTTCGTGTAGCTACATGAACTCGTTCTCTTTGGCCTTCTGGAGGGAGACGAGATAAAAGTGATCCTAAATCAACTCCTTGATCCTTCTCCAGTCAAATCCCGGCTTGCGCTGTCTCTCTCGCACTGTGGCCCACTATAGGTCCGCCTTATCTTTTAGATAAAATACCACAAAGCCCACTTTACACTCCTTAGGGCATTGGAGTGCGTTGAACAACCTCTCCATGCGTCAAATCTAGTCTTCAAAGGTTTTGGGGTTGAGGGTGCCATCGTAAATAGGTGCGTTGTGACTGGCAAATCTCTTGAACATGTAGGAGTTGTCCTCCTTGACCTTCATCTCCATAGCCTCCATCAACTTCTGCAGATGTTCGTTCTAGCCTTGCAACTATTCTCCTTACTTCTGCAGCAGCTCCAGTAGTAGGAGGTTGATAGGGTCTGCTGCAGTAGGTGGGTTGGTTTCATCCACCTGACTGCGAGACCCATTCCCGTTCCTGGGGCAGAATGCTTCCAACCGCTCCCTGAAGCTAGACATAGGAACTTCTGGGTTCACAAAGACCCTTGCAATAGGGTGGGGTCCGATCTCAGACTCATCATTATTTCCCGCCATCTTGTTCGGTAAGTAAGTTGGGTTTAGTTTATCTCCTAATAGTTCATGACTTACATACTACTATAGTTCAATAAAACATCATATACTAGTGCATCATGCAACATTTAACACAAGTTTTCAACAACATCAACATTATCATATTCATGTGGTCCAACCACTGCATCACATGCTTCATACATAACACATCATGTACGCAACATGTTCACTTATGTGACATACTTCACAAATAATTAACACAGGCACCTAGGTAACTCAAAAGATTTCATTGTATTAATTTTAAAACCATAGGTGTTCCACACTAATTTTCCTTGTTACATAGTAATCAATAACTTTATTAGCCCATAGTGGCTTAACAGAAGAACAGAAAGATAACTAAACAACATTGTCCTAGAAAGCAAAACTTTTAGTCAACTATGAGCTTCTATTGATCAGGGGCGTCTATTGGGCAGGTACCCCAACACATTCGACCACATCTGTCCCACTTCAAGCGGGTGACTTTGGGCTCGGGCTGCTCCTTGTCTAAGCCTTCCTCCGGATCTTCCTCCATCAGTTGTTCCTCTTTCAGGTCCTCGCCCTCTAAGGGGTCCTCCTCGGGTTCTTCATCCTCTAGAGGCTCTTTCTCAAGTTCTTCCTCGAGGTATTCTCCCTCTATGGGGTCCTCCTTAGGGTCACTCTCCTCTAAAGGTTCCTCCTTGGGGTCTTCCTTTGGATCTTTCTTAAGGTCTTCTTCCTCTATTGGGTCCTCCTCGAGATAACTTTCCTCTAATGGTTCCTCCTCAGGGTCTTCCCCTGGGTCTTCTTGGGGTTCATACTCGGCTGAGGGTTTCTCTCTAGGGTTTCCCTCCTTAATGGGTTCCACCTCCAGCTCATCGTCACTACCCTGAAGCTCGTTCTCCCCAACAGACTCATCATCCTCGGTATCCTCCTCTGGTGGTGGTGGTGGGGTGTCCTCCTCAGTGTCTGGGGTGGCAGGCTCATCATAGGGACCTATGTCTATAAGGTATTCCACTAACCCATCAATATTCATTACCATAAGTTCCCATTCACACAAGCAGCACCATCCAGCAAAATGAAATGGCCTATTTCTAGGGTGTAACTTCTTAACCCTATAATGCCACAACGGGTCAATTGAAAAGGTCTTAAGAAAGAATAGGGCTTGATTCTGATCAAATCTCAAGAAGTCGTTGGGATTTCAGTAGCCTCCCCTGGAGAAAGGTATGAATTCTCTCTAAGTGGCTTTCCAGGCAAACTCTAGGCATTTTCTCCATCCTTTCATAACGGCAACGCCGACCCATATATCAACAATGGCGAGTCAGGTTCATCCTTGACATTAATAGGTCCACATCAAATACACGATTACAAACAATTAAGCAAACATATACAAACATGCTCCCCCTTTGTCCCGTCCTACACTCACACTCAGAGTAGTCCTTAGGTCTACAAGTTTTAGTTCTTAGCTAATTACAGTCTTTTAGGCGAGCCTTCAAGTAAGTTAAACTTTAATACAAAAGTTTGCTCAATAATACCTTAATTAAAAAAGTTCAACTACTATTAAGCAACTACTAAACCCAAACAAAATTCAATACAAGTCTCTTTTCAAAACAACTACTTGATGAAACTATCAGTTTAAACGTTGGAGCCTTGCTCTAATTTTGGTTCCCTAATCCCATGCGCAGTCAGTTCACCTGAAAACAAAACATCTTACCAAAAATGAGATAAACTCAATAACAATCACCCCCAGCAGTCAAACTACGCACACAAATTCATTTTAAAATATTTTAAGGGTAGGGAAGACAATAAGATTACACTTATTCATTCTCAGTTGATACAATAGTCCACACTTACATATTCTTTGTGATGCACACATCCATTCCAAGTTCTATTTATAACTTTCAGGTTCTTAGGGGTGAGTGACCACACGGGGTCTCATGGCCTGCGCTTGGGTTTAGCGCAACCGCTTAACTTTAATCATGGCCTGCCGTCGACTTGGACGGTTACCGCTTAACCATTTCCTGGCCTACCGTCAACATGGACGGCTACCGCTAACCTGGCCCACGTCCCACCAGGGCACGTGGCCTCTCACATACATGCACTTTTACCCAGGGAAGGCCAATGGCCTTCAACAACATAACATAACTCACATTCTCACCCATATCAACATTTGCTTATACAACCATGCTTACCCATTTTAAATGTTAAATCAACATGTACAGTTCATTCATATTCAACCCGATCCCCGAGCCATTTCCCTAACACACATACTTTCGTTTTCAACGTAAGTAATTCAACGCCCAAGTTCATTGACATAGCAAAATGATTCAACCCAAGCCGCGCAATTATGTTCAATCAGTACATTCCATAATTTTATAAAACAAACATTCAAGGCAGCTGTTACCATGTTCATCACACACAGTTTGCAAATGACTTCAAGAAGGGTTAGGCCATGATCGCTACTTGGAATCCGTACAATTACGCACTCTGTTACTTAATTGAGCCTACTAATCAGCACCTAGACTAAAACAGTGTTAACACTCAATGCAAATCATTATGGACCATAACTATAGCCCATTCCCCACTTATGAAATTTTTTCTACAATTTTTAGACACCCTCAGGCTTCCTAGACGTAGCAAAACCCTGAGTCCAGATTCAGTCAGAATTTGGGCTCAATTTTTAGAACCCATATCTTCAGTTCCTAACATCAAAATTCTGAGTTCTTGTCCATTCTGGAAAGTTCAGTTTGTCCTTTACAATTCTTACGTTTAGTGCTTCCCTAGAATCTGCCCAGAACTAGTTCGTTTTGCTCAATTACTCTGCATTGTCACTGGCTGCCCAAACCTCGGTAATTCAATCATAACTCATGCTATACTGCTTCGATTTTCTTGATTTAAAAACTGGATTACTCAACACATCCCAACATACCTACCATAAAAATTTCACGATTTTTAGAGCAGTACAACTCCGTGGTCGAAATTTTAAAGTCATGGTTAAAACTGTCCTCCCAACAGTAGCAATCTGCCCGGCCACTAGCCCTAATATGAGTCCCCTTTGGCCACGATTTTCATACAATCACGTCCACAACTACGCCATAGTGATCCCAACGACCCTACACCCCAAATAATCCAAGTCAAGTCGAGATTTTTAACTTTTAACTAAAACGAAATTCAAATACGCCGTCATGCTCACCTTGGCTCGGTTTTTGGGAGGGAAGTGATTGGATCATCACTCCCTTGAGGGTTAAAATCTGAAAAAAAAAATTAGAAAACTTACGTTACAAATTATACACTTGAATCCAACACTCAAAAACATAATTTAGGCAAAACTTGAAGAATTTTGAGTGCATGGACTGCACCCCGCTACGACATAAAGGAGAGAGGGGGAAAGAGAATGCCGACCACTTGACTTTTCTCCGGTGGCAGTGAGGGCGGTGTGGGTGGCAGCTGGTTGCTGGCACCTCAGAGTCATCGGGGAGACAGAGAGAGAAAGAGAAAGGGTCCTGAGTTTAGCGATAGGGGAGAGCGTAAGGGTTTAGCGAGAGCGAAGAGAAAGACAAAAAATTTAAACGAGAGAGGGGGGTGGTAACCGGCTAGGGTACAAAAAAGAGGGGGGAAAGTTTCAACATATCTTGGGCCAAAAATTATTAGAAGATCCACCAAACTTAAACTAAGATTTGGTAACAAAAAAAAAAGCCCAAGAGGTAAATAATGAATTCAATAACCGATAAATCAAGGGAATATAAATCGAACAAAAATTTTCAACCCATTCTTTTTATGAAGCACATGAAATCTTTAAAATAAGTTATGGAGAAAATCGATTGTTTCAACTTGGATTATGAGGGTCGGTCTGTGTCCTATGATTTCTCAAATTTGAATTTTTGGGGTTTTACATATATATATACATATACATATATATAT
>JACYFF010031958.1:71164911-71175702 GCA_017589665.1 Selenicereus undatus | reverse complement strand
ATATATATGTATATATATGCATATATGTATACATATGTATATATTTGTATATATGTATATATATATATGTATATATATTTATATATATGTATGTATGTATATATATATATAGACATATACATATACATACATGTGTGTGTGTATTGTTTGGGCATTTTACGTAATGTGGTGGGCATATGTTTTAGCTATTTTAAGATTTTTTTCTTCTTTGTATTTTTTATATCCACCACTTTATATACAAAAACATAACGGACATCAATCCTATACCAAAACAATCTAAAACAGTTAGATGGAAAACTTCGCCTTGAAAATTGAGGGTTTCACGGATAAAATTAAAATGAACTGATCACAAGTAGTAGTACCTTTGGTGTGCTTTCATTGGTGTGATTATAATTTCTCTTTTTATATTAGTTACTAATATAACTTTTTCCAAGTTTAGATCCTCGGATTGTTGATAGTTAGACCTTTGTATGAAAATGTAAACTTTAACGAAAAAATTCGTACTTACTCTTTCCTTGATAAACATGGTAAGTAGAAATAGTTAGAATGAATGATGAGCTTTTTGAAAATATTGACATACACTACTGGTTCATGTGATTATGTTAGGGTGTTTTTTTATTTCTTAAATTTTAAGTTACTTTTTTTTATTCTAATTGTTTTCCCCTAGCTACGTGTCAACCAAAACTTAGGCTTTTAGATAATTTTTGTTTTTGCCATTGAACTGTAGTCGATTATTTGAGATTTTTACTGGTTATCAAATCCATATGATTGAGTATCCTATTTTTACTTTACAATATTGTAATTTTGAGTTTGTTGAGCATTGTAAATATTTTTTTCTTTTTTTGGAAAATGGTTTAGGTGTTTGAAATCTATATTGATAGCTAAAATATATTATCTAGTTTTTAGATAATTGTGCTAATCACCGAGTTTCTGATTATGCAGTTTTATTACAAAGACGTTGAGTATAATAATACTAAGCGATATGGGATATGATCTTGAAAATTTTGATTTAGCGTGCTCAGGATTTTAGACTAGGATATGGGTCAACCAGTGCAAATGGTAAATTCTTTTAGAATTGTTATGAAGACCTGAGTTTAACTCACTCCTACAACAACCTTTATGGCTTATACGAAGAAACAAGAACATTTGTGACTAGGGTATTGAGTATTCAAAATTTGGAAGTTCAAAGTTTACAAATAGTATTGAACTTTTTGGATTGAAGTGTTGAGTATTGCAATTTTTTTTCTAAGTACTCAAAAATAATAAAAAGGCTAGTAAAAATTGTATGATACTTTCCTTAATACGTTATCATTTAGCATAATCAATGTTTCTTTTCTTTTAAATTTCTCGCATATCATAATCAATAAATCTACTAAAATGAAAGTGTAGAATATATTTGACATATTCAAAAGTTGATGAATTTACCAAATATTTGACATATTCAAAAGTTGATGAATTTACCAGATATTTGACATATTCAAAAGTTGATGAATTATTTTAGCATAGAAGTGTTCTTTTCTCCATGCTTTCTCTATTCATCATTACTTAATTTTCCTGATCTAATGTTATCAATCATTGTACCAAGGATAGTCTAGAACATAATTGTGCTTGGTCATCTAAGGCTACTTCTGCCTCCATTGGAGGTGGAGCTCCAGGAGCTGACCACTAAGATGGTGGTGGTGCTAGAGAGAGAGAAATGCAGAAGTGAAGGGTAGTGACAGACAGACAATCACAATGTTAGAGTAACGGAAATCATTAATGACTACTTCCACTCTGTTATCAAACCACCACAACTTACCATGACATTAGTGAATTAACAAAAGTAGTAGCCCGATAAGTAAGTCGAAGTGCCTATAAGCTAGAAAAGCAGTTACAAATTGAAAATTCTTTTAGAACTATTACACATAGACAATCATATTATCACTTGGTAACTATTCAATCAATTTTAATGGAGAGAGACTAAAAGACTGAAAGGAAAAAAGGTGTACAATGGAGACAATGGCTTAATCTATCCCAATTTTGTGAACAATTTTCTAGGTAATTTTGGTAATTCTTTTCTTGCAAAGCTATTCTTCAAGTTTAGAAAAGTTTTGGATTTGTACATCCTCATCAGAAGAAGTAGCGGGCACAACATGAGATACAGATTTCTTAGGTTCAGGAAAAGAGAAGAAGCCATGTATGCAATTCAAGGTATGTTAACAAAGACAAGTAGAAGTCACAGTTAGAGGTTGGTTGGGTTAAATATGAGCAACAAAGATACCAGCGAAGAGGATATGATGGACATAAAACTTGCTGAAATTCAAACAATTCTGGAGGCCAAAAAACCTTGTCGAAGCAAGGCCTAGTTGTCAAATTAAGCGAGGAAAATTAAGGACAAAACAAGTGCAAACCAATGATCACAAGGTAATTTTGTGAAGAGAACTTATAGTGGTTGAAAGCAAGTCAAGTGTGTACCACAGGTAAACTTAGAGATGTTGTAACACTAAAAACAACAATTTCTGTAGAACTACCCATGTGTATCAAAGTTAGGGATATAAGTCCTTTATAAGTCCATCTTGAGTCTTAGATCTACTAAAGAAATTGACTATATCTTAAAGAATGAAGCAAATATTCTTCACACTTGATTCAAACAAATTAAACTCTAGAATCACATGAAGTTTTCCAAACAAGAAAGAGATCGATGAAGTTTGATTTCTCTTAACTATGCTACCAGGCATAAATCTCCATTAGCCCTGCTAATATTCATGTTGATAATTTTTCTGCGGATTGAATTAAAACAAAGTTTTTACTCGATCTTGAAGTCAAAGGGCATAGAATCAAACATGTTGGAAGCCTCTAGGTGCATCTGATGCATGAGCTTAAAGGGAACTCAAGGAAGGGAGAGTTTGCAATATGGACAGTCAACTTGATTATAGGACTTCAATGGAGTCACGAACAAAAGAAGAGGATATGGAAGAGATAAATGCAATGCCACCACCCAAGCTAGAAAGGAATCCACCATGTAAACTCTAAAGGCTTATCCACCAAGTTTAGATTAAAGGAAACCACTCGCTAAGCAACCTAAATTAGATTGTTTAATTGAGATTTTTAAGAGCGTTTAAGCTAAACACGAAACTTTGCTTTTCATTCAACCAAATGTACCTTATAAACAGCCAAGGGAGGACTAAATAAGGTTCGTCCAACCCTTTACTTCCAAGTAGGGGTTTCCTTCCAAGTGAGGAAACCTCTCATCATACTTAAGCTAACTGTATTACAAACAACAAACTTAACTAAGTTAATTATAAAAGTGATTAGTCTAGTAAGTATATGAGATTTATGCTTAATTCAAGTTTTAACTTATTAGCTCTAAGTAGTCAACTTGCACATGGGGGAGACAAAAAAAGGCTGCTACAAGGGGTGAGCAAAAAACCAGGCACCCAGTTCCAAACCCAGAACTGGTATGGACTCGACGGGTATGGACCCGAACCCAATTAAACTGGGTCTGAGACCAATTCCCAAATTTAGTACCCGGTCAAAATGTAAAGAATTTTGACGGAAAAATATAAAAAGTAAACCCTTATTACGGAAAAATATAAAAAGTAAACCCTTATTCCTTAAGTAATATATCTTTTGTACCGAGAACCAACTCTCAACGATCTTAATTTACCCTTTGTCTTTTTTGTTTTTAATTTATCCCCAACTTACTTTTTATGTATCTTAAATGCCATGAATTTATTCCTTTAAGCTTTGGTTATTCTCTTCATGAGCCTCGTTACTTATTATGTATTTGTTTTTATATTATTTTGACAGTTTCTCTCTCTTTCTCTCTCTATTTCAAGTGAATTAAAATAATTTTTAGATTTTTCGCTCGTTTTACGATCTTGATTTATGGGTTTCTAATTAACATTGTCTTCAATTCTTTGAGTTTAGTTTAGAGTACGTGAATCTTCTTTACGACTTATTGCGTATTTGATTTAGCCTTATATATGACTTTCAACTTCCTCAAATCCCTCTCTCTCTATTCTCTTTGGGGAAGATGAGAAAAAAAATTACTTAGGAATCGGACACCTGGAATCAGACCAGGTCCCAACGGGGTCCGGGATTGGGTCCAAATTCTAGGACCCGGTGCCAACCGGGTCTAGGACCAGTTCCAAATTCTAGGATTCATTCCAACCGGGTCTAGTTTGAATTCCTAAAAATTCGACCAATACCCAGTCCCACTCACCCCTAGCTGCTACTACTTGTCACTTTTCGACTAGCCAATCAGATTGCAAGTAGATCTTCCTCTCCCTTCCTATTGGCCAACTTGCCTTCCAAAGCTGCAAAAGCTCTCATGATGGTGCTCCTAGTCGTCCAAGGAGCCAAGGAAGCAAGTAGACAGATCACCAAACCCTCCCCATGAGGAAAGGTCGTTGTAAAGTCAAAACAGTTCATATAGGGCCTAATTAACTCGGTTTAACACTAAACTTGATCAAGTTGGTTCAAACTTATACTTGATTTAGACCTAGTTTTATGCATGGTTGGATTCCCTAGGATGTTAATTAACACCACAAATAGAAAACTTAGCCCTAAATTAGGTTTAGGTAAGGGAACTAGCTAGAAACTCAAAACAAGTAACAAAAGAGCCCAAACTGTAAGGGCCAACTAAATGTAGTTGAATCTTCATGAAGTAACTTGGCCTTGATTTCTTTGTATGGATGGGGCTAACATCATAGACAAAAATATTGGCCATAAGTTAGGTTTTAGCAGGTGAACCAACCTAAACTTCCAAAATGGGCAAAATCGAACGAATCCTATATCAGCTGCCTGTTTGGACCAATGTAGCAAAATACATTGCACTTAGGCCAAACATGAATGCTCCATGCCAAAATAGATGCCTTAAGGAGTCCAAGGACTTGTCCATAGGATACCTTAGGATCACCCAAAAACACGTTGTCCAAAACCATGCATAATTTTGGACTAGAAAATGAAAACAAGGCCTGGACTTGTGAGGCTTGCACCGAACTGCTGTAACACCCCTACCCCCTAAGGGTAATGATGTTAGTGAATTCTGAAGTGCTAGAATGTGCTCTGTTTGAAAACTGGCCATAGCCCAGGCTTAAAGCCTTACATTCAGTGCTTGTAACCATAAAATATAAAGAATATGTTCCACAAACTCGACGGCTACATGTCAGAGACCACAACTCTACAGGCCACAGAGTACATAAGATGTAAAGCTAAATAAAAGAAATAAATAAATAAAAGGTACACAATAGATCACACATCCAAAGTGCTAGGGGTTACGTTCCAACAATGAAATTCAACTCCAACTAAACCAAACGACCAACTATGCAGACAGCTGGGCCACACGACTGTTCAGAGCGATTGATATACAATATGCAAAACATGAACCAAGGTATTTCACTTACATATGCTTAGGAATCTACGAATATATTATATTACATTATTCAATTCACTAATATGTGTATATGTATATATAATTCCTTTTTCCAAAACAAAGGGAGATTCTGACTCGACTTACGTAACCCAACTTCTACTTTTCTCTTTAAGAACCTAGGGGAGAAAAAGGAACAAAGAGGGGATGAGCTACCACACGCTCATACGCTCAGATTTAGTAGTTGCATACAACACTCTTAGGTAGCATTCCCACAAAAACTGATATTTAATATCACATAATAAACATGTAAGGTCACCCATATTCATCAATACCTTAATAATGTTCAAAATTCAATTGGTATCCCTTCCCTACTTCTGTGCTACGCACAAAGGCCTTCCACCTGCCTAACATGTGACTCTTGTGACTTAGTAGTGACAACCACATATTACCCTTACTTAGGGTCATATAATAGGCACTTAGGACTCAATAGCAAGCTGACTCATGCTAACATCCAGGCATTGAGAACAGTAGGTCGTTCAGTCACACATAAGCACTTAACATCAAAGAGTTCAATTCGTGTTACCAATTGGATATCTTTTCATAAGAGAATGGTATTAACACATAAAAAGGCTAGAACCTTTACTTAAACCACATTGAGCATTTATAAAAGAGCCAATCTCTTTATAGGAAAGTCATTTGAAATTCTACAAAAGCATTTTAAAAGGACACAAGCACATTCCAAACATTTACGTAAACATAATCCTCAAACGAGGAATTATCAACTCATAATGAGTAAGAAATCATTTTTTGGGCATTGAATTCACGCGTTACTGCTTTCTTCAAGTGAGTTTCATAACTCACAACTCATGATATGCCAAGGGCCTTTCATAGCCAGTGAGCATTTATCCTCGTCATGATCTTCTAGGGTTCCCACTTTTGGGTCTACTTTGTAGAAACTAGGGTTCCTGCATACCGGGTCTGTACCTTGAACTTGTGTTCTACCCACATTGGGGTCCTCCAAGGCTCCTACTTCTGGGTCTGCTCCCTGGGAATTAGGGCTCCCGCTTACCGGGATCTGCTCCCTAAACTTATGTCTTACCCTTTTCAAGGTCCTCTAGGGTTCCCACTACTAGGTCTACTCCCTAAGAATTCACTAACACTATCTTCTTAGCTCAAAACATTTCAGATGCATCTCACTTTAAACACACTTTGCATCGAATTTCTCATTGTATCACGACAATGACATTTTCATTCTCAAGAAGGCCAAAATATCTTAATAACATCAAGTTGACTTTTGAAAAACATATAACCACTCATTTGGTAAAACACACTTATAAAGGAATTAAACGCCTAGTAACTGTCAGTTTCACAACAAGAAGTTCAAGTTCAACTCAGAATTCAGTAGTTGTCACCTAATCACACTTAGTTCCCCTTGAATGCATTCAATGGTTTGAAACTGTGTATCAATCACTTACTTCTGTTTATCAAATTTGTTCTAATTTGTATGAAATGAAGGGTTTATAACAAGCTTGCACCCTTATACAAAAAAAAAAAAAAAAACACTTCATCACAATTTCAAGTTCCCATTTCAATAGTTCAGCCCACTGGACAATTCACAGCTGAATTATTCAACAGATTCGTTATGCGATTTGAACATTATACTTAGTGCAGATGTTACAATAAGTAAAGCATGGAATGCAACCAATCAAGCAAGTGAAGTTCAGCTATAGTGTACCAAGACAAGTTAGGTCGCCACATCGCTCATGAATCTAGTTCACTATTGACCTATTTGTGAGTGATTCAGCTGACTTCTAGCCATTTTCAATTCATTCTAATGTCACAGAGCATGCATGCAACGTCCTCAATAGTAAAGATGAGATTAATGGCCATCAATTATTAACAATTCTATCACAACTAGCAAGGAATTATATAGCATCATACATACCATAACATGTCGATACACTTCACAATTTCATTGATTTTCACACAACCCAAACTCCCTCCTCACAACATTGACCACAAAAATCCTTATAACCCACTAAATTTCAATCCCAAATCATTCCAATTAACTCAAACTGCTTGACTATTACCATTATTCTCACTCATTCAAATTCCAACTCCACATGCAACTCGATTAATTGAACGAAATGATAAAAACTTTACAAACTAGTAATAGTTTAGGAATCAAGAACCATCCACTTGAATTCCAAGCTTAATAGACCCACTTTAGGGTTTGGTTTGGATTGGCTCGGCATGAGTTTGGTTCGTTCCTTTGCTCCCCCACCCGCTAGCTGCTGCTCTTTTGCTGAATCACCGCCAGCGAATCACAGAATAGTTGTCGGGACCACCCTCGCGGCCATTCCCTCTCTCTGTGCATGTATGCTAGGACAGAAAAAGGAAGAATAGGGGCAAGAGCGCCTTTTTCTCACTGCTGGAGCACCACGCCCCGACCTCGTCGCCACCGTGACAGCTTGCTTCCACCACCGCTACTACTCTCTCTCTCTCTCTCTCTCTCTCTCTCTCTCTCTCTTTCTCTCCCTCTCTCAGGGGTTGCTACGAAGAAAGAGAAGTAGAAACACCCCCTTGCTTTTATCCGATTTGAAGAATGGGGATCTAGCCCCCCTTTTGTATTTTCCTTTTCTTTCCCCCTTTTTTTCCTCTCCTTAATCGGTAATTAGCTTGGGTTTAAATTGTAACACCCCCAATCCCTAATGCTTGATTTTCTAATTTCATTGCTTATTTACTGCTAATTGGCAACGGAAGTCTTTTGATTGGAGGTATTACCGTTGTTCCGTAATGAAATAAGGCTATTTGAGTCTACTTGTAAGGTCGTGTTGCCCATGTAACCACTTGAATCACTAAATATTTGGTACAACATACATTTAACCGTTTATACAATTTATGATACGTTTGATAACTCAGCGCATGATTACCAAATACTAACAGACATCATGTCCAAAAGGATATATAACCAACCTACCCTTAAAGGTGCTAGCCTATAAATCACTGTAAGCGCTTAGCTAGCTAACATTCAGCAAAAACTGCAACTTTCGCTCATTTCTTGCAACCTTTTGGCTTGCCAGGAGGAAAACGATTCATTGATCCCTTACCTAACACAAAAAACACAAAAATATTCGAATAATGAGTTGAAACTCAACACGTACATCCCTATACTGTAAAATAAGTTTTGTAAGCAATTAGTTGGGCGTCCGCATTTCAAAATATTTTGTTTTGCAAACAGGAGAGAGAGAGAATTTATGAGTAAAGCTGCTTTGCAGTTATTATTTAGAAATGGATCCCTGTTGACGTCTGCAGCATTCTTGAGATAGGTGCACACCTCCCAGGGCGATCGGAAAGCCTGAGTTGCAGCCGCGTTGGTAAATTGAAAGGTATAAGCCCTGATGATTGATAATTGATGGGGCCACTTGCGTATGTGATAAAACATTGCATAAAATGATTCATTATATGAATATCATATTGATTTTGTATGGTTTGAGAAACATGTGAGTTTTCGAAGAGTACAAGTAATATACATACCTGGTTATTGAGAATCTCTCTCCGTTTTATTGAAAATCATTTGCTGGCAGCTTGAAGCGACAGAGGCGGCCTCAGCTTCTTCGCGATTAGTGCAAGATGAAGAAATTTTATTAAAATTCTTGGCTGAATGAATAATTTAAAGTCACTTGACTTTTCTTTTTATTATTAGTGCAACAATTATTATTAACTTAATTTGGTTCCATTTTATTTTTGTTTTTGTTCATCTCCCTCTTACTGCCAACGATCGTTTCATGAATGTTAAAGCAACGTAGCGGTGTAACTCATCTTGAACTTGTTATTAACGGCGTTATTGCCAATACCATTTGAATTATTACGGAAAACTCGTTAAAGCTGTTATTTCTTCGCACTTATTAAAATTAGCAACATTATCAATCATTGTTATTATTATTATTATTATTATTATTATTATTATTATTATTATTATTATTATTATTATTATTATTATTATTATTATAGAATTGAGGCTATCTTTACCATAGTTATTATTAACGACATTATTATGGTCATTGATTTTTTTTTTTATCAAATCACCGTTAGACACTAGACGTTGGATTACGATACGGTTTAAGGTGACTTCATAAACTTGGTTCCGGGTTCAAGTCGAGTTTCAATCATACCATTATTCATTAGTAAAATAAAACAACATAGGCATGTTATGTTAGTAACTGCACTTTACAAAGCTACTTATTCCTTTCTCTCCCCTCATTTCTTACTTGACAATTACTCATGCCATATACTTATACAACAGCCTCATATGTATACCTATATCTCTATCTTTTTATTCAATTAATACCAAAGACTTACTTAAACATCATTAAAGCAATTCAATTAAGCTTAACCTTCACTCGAACATCTAACCCAGATCACCAACTCATGACAAACACACACACCCAATATACAAAATTTTAACACTATTCATGACAATTTTATTAAAAACACCAAATCAACAACAATCAAGCTTGCAACTTTACTCCAATGAAAATCCAAATCACCAAACCATGGTCATAACATAACACACACATTAACCTTATACACTTATACACATATTTCTCTATTTAATCATCACTTAACTCATTTCAATTGCTAATAACTCATTATAATTAACTTAAGCATCATTCAAGCCACAAACCCTAATCCTTCAAGTTCATGGCCACAACTCGTCCACCCGAACATGTATTCCACTTTAATATCTTTCTACTATGCATTAAAATCAATCTCACATTCTCAAAATAATCAAAATGAAACCCAATCTACACCCCAAACATCACCCTTCCTCACTACCATATTCATTCCCAATCTCACTTCATCCATTCAATTCCACAACCAACATTCAAGAAAATCACAAATTGGCATTCACTAAGGCTAAATACATCGTTTACTGCAAACATTTATCATTAGCAAGTGAAACTCAAATATACGGGGGTTAGGATTTTACACCTTTTACCCACTTGAATACACCCAAAGAGCTTAAAAAGAGGACGGATGGGATGACGGTGTTGGGCGGTGGATTCCAGTGACGATGGGCGGTGGTGGGGTGGCGTTGTTCAGCCAGCGGGTGCACAACAGGGCCAGACAGGGGCTGTCGAAAAATAGGGGAGGTTCTGTCGCGTGGGAGGCAGAGAGAGAAGGGGTTGGGGCTTTGGGTTGTTTTCTTCTTTTTTTTTCTTTTTGGTTTGGTTTATTTGGGTTAATTGGTTTATTTTAAATTTTAATTTTTTCTTTTTTTCTTTTTTCTTTTTTCTTTTTTCTTTTTTCTTTCTACCTTTTATTTAATTACGCATACCCCTTTTTCTAGATTTTTCTTATCCTTATCCAACCCCCTTTTATTTATTTCATTCGTTATATATATATATATATATATATATATATATATATAT
>JACYFF010031958.1:71101737-71164511 GCA_017589665.1 Selenicereus undatus | reverse complement strand
GAAACATTTTCATTTTTGATTATTACTTAACTCTTTTTATATACATAATCCACCTTATTATTATTATTATTATTATTATTATTATTATTATTATTATTATTATTATTATTATTATTATTACTATATTTGTTCATTTATTATTATTATTATTACTTTACAAATTAGCCCTTTGATAATTTAGGCTAATTTTTATTCTGTGGGCATTCAAATATTTATTAGTACTTGAATGGATTATTTAGCAGTATAACGAGGTCCATTTTGAGGTCACGTCATCGTTTCAACCTATGATGTACAAATACATATATACATATACATAAAATGCTAAATTGAAATGCGGCGCCCAACTTGATTAATTTGTAATTAGGATAATTTAAGGTAATTATCATGAGTTTTAAGTTCGGGCCGATATAGTTTTTCCCCTTTAAAATAAGTTTCGTCCTCGAAACTTGCAGTTTGAAAGAAACATCGTCCGTACCTCAAATAGATATAGGTACTTGCTTCTCATGTCCTCTTCGATGTCCCATGTAGCCTCAGATGAGTTATCGTTGGTCCATATGACCTTAACCAGATGAATGCTTTTGTTTCGAAGTTGCTTAATTCTATACTCTAATATTTGAACAGAACGCTCGTCGTACATTAGGTTCTCCACGACTTCTATTGGCTCTGCTATGATTATATGATTTGGATCTGGGATATATTTTCTGAGCTGTAAAATGTGAAAAATGTTGTGCACATGCTCAAGTTCTGTTGGCAAATCCAACTTGTAAGCCACAGTGTTTAATTTCTCAATAATTTCATAAGGCCCGATATATCTAGGGCTTAGTTTGCCCCTGAGGTTGAATCTTCTAACTCCTTGAATTGGGGACACCTTTAAAAATACCTTATCTCCCACTTGGAATTCTACTGGTATTCTCCTTTTGTGTGCATAGCTTTTCTATTTGCTGTGGGCTACTTTGATATGTTCTTAAATTTGTCTTATCATTTCAGTGGTCTCTTGAATCAAATCAGGCCCTAAGGTTAGTGCTTTGTCAAGCTCACTCCAACATAGTGGAGTTCTGCACTTCCTCCCATACAGTGCTTTAAAAGGGGTCATCTTAATGGTGGATTGATATCTGTTATTATAATGGAATTTCGCCAATGGTAAGTAATCTTCCCACTTTCTTTGGAAGTCAAGCACATAGGCTCTCAACATAGCCTCTAGGGTTTGATTCACTCGCTTGATTCGCCCATTGGTCTCAAGGTGGTATGAATTGCTAAAATTTAACTTGGTGCCAAAAGCTTTTTGCAGAGCTTGCCAGAACCGAGCTTGAAACCTTTGGTCTCAATCTGACTTTACATCCTTTGGTATGCCATGCTGTCGAACTATTTCCTGGACATATAACTGTACTAGTCTCGCTACGTCCTAAGTGTCATGAATTGGTATAAAATGGGCAGATTTGGTGAGTCTGTTTATATCCTTTTTTTTTTCTTTTGGGTTTGGTTTATTTGGGTTAATTGTTATATTTTAAATTTTAATTTTTTCTTTTTTTTCTTTCTACCTTTTATTTAATGACACATAGCCCTTTTTCTATATTTTTCTTATCTTTATGCAACCCCCTTTTATTTATTTTATTCATTATATATATACATATATAGGTAATTAAAGTAATGGGTTTGACTAAAGTTAATAAATAAAATTGTACATTTGTTGGGTGGAAAAATTTGGATGAAACATTTTCATTTTTGATTATTACTTAACTCTTTTTATATACATAGTTCACTACTACTACTACTGCTACTGCTACTGCTACTGCTACTGCTACTGCTACTACTGCTACTGCTACTGCTACTACTACTACTGCTGCTGCTACTACTGCTGCTACTACTACTGCTACTACTCCTACTACTGCTGCTACTATTACTGCTATTACTACTACTACTACTACTACTACTACTACTACTACTTAGCCCTTTGATATGAACCTCACCCGTTTATTAAACAGGTTGAAAAATCTTGACCCATACCAATTTGTTTTTTAAACGAATTGATCTGTTTAACCCGTTTAAAATAAACAACTCACTTAATTACCATTTATCCATTTAATATTTTTAATTAAAACTTAATTACATGGCATTGAAATTTAATTTTACATTTCACATTAAGTAATTACTGCCTAAAGCTCCCCAACTTATAATAATTCACATTTTCATATTTATTTTAAATTTTTGTGATCTTGATTATCAAATAAAAGGGTAAACAAGGAAATAAATGAGACACTAAACGGGATAAATAAATATTTTTTATGTTGAGAATCTCGATCTGAACCTAACTCATTTAATTAAATGGGTTGAGCATGTCAACCCGTTTAATTAAATGAGTTGAAAATCTATATCCAAGTCCACTTAATTTTGTATCGGTTGCAGGTTGATAATCGTATCGAATTAGCTTTGCCTGACTTTAATACTAATTTTATACATAATTTTAAATTCAAAAAAGTAAAAAAGTAAAAAATTATTTTTTCTAGTATTAGCAAGTATTGATGCGATGAATTGAAGGACATGTAACATGTAAGATTAGATGTTGATTTGTACTTGTTTTCAATTGTGCTAGTACATAGCATATGTACCAATTGATATGGTAGAATATTTAAGATTATATATAATCTAAGTTTAAGTAAATGCCAAAATATAATTTACATATATTAGAAACTCACTCACAAAAATGTGGCACATTTTCAATTATTATGATTCAAAGTACATCCAAATGTGTTTCTTTCTGAAGATTCATTTCTAAAGATCATGTTTCTTTTCTAGAAATCACCATGAAAAGTTTCTACCGAACACGTGGTACCCCCTTTTGCCAAAATTTCTCATAGTCCAAATGTGATGTTCAAGTTTTTTTTTTTCTTTTTTAAAAAAGGAGAGTAAAATTAACAGTTGAACCGACACATTTCAGTGGCAAGTTGGAACGCCATCACAGGATGGAGGTCGGTTCGGTGTTGGCGGGTTTTCGCCGCAACACCCTTCCTACTCACGTTACTGTTCATTAATTTGATTTAATTTAATTAACTGTTAATTTATTTATGTTTCTGATAAATCTTGTTGTTTAGCAGTACTGTTTATTTTTCTATGTGATTTACTGGTCTATTAAAGTCTGCCGCGAGTACAGACAAACAAGATCCTCGCATCTATGATCTATCACTCACCCAAGTCTCCCTCCCTCGCTTCCTCCAGTGTGTTCCCCCTCTCTCTCTCTCACCTCCTAGACTGACCTCCGAGACTCTCTGTATATAGAGAGATGAGGGAACCAGCTTGCGCCATTGATGCGAACGCCATGCCTGCTCCTCCACAAGCTCTGCTCGAGAGGCTCAAGGATTATGGCCAGGAAGACGCCTTCGCCTTTTGGGACGAGCTTTCTGCTGATGAACGTGATCTCCTCATCAAGGATATTGAGGTTGTTTCCATTGTAAATTGGTTGGAAATTATGTCGTGCATTAAGCTGATGGGCTGGTTTTGAGATTTCGATTTATTAGGGTAATGGAATTATTTGGATCGTTTTTCGCGATTTTGATTGATTTAGTGTTGAATATTTTGTTTTAGAGTTTGGATCTTCCGAGAATCGATCGAATCATACGATGCTCGCTGCGGTCTCAAGGTATGTCGTTGAATTATTTGTGGAATTATGTGGTGAAATTGGATCAGAATCGATTCTGAATTGCTGAGAGATTTCGCTTGGCGAAGCATTGCCGGTGGCCGCGATCGAGCCGGTGCCGGAGAACATTGTGGCGACGGTGGATGGGAGGACGATTGAGGACAGAGAAAGATGGTGGAAAATAGGCTTGAAGGCCATCCGTGGGGGAAAGTTGGCCGTTCTCCTTTTGTCCGGTGGCCAGGTGTGTGGTGTGTGTGTGTGTATTTTAATGTTAATTTGATGTCATTATTTCAGCTAGGACTCTGATTATGTGGATTCCATCAATGGGTGGTTGGGTACCTTTAATGTTTTGTTCTTTTTGTGGGATGGAAGAAAACATTACTTTTTCTTATAAAAGGACCTAAAGCAATGAAATAGAAGGCGGCAGCAATATAATAATAGCAGTAATGAATACCAGTAAAAAAGGGTGCCCCCGGGGGGCGGGGGGAGGTGGGGAAGCTTAAACAACTCTAGTTCTTGGGCGAGAGTATAAGACGGTGTCGATTGTTCCCTTTTTTTTTTTTAATAGTTTTGGTTTTTTAGAAATGTGCGCTTTTGCATAAGTAAAGCACTTTTTAGTCGCACGTCTCACAACTTTTCGGGGTGAGACCTAAGAAATTAATATACAAAAAAAGGTAAATGTAAAAATGAACTACAAATAAATCAGCAGTTATGATCATGAGACTATTTATTGTGTATTGTTATTGTGATTGTTTGTTTTTATTTTCTATTATTTTTTGTGGCTAACTATTGAGTAAATCACTAATATGTTCACCAATAATTGCTCGTAAGTGGGCCTTTTTGGGTGCAATCATGTTTAACTGTTAAGCTTTACATTGTTCTACACACTTTTCTGGTGACTGTATCTTGCTTTATTGGAAGGCAATCACGGTAACCTAAGTTATATTCGTGCTAATAATCCTTTTTATTTTAAATCTGTTTTAAAGGTAATTTTATATGATATGTAGTATTTTTTGATGGAAGTAACATCTCCTGTTCATGTTGTGGGTATCATTTTTTTTCCCTAATGCCAAAGAATTGTAGTAAGGATTGAAAAATGAAAATGATATGTTGTGGAACTCTACCAAATTGTAGTATTCTTAATGTGGTGGGACCTTATGTATTAATACCATGACTTGTTAGCCACAAAAGAATATGTGGCCTTATGGACCTGACAATTTTCATCTAGATTCTTGACTACCTTAGAAGAAAAGGATCGAGGACCATTCAGTGTGATTGTTTGGATTCACAATCTGCACAGTTGGTAGTCTGACAGCATATCTGCTTTTTTCCCCCCCCCTAAACACTCTGGCATATATTTGAAGAAATGAATAGAATGCCTGTGTCATGCATTCGCAATGTACAAACACGACTAACATGACTGCTCGGCTTGATCCTAGGCTGTGTTCCCCCCCCCCCCCCCGGGGGGGGGGTGACCTGTGCATTACCTAGCCTAAAATTTCTTTCTTTTTTTGGGGGGGGGGGGTGGGGAATGACTGCAGTGACGTGCATTTTCTGGAAATTTCACTTCCACGACAAATTGCACTAAATTCATGGCTCTTATAGGTGAGTTCTGTATGATGTTTTCCTGTCCCTCTGCATTTTTACCTGTAGAAATTACATAGTTGATTGACATATACTTCTGGCGATATGTAGATTGGTACACCTACTTAAACTATTGGCATATGATGTATATTATGCTACTTGCAAGTCTAGCTGTGATCCTAAGTATATGATGGAGGAAGGTTTCCGCAGCTCGAATATGGGGTTGGCTAAGGCTGGGGGAGGTCATTAAGTTACTAACTTGTGGCTGGGAAGTCATCAGGTTCAAGGGTTTGGACATGAAGGAGAAAGTTGAGGCAAATTATATTATACATCACTGGTACAAGAATATGGTGCATGCTATTTTGAAGCACTAAATTAATAACTAAACAACACCAAAATATGAACTAATGAACACCAAAATAACTCTAGGTTTAAGCCGGAGCATATTGTCAGTCACTACAAACTTGTTTTCATTAAAGTGACAACTAAACAATATCAAAATAAAATGATTGGATTTATTTGTTATGTCTTGATGAATTTGCTTGATAATACGAGATGTGTTCTAGTATAGAAACCTATCAAGTATGGCCAAGTTGCTTGTATTTTGTAGAACGTGTTCTTATATTTGGTTTGAGTGGCAACCTATCAGCTTATAGTTCTATATAGACTTTGAGTATAACTAATATTAAAATAATTATTTTTTAGATACTTCCAGTATTTTTTCCCTTAGTGTTTCAGTGTAGAATATAAGAGTGTTCATTGTATAATAGAATAGCGTTTCGTATATGATAAAACGACATTTAGTGTACAATAGAATATGTCTTTTTCCTTAAAAAGAAAACTAAGCAAGTATTGAATTTTATTTTATTTAAAAAAAAAGTAGGAATGTGTACAATGGAATATATTTTCTGCGAAGAAAAACTGATCAAATGTTGCAAAAATTAAACAAAAGTTAAGAAGTCGGTGTAGAATATAATAATATTTAGTATAAAATAGACATGAGTTTAGTATATGATAATAGTGTGTACAGTATTCCTGTACCTTCGGGTGCACCATATAACAACTAGAAATTTGATATAATACCACCCAATGTGGATCTTGGTAAACCACATCTCATGAGACCCAGTCTAGGCAACCTTATCCTAGCAAGGGGGGAAGCTGTTTGAAGGGAAAAGTTGTGAATAGTCCATAAAGTAACAGCTTTCAGCTCTGATTGGTCACTGTGACAATGGAGGGAAGTGGAGAAACAAGTGTAGAATTCAGACTCCAAGACCCCCTCCTTTCTGTAGTATGTAGAGGATAGACGGAAACAAACCCAAAGGACTGTCCATGCAAATACGGCCACCGGTGAAATTCCCATTGATGTGAGACATTACCGAAAGTCTTTAGTATTCATTATCAACCAAAATATAATGATGGAATTCAGATCTTCTGCATTTGTCTGCTTCTTTTGGTAACTTCCTACAGTGTACTTCTAGTTGTTGGTAGAGGTAAGGTTGCCTACAGCTGGATCTCCCCAGACCCCGCGTAAACGGGACCCACACTGGGAGTTGTTGTTGTTGTTGCTACAATGTACTTCTAGTTGGAGTTCCATACTAACCTGTGGTCTGTTCGTAATCTATAAACTGTACTTGGTATCCTTCTGTCTGCCAAATTTGCATGCTTCGCACGTGGTAATAACCAATTGATCAACTGATTTTTTTCATTTTCTTCGCAGGGAACACGGCTTGGAAGTTATGATCCTAAAGGCTGCTTCAGTAAGTGAAGAAGCATACATTTTGTTTTTTGAGCTGTATAGTCAAAATTGAAGTCTTCATCTAGGTTGTGCATTGCTTTTCATCCCTTCATGTATGCTATCTTCTATCATTGATATGCTTACCATGTAGACTATGTTTGTAAATTGTTTCAGATATTGGACTTCCATCGGGAAAGTCACTCTTCCAGCTTCAGGCTGAGCGAATATTGCGCGTTCAAAGATTAGCAGCTGAATTTATGAGTGAGGGTAAGACACATTTTATAGTTTCTGTCAAATACTTTGTTTCTAATAGAAGTATCGTAATTCTTTCTCGAAGTTCTCTCTTTAGGCTCAGCAGCTGTGGTTCCAATTCATTGGTACATAATGACTAGTCCCTTCACTGACGAAGCGACACGCAAATTCTTTGAAAGTCATAAATATTTTGGACTTGAACCTGATCAAGTATGAGTTACCATTTCAATCCTTGGCTGCTAACTTTAATTTTCAAGAGTACAGTTTCAACTGTCGGTTAAGTTGTTGACGTTTAGTATGTTATTGATTATTAATGCAGGTTACATTCTTCCAGCAGGGAACTATACCTTGTATTTCAAAAGATGGAAGATTCATCTTGGAGAGTCCATATAAAGTAGGTCTCATATCATTATAGTATTGTGGAGAGGTTTGGTACCTTGTGTTCAGATCTGCCATCAGTTAGTTTTCCTTTTGGTTGTGGTGAGGGGGTGAGGGATGAAAAGATGTGATCCCTTGCGGTGTGGTTTCTGTGTTCTATCTGACGGGGGTTTAGGTATGATACTTCCAGTTGTGGCCTGCTCAGGTCACTTGCTGGCTGCTTTGTGATAAACATGACTGGAATGGAAGCTGATTTACTGGATGTCACATCATAATAATGCCTATTGATTTGTTGAAGATTTTTTAATTGCTGGGGATAATATAGCAGAGCAGCCATACGGAAACGTGGTGAAGGGGTGGGTGCGTGTGGATATTTATATGACATCCACAGTTTTACCTCAATCTAGACAGTTACTCGGTTGTTCTGTGTTAGCTGTTGACAGGTCAGCTCACAGCACTACTGATTAACCTTTGCTTTCCATCGTGTTGCCTTCTGCATCTTGGAGGTTCACGTTCTGTCGTAGTTTAAGTCTCTAGGATAGGAAGCAGCCATATGCCATGAATATAAAAGAAGAGAACAGGAGACACTGGTAGTAAGCTCACTTATAGCAAAGGTTACTATTATATCATTTTCTTAAGAACCTGGCTTGAATCAATTGTTTGGACAAAAGGCTGGGTTATGTAAAACGTGTAGAAATTATTGAGTATGCATGTCAGATTCGCTTATATAGAAGATTCTAGAAGTTGATTTATATTCATTTATTTATGTTTAAAAGAGAGATGCTTGGGTGTGAACCTGTAATCAATGGCTTTTATTTGCCGATACATGAACTTTCGTGTGCTCTCTTATAAATTGGATCTTTTGACTTCTTGATGAGATTTGTCATTATGATTTAATCACGAAACTTGTTGAAGTTGATAACTTTGGTCTGGAGCTTTTGGACATCAATTTCTGTTCACATTCCTGATTTAAGTCGGTGAATGCAGGTGGCAAAGTCTCCTGATGGCAATGGAGGAGTTTACATGGGTATGGCTTTCTGCCTCTTAATACTGCGCCTGCAGAATATGTCATTTACATCCCCTTGTTGAGTACTTGGGACTGTTTATTCTGACTACTTTTCTTAAATTGATCAGCCCTAAAATATTCAAGATTATTAGAAGATATGGCTAGTCGGGGCATCAAATATGTGGATTGCTATGGTGTTGACAACGCACTTGTAGGTTCTTGTTCCTTTGCTCTCTTTGTTGATGTTTGTATTTGCTATCAACTTAGGCAGCAGCCATTAGCATTTGTCCTGGGTTTATGGTATGAGGGCTTCGCTGTTCTGTGTATTGTTAACAGGTTCGAGTTGCTGATCCTACTTTCTTGGGTTATTTCATTGAACAAGGTGTTGCGGCTGCTGCAAAAGTTGTGAAAAAGGTCATTTATATTTCTTTTTGAATCATGCAGATTTGTGTAATGCGCCTCCTGTCGTAAGATGTCTTTATGCTTCGTTTTTGGTGTTCCCTTCACATGATCTTAAACATTACTTTCATCCTTTTTTTCCCCATTTCTTTACCCCCCCCGCCCTCCAAAAACCTAAGGAGGATTTGGATGAGGAGAGATTTGTGACTAAAAATACAGAAATGTTCCTAATCATTGTAAGAGAAGATCCTTCAATCTTGAAAGAGCAAATGCACTACATTCTGTTGCGGGGTCCGTTGAAGCTGCGTAGATATTCCTATCTTAAAAATATTGTTTTCCTGACTTGGAATGATCTGCGAGTGACAATTTGTCCTTGTCTTGCCACTGAATGCCTTGAATATTCTTCAACCATTCAAGCTAGAAAGTTCATCCAAATATTGCCTCCCCTTCCGACTGAGGAGACTTGGCAAAGGCTATCAATCTCTCAAATTCATCGTGTTCGTTTAGAATTTGATTGATGGATTGCAACTCTCAGTCACTCGTGTGGAAAATTGATCAGAATCAACTACTATGTTTGAAAATCTGCTCTCTACTAACTAATGTGGATAATGTTGTTCTAGTGTTTTTATTGACGCCTAAACTAGTGATCCTATTAAGGTGAGAAGAACATAACAAATTACTAACATGGTGAGCATATTATTCCTGATATGCAGTCTATTATCAATTAATCTTTTGATATGATTTATTATCCCTGATTTGTTGCTATGCATGTGACTGTGAGGCTTGTTTACTCTAGTTTTATATTTACATTCCTCCTGGACTTGGGAATCTTAGAGTTGAAGATCACTGAAAATTCTGAAACTTGGATTTGTCTCCATTCAAAGTTGATAGTTAGTTTGTCATTAAGTAGAACTATTTGCCTATTCCAATCGGAAAATTCTAGAACTTAGGTGGGGAAACACTCGTGTTTTGCTATATGTTTGACAAGAATATTTTGATTGGCATTTCAAATGATCAGATTTAATACTTTTCTTCACATGTTCGATGTTCATTTGATTACAGGCATATCCACAAGAGAAAGTGGGTGTCTTCGTACGACGAGGAAAAGGTGGGCCTCTTGGGGTGGTTGAATACAGTGAGCTAGATCCCTCCGTGGCTAGTGCTGTTAACCAGGAAACTGGACGTCTTCGCTTTTGTTGGAGTAATGTAAGACTGATTTTTTGCTTGTCTGTGGGCTGTGTTTGTTTCTTTAGCATTGTGCTCTAATATTATGTGCTTCATGGCCAATGATAATCCGCACGACATACATGCTATGATATCCGGACTCTTCATTTTGACTTGCTGTACCCTTGTCGGATGCGACACGCCCCGGATAGGGCATGGGAATATGGGATATGTGTCGGACCCCCAAACTCTCAAGCAGCAGGGGTGAAAAATTTTGGAATATATGGCTATTTTCCTTTTTCGTTCATTATTCTTTTAATGGATCTTTAATGTTTAGTGGTTTGATGAGTGGACAACCTTTTGATTATTGACATATTCTTCAAAGATAAATTTGAAATTGCAACTTCCACATATAAAATGATGAGTCCTCATATACGTGTCCAAATTTTGGACAGTGTCCCTGTGTCGTAAAGTCTTAGCTTTGACGTGTTAAACACTTGGATCTGTACCCGTGTCCTACATCTCATACCCAAGTCTTTGTAATTGGATCTTCTCGGCCAAGCACACCACACTTATATGCTATCATACAGAGGTCTGAACTCTGAAGCCAATGCAATTTAGTTTTTTGGAATGTTACACTTGTTTTTTGTTCAAGCAAGTATGCTATATGAAGCCATTACAATAGATGGCATGCAATGTGATGTTTGGTTGACTGTAATGTAATGTAAAATAATAAGTCTTGTAATGCAGTCATGATTACATAGTTTGTGGTAATCATATTTAGAAGGAAATTGTTATTTGCAACTCTCTAATAACTAAACAAGATAGTGGAAATACAATTATAAACTTGTTTGCATTACAAAGTTGTTTGTATCTAACCAAACATTACCTAAGTGCAATATATGGGGGTGCATCCTTGGATTTTTCTGAATTCCTGAGCTGACTTTTTTCCAGGTTTGCTTGCATATGTTTACCTTGGACTTGTTAAATACGGTAGCCAATGAACTGGAGAAAGATAGCATGTAAGTGTGGTGTGTTTGTTGCATTTTTTTTTCCCGTGAAATTGCGATCAATATGATTTGCTGTTACAGAGAGCTGATTTATTTGTACGATATTCTGATGGCGATCTTCATTTGCTAAAAGCATTCAACTCATGAGTCATGAGACATTTGGAAATTATTCACCAGATTATGCTACTTTGTTTTTTTATTGATTTTCTATTTATCTGGTTGACCTCTAGATAGTTATTACGGTCAGTCAAATGTATTTCCTTCCATCCACGATTCTACCCGGGGCAATCTTGTTATTAGCTAAACCCTTACAATTGTGTTGCAGTTATCATTTGGCAGAGAAGAAGATCCCATCAACTAATGGATATACAATGGGACTAAAATTGGAACAGTTTATATTCGATGCCTTTGCGTATTCTCCTTCCACTGCCCTATTCGAGGTATTCCAGGCCCCTCCCCCTTCCATTTCCTGCCAGACTTATGGTGAAGAAACTGAGGATGCAATCTGTTCATTCCATTGTCAGGTTTTGAGAGAGGAAGAATTTGCCCCCGTGAAAAATGCTAATGGGGCAAATTTTGACACACCGGATAGCGCCAGGCTGCTTTTGCTCCGGCTTCATGCTCGATGGGTGATTGCTGCTGGTGGCTTCCTAACACATTCTGTACCTTTATATGCTACTGGTAAATCTCATTTCATCACTTAAGAATCACATTTAAAGTCCATGATGTCTTGGGTCAGACTATCTGACCTAAATTTATTGTGAGACTCGAAGCAAACAGATTGTTCCAAACATGGCCCAACTTACGGAAATTTTGTGAGACCTTCAAACTCTCTTATACGAACTAATCATTATGTTGGTGAATACAGGTGTCGAAGTTTCGCCACTATGCTCCTGCATGGGAGAAAATCTTGAAGCAATTTGTCGTGGAAGAACCTTCCACGCTCCATGTGAGATCACATTCTAAATTTTGAGTTTGTACATTAGACATGTATTTTTTTCTTTCATTTATCTTTTTATTTTACTTGAATGAAAAGCAACGAAGGATGGTAAATATAGCTGGCATAATGTGGGAAGAGTTTCTGTCACTATCTGAACTCACATTTATAGTTTTGTTCTACCAATTATCAGAGTAGTTTACAATGTTTTTACTCTATCTTCGCTGCTTGTCTTACTGTTTGCATTGTGATGTCCGTTAGTTCTCATTTAACGTGTGCTTCTGTGGTCCTCTCTCAACGGCCAATTTGTTGCAATAATGATTTGGATTGGTAGAGATTGGACGCCCCCTCATAGTTACGCTATTTATGTGAGGGTGCGGTTCTACACCCATGCAAGAGGTGTGGCAACCCTTCACAAGTACTCTTGTGGGGGCATGTCTAGGCCACCATATACAACTTTCCAACAATAATAGCCTGCTCCCTAAGATACATCTGAGCCTCTGTGAGAGGCTTTGATGGGTCTTTATTCTCTCTTTCTTTTCATTTTTTGTTTCTCTTTGGGGCCAGGTCCGATCCCGTGACGTAGTGATGTAAGGAACTCTCTTGTAAGGGCCTACGAGAAGAGAGGGATACTGGAATCATTTCACGTGGAGAGGTCCAGTTCTCTAGCATTTTTCTGTAAATGTCAAGTATTTAACCATTTATTTAAGATACTTCCTCTAATGTCGGTAATGTTCTGATTTAGTTACGAAACCAAAATACAAAAGGTGTGATGAATGTCAAAGAGGTAGCGCAACACCCCTTTTTTCATTTGCTTTTACTGTTTTCCCCCTTTTTGAGGGGTTCTTGTTTTTTGGGGAGGGGAGGGGTGGGGAGGGCCGTGAGGGATTCGTCAATGGCAGTGCCTATATGAAGAGCTTCACACTATGGGCCTGTTTCTTTCGTTGATCTTTTTCAATTTATAAATTTTAACTAACTTCAATCTACTTTAATAATAAATACTAATTTTAACCAACTTCAATCAACCTTAATTCAATTCAATCCTCTTCCTTCAAAATTTTCGTCTCACTATTTTAACCAACTTAAAAAAATATACCAACTTCAACAAACTTTAACCCGCTTCAACCTACTTGAACCTACTTCAACAAAAATACCAACTTCAATCCAGTTTAACCTACCTCAATCAACTTCACTCTTTTACTAACGTAATTTACCAACTGAAAGAACAGGTCCTTTGTAGTTACATAGTGTATATCCTACAAGTAAAGAGAGGAGACACTAGATCCACTCCACATAGAGAGAGAAGAAGGCCTGACAAAACTGAACTGAGACCCGAAACTCGAAATGAATTATTGGGACCCATACTCGACCTGACATTCGAAATAGGTTGACCTAAAAGTAGACCCAAAATCCGAATTGACCAGAACTGAACCATAGTCAACCCGAAATTTCCAACAAAGTTGCTTATTTTTACATGACAAGCTTATTGGACAAAAAAATCAATTGACCCGAAGTCGTCCTAAACCGAAGTTCACCAGACCCAAACCCAACCGACCTGCAATGTCGTCTGACCCGACCCAAACTCAACTCGATCAATACCCGAACCGAATGACCCATTTGCCAAGTCTAGAGAGGAGCAGTGAACTTTGGGTATTTCAAAGGCATACAATAACTCCCAATATTGATTATGCTTTACAGGGCTTGGGGAGATCCCGAATTTAGTACCAAAATGACTATTTACCCTTCTTTTTTTAAAGAAAAGTCACATGATTCCGATCCCCTTAACCGTCAGACCACTACCACACAAACTGTAATGACCTTGTTGGCTAAATAATACTTAATAAATCGCCATTATGGTTAACTAAGGACGTGTTGACAGCGGAAGAATTATAACCAGAGAAGTGAACATTACTGCTGTTCATTATCACCGTTTCTACCAAGAAACAATGCTATAACCATTTTGAGAAGGAATGAGAACATATGACAAGTGTGGAAACAGTGAAGTCATAAAGTCATACATGTGCATAAAGTTCTTTGTTTTTTGAACCCATTACTTTCAATTATTAGAAGAAAAGAAGTTGACTCAATCTTCTAAACACGAATTTTTTCTTTTTTAAACGTACACACTTTCAACAATGAGTCCTATTAAAATTAGAATATAGAAAACGGCTAAGGGTCCGTTTGGTGAGGAAAAAAAGGAGTGGAATGACATGGGGACTTGATACCTGAGAGATGACGGGTGCGACTTGAATTATAAACCCAATTGTTTCATGAGAATTATGAAATGGAATCATCTCCTTACCTCCTCCCCTTCTTCCCGAAGAAAAACCATGGAGACTACATGGCTGCCGCCGATTTTTCGCCAAATCTGACGACTGTCCATTGCCAGCAACACTTTTCCGGCAATGTTCTTCCCCAATTTTTCCGACGACAGCCTTTTCCGGCAACGTTCTTCCCCAATTTCTCCGGCGACCCCCCTAATCTTCTAACCTTCCCCTTTTCATCAAATTAAAAAAAATGATGAAGATGAAGATATCTGGAAGAAGAAGAAGTAACACAAAAAGAGATGAAAGAAGAAGAATAAAAAAGGGGATTTGAAAGATTAGGTAGAAAATCTATAAGTAAAAAGGAGATGAAGAAGAAGAGATTCAACAGTTTTCCAAATCCAAATGAAAACAAACGAAAAAAGCAAAAAAAAAATCATCAATGGGACGCTTCAATTCATCCGGCAGTCGACGGTGACGGGGGACTACTTCAACTCTGACTTTGGCGGATGGCGTCGACAGTGGTGCCACAGTCGTGCCCTCTCTCTCTCTCTCTCTCTTCCTCTCTCTCTCTTTGGATTGGAGTTGAACTCTTGGAGGGTTGGGACGTGACCCCCCTCCATAATGGGGGGTTAAAGTTTCAGGGGTTTGGGGGGGGGGGGGGCTTGATACCCCCAGTTATTAATTCCATTCCCTAAATTCTCACTCTACACTAGGGAGTTCCACTTAAAATCTAAGGATTCAAATTCCCAAACTTGAATTGCTCACCAAACATCCCCTAATTAGTTTTAAGAAATGTGTATACTTGTTTTCAAGATGCTTTAGATCATAATTAGCTTATCTCAGCAACAACACAATAGTTTTCATAAAGCTTCCTAAAGCAATCGCTAAAATTGAAAACTGAGGATCAATTGCGAGAAGCCAAGATTCATAAGACATAGGGACAATCGACGAGCAATCGATGAGCATTGTCTCAAGATGACAAGTCATACATTGCTCCTTCTAACCATATTTATCTTTCTCTTATGCTTTCACATTTGATTGCATACAACAACAACAACAACAATACCTCCCAGTGTGGGTCCTGCTTTCGCGGGGTCTGGGGAGATCCAGCTGTAGGCAACCTAACCTCTACCGGTATTCCTACCCATAGAGATGTTGATTCCAAGAGACCCACGAAAAGGTTTTGTGAAAAAGTTTTATAGAGGAAAGCGCTTGCGAAGCATTTAAAGAGGAAAATCAGTGCCAAAGAAGCTGACGCTGAAAGAAGCTGAAAGAACGTACCTCAACAATCCACGTTAAGCAGCTGTTGTCACTCCCAGAAAAAAAAGCACAACCTGCATACGAGCACGACAGACCCCTACCAGCACTAAGCCACTGCAGCTACTGACAACTACAGAGACGGTTCTCTGCCATCTAAGATTTTAATCCCATTTCGCCACAGCCTCCTATCTTGAGCCAGGTCATCCGACAAACCCACTACTTTCAAGTCCTCTCTAATCACCTCGTCCAAACTCTTCTTCGCCCTACCCCTTCCTCTCTTACCACCGGGAAGGTTGATCAACTCACACCTCCTCACTGGGGCGGCCATACTTCTCCTTTTCACGTGGCCGAATCATCGGAGTCTCGATTCCCTCATCTTCTCTTCTATGGGGGCCACTTTAGCTAAGTCCCTGATTACACCATTCCTAACTCTGTCTATTCTCATAAAATCACACATCCACCTTACCATTCTCATCTCAGCCAACATCAACCTCTGAACCTGCGTATTTTTTAGAGGCCAACACTCCGATCCATAAAGGATCATAAAATCATGGTTTTATAAATCACATAATAAGCTTTAAATGATAGAAAAATGAGTTAAAAGTCTAGTACATTACTCTTGCATAGTAAAATCAAATTAAATGAGCCAATGAACGTGCACATATATGAGACTGGTTTTATAAATCACATAATAAGCTTTAAAATGGGCATAGAACACTGGCAAAACAACTTGTCAGCCAAACTTAGGACCTAAACGGTGAATCAATTTATCATAGGAACTTATGAGTTTGGAGATTTTGACCTAACTCCTAGGTTCGAATGACCCACGCGATAGTTGAAATATGAATAGTAACTGGTAATTGCTAGCAAGCTATGTGTGAACTTGTGAATTAAGAATTATGAATTATGATACAGTGATGTAAGATCATGCTGACAGTAAATGGGTCCTTTGCATGGCTAAAACATATGTAAATAGATAAGCATGATTTATAAATAAATACATTAAAATTTTTGTTTGAATAATAAAAGAACGAGACATAACAAACCTCTAGAAATTGTGTTTCCCTTTTTAAAGTTTGATTTTTGGCCCTTCTTTTGGGAAACTTAGATTTAGTCTCTATGCTCATAGAGAATTACTCTCATGAGTTTTTGCGCTTCATTAATAGCATGCTTCTTAATTCATAACATCTTTAAGAAAACTATTAATTTACGGAATTGTTAACCATTACCCCTAGTGTAGTAGTTAAAGTACATTAGTTGCTTACAAAATGGTCACACAACTCCTAAAAGCAAGTAACGCTCCCTAGGGGAAGGTCGCTGAACCATGCCTCGACTACCCCCTCTAGGGTGGCCAGGAAGTATCGACATTGAGTTGCATCATCCACGTCCTGGACATACAATTGAGATTTGTAGACTCCCAAATGTTCTTCAGGATTTGTGGTTCCATCGTACAACTCCAAATTTGGAATCTTTACATTCCTTGGCCTTGGGGTATTCATGACTTCATCACTAAAAGGTGTGGCGAACGATATAGAGCCCGGATGCACGACCATTCGAGATAGCTTGATGGGAATGGATGTCTTTCGTCCCACCTCCGCCAACAAGGGACTTCTACATCACGCGTCGCTCCTTGGTGGACTATGCCATGAACAACCAGCCCTTCTTAGCTCCTTATCGCGCATACCGGGGTCACGACTGGCGGGCTGCGCGTGCGTTCCCTGGTCATTGATTACTCTAGAGGATACCCCTTCCTTGGACGCTTCTCCCTAGGACACGATGTCTCTTCCTACTCTTCGAACTAAGCAGTCCACTATGAGTGCATGGCGTAGGGAGTCGAAGCCGTCCTTGAGCGCAAGTCCTCTTGAGCTTTATGGAGGGCCTGTCGCGATCAAATAATCTGCCTAGCATCAACCTCCACGGTGCACTCAAGAAGCTAGTGACATGGTTTTTCATTGGCCAAGGCTGAACATTGCCACAAAGCACGGGGCCTTCATCGTGCAATCCAAGACGGCCTCGATAAGCCGAGGGCCCACACCCCTGGGTTCATAGTCGAATGTGGGAAGTGCCCTCAGGGAGCTTGCGACTTCCATTATTTTCTTCGCTTGCTCGACAACCTAATATAGAAGGGTATTTGTCCTGGTTGTCAGGAAGTTCTTCAGGGCATCTACGGTGGTGTATGCTTCTCGGCCAAGCGGCCTCTGTCTGACCGATCAGGGCGTGCCTTTAGAACTCTCTGAGGTGTCATGAATTTCATGTGCCTCAAAGGGCAGCACCCTATGTGCTTCCAATGGGTCAGTCATGGGCTTCTTGTCTGTTCTAGATTGTGCCCTAGTGGTGTCACTTACTACCATTATTCACTGTTTCTCCCCATAGACGATTCCAACATATTTTCGAACAGAGTTATCAGAAGTGGTGAGGTGGCAAAGAGCAGATTTATGAGATAACGGGCGCCCTAGGTCCTCGTTCTTATCCTCTTTCCTCTTCCTTACAAAAAACCTTGGATTTTGGGATCTTATGAACGCCCCTCCGACACTCAAGTCAATCCTCTCAGTAAGAATAGGAAAAGTACACTTAATGAAAAGAGATTAAAGTTCATGTCTTTTTCGAGAAAGGTTGGATCTTTCACGAAAGGGAAAATCCTAACACTTGCGATTTTAGAGCATATATTTCAATAAAAATTGATTACCTTTCTCAGGTCAGGTATGTGGGTATTTATAGAGTACTGTAGCCAAGGATAAAATGATAATTCCACAAGATTCTCACTCTTATGGACTCAAATGAGGTCATATCCCCCCCTTCCGAATAGCCCATAAAGGGTCTGGACCTCCCTTCTAGGGCCTTGAGACTTACTTGTTGACGTGGCTGGGATGGTGAAATCTTATCTAAATCACTTACATAACCTTCCCTCATCAGATTAGTGAAAGGTTTGGTCTAAGTATAAATTCGACGTTAGCGATAAACGTGTCCAAGGATAAGAATAAGGATAATGATAGCCAGGTGAGTCATTATACACAAAAAGAAATAAATAACGAAATTAGAAATGATTGATAAAGGAGAGATTTTTATGGGATGGCTATGACTAAGATAGCTATGAGTATATTAAAAATTCAAAAATGGAAGACCACAAGAATGGGTTTTGCGAGTATGGATCATATGAGAAACCAACAGATAGTAGACACCTCTTGAGTCATATCGATGACAAAGATGAGTGTTCCACACTATCTCAATTAGGATGGGTTGTTAGAAGGTTGAATTATATATATCAAATTATGTCGTTTATCAAATAAGAAAAGATTAGAATATCCAACAAAGGAAGACAAGAATATTCCCTTACTTGAATACTTCTAATAAAAATTCTCATAGCTCATTGGGGTTATTTAAGCTCTGCAAAGAATAAGAGATGGACCGATCCTACAATCTTCACACCCAAGGTGTGGTTAAATGCCAAAATCATAAATGTAGTACTGCTATTATAAGGAATGGAATAATCATGATGTCCAATATAGGACAATAGATAGCTACCAAAAGAGGCTTAAAGGAAAAGTTCGATCGATTACAGAGGAAAAAGTTGGTTCAGTTACAATGGGATTTCGCAGTTGATTTACAAACAAAATAGTAGCAGCTGAGTTTCAAAAAGGTGGCCTTCTATCCACAATCAATATGACAAGTGCAATAAATAGATTTGGACAAGCATAGCGCAATAAATCTTGGATCTAGTATAAAATGAATTCACAGGAATACGCCCTTGCTCACATGAAGCATGTTCCAGTAAAAGAACAAGATTGAATAGAGATGATCAAATTCATTTATGAGGAATGGAATTTAAAAGAAAAAAGAATAGTGGGTTTATAACAATCAACATTCATCCACACTACTGAGAGCTGATTGCATCTTTAATTCAAAACAAGGTAGATGGGCTTATCATTATGAATAAATAGGGTGCAGGATATATGTGCAAGCATACTCTCAGTGGCATGAAGAAGAAGCTTATGAAAATCAAAATAATCGGAATGGGGAAAACCATTTAAAGGCGATTAGGAACGTATTCAATGTTTAGCAACAACTTTTGAAGCCATGGTGGATCATGCTAGAAAGAAGGCATGAGCACTCCTAAGGATTCGCAAAACTCCAAAGGTTTGATTAAATGACATTGGAAGCAAGCAAACTTTAAATATAAGCCAAATCAAACAAATTTGAGAAATGCTATTAATATAAAAGACAAATTCTAATTGGAAAGGTTTGGAGGTCAATTAAGACCTTTTAAGAAAATGTTCAAGATCAAGGAGAGATGCAATAGCGAAGGGATGATGGCAATAGACAATTCAAGATAACTAAGGGGGAGTAAATCAATGACTAGAAATAATGAGAATATTTTCAATATAAGATTTTAATGAAAAGAACAGATGGCAGATTTCGAAGGATTGGTAATAAAAATAGTACTATAAGGTAGATAACATGAAAATAACTGTAAGCATAAACAATTCAGAAATATGATTACTTACCAAAAAAAAAATAAAAAAAATAAACAATTCAGAAATAGAGGGCAATAAGAGTCAAATAGTCTCAAACATTAGTTACATAGTAACAAGAACACTTGATCTTAATTTGAAGGTCAGTCTAGTAGTAAAACAGACGATTTAAGTGGTGATCAAATGTTTAAGGGCATATCGAGTATCGTTATTTGCAAAGAATACTGTATATAAGATACTAACCCTCAGACTATGAAATTATCCATCTGCATAAGGTTTTTCTTTTTTAGGAAACCCTAGGATCGCAACCTTTAGATGACTATTGGTTGGTATGTATTTAAGTAATGATGATGCCAAGTTGCCCCGAGGATTAGGTAGAAAAATAAAGGTCAAGGTTATAAACTTGAATAGTGCTTCCAGAAGCAGAATAGGAAGGTGACAAATGACGTGAGGAACAAGAGGATCCAATTTTCAAGGCATAAAAGCTCGAATCACGCTCACAAAGACATATAATTGGCAACCCTAGAATGGGCTAACAAAAGAGTTTAAAGCATTACAAATAGGAATAAACTTTGGTCATTAGCATACTTAATTTAAATTCACTTACATGGAAGGGGGGGCATCCTTTTAAAGGTAATGGATGCAAGGGTAGTGGCAAAAATGAAATAACAAAAATCGAAGTCGATTATGAGCAAGGGAGATCATGTTATTACTAAAATAGATGATTGCAATAAGTAACCTAAGTAGAAATAATTAGTGAAAGCAACAGTGACACATCTCACCTTAGTGATGGGGGTTCCGCATACAGGGAATCGTGCAACTAAAGTTGCATGCGTTTGATACATTCAATGGAAAGTCGCGTGGGTTTTTTAAACTTTATGTAGACACTGCCCATAGTTTATTGCCCTATGATCCTCTGTTGTTGTACTTGGACTTGTGTCTTGGCAATACCCTCTTGAATTTGACATCTTATCCTTGTAAAATTACTACTAATAATCCTATAGAGTCCATGCATTACACACTTAGGTCCCCACTCCCCGTTCGTTGTGATGCCTCAAAATCAAGTGCCCTGAGTTCAACTAGTAAAATTGTTCTACTGTATTATACTTCTTTATGGATTACTTATTTCCCCAATTTGATCCATGAGCCTTCTCTACTTATTAGCTTGAATATAAATTATGAACCCTAGAAATTTTGGTATATAAAACTTGTATAACTTGAATCAATGGCCAAAAGTCATAATGTTGACCAAGAACCCACATCTAAATATCCTCCACCTCTTCATTACCTTCATAATTGCAAAGCATACTTTAAGGTACAATAACTTGCATACACCTAGCATACGGTAGCCTACATAAGTTTAAATAATCTAAAAATTCTTTTAATGACAACACTTCCTGTGTGTGACGCCTTATCTTTCCACATACAAAATACCAACACATGATTTATTACAGTAAATTATTATTGCAGATCACCTATGATTGTCTGATAGGTCCTCAGACATGTATACTATTGCAATGGCTATTCATATTGATTCAACGTGTAGATTTTGTAACATAATGTATCTCCCATATCTAGAAAATGAGACATAATTTGGTATCAAGTTAAACACATAAGAAGCCGCGAATGACATCCTTGCATCATGTCTTAAACATCACCATACCCAAATATTAATGATGTCTATGTGTCTTAATGATACATCTAGATTAAATTCATGCTCACAAAACAAATAGGTGAGTCGAACTCTACAGAATTATCTCTATAAGCTCGGTAAACTTCCCTGAAATGCGTATGTCAACAATAGATCAATTAAATGCTTCTTTACTTTGCTTTGTTAATGGTGGAGTCTCGCGGTGTTACCTAACAATGTCATTGTCTTAATACCAAGGGTTGAGGGTGGGTAAATGTTTACTAAAGCATTCTCACTATACACTCATACTCATGAACTCCTAGTCAACACCACTTAAGTCATCCACCGCAACCCATAGACACCCTAAAGCTTACAGTGACCCTTAAACTTGGGCTATAACACCACAACAATAACAACCCCAATCCCTAATTACTTAATTAGCTTAATCTGATTATTTAATATCATGGTTGCAATGGAAGTCTCAACGACTAGAGGAATGCAACCATCCTAAGTTGGACAAGGCTATATGACAACTGCATGACCTTAACTGAAGCAATTTAATTTCACATTTACAAGCCCTAATAAGCTGAAAGCATTCAGACAACTTCGAACTACTATTTAACTTTAACATACCTAGGATATAACAAGATTAAGTGTCTCATAATACTCCACATTAGGCATACTAATTCAAAATATAACCCAACATGATCTTTAAGCTCTGTTAAGTCTTCCTGCTATGACAAAATCCACCGTAAGCATCTAACGAAGTCAAGCAGCGAAAGACATGGAGCTTCGATTTGCTCGGGCTTGTTAGGGAGAGGACTGTTCGCTGATTCTTTACCTAAAATAGAACACAAAAATATTACGAGAGATGAACCAAATCCCAATACATTTATCCCCATACTATAAAATAAACTTTTAGAACAATTTAGTTGGGCATTCGCATTTCAATTCATTTCAAGAGAAAAGCCGAAGCCTGGTATGTTTAATACTGTTTTACTAGTTATTATCTGGAAATGGAACCCTTGTGATGTCTGATGTGATCATTGAGATAGGTGTGCACCTTACCGGCCAATCGGGAAGCCTGAGCTGAGGCCGCGCGGATGAACTGAGGAAGCATAAGCGGTGATGCTTGATAATTGATCGAACGACTTAATTAGGAGACAAAAAATGGTTTAAACTAATTCATTGCATAAATATTGCACGTAATTGTATGATTTTGAGAAACTTGGGAAAGTTTCAAAGAGTACAGGCAGTAAACGTACTTGGAATTTTTAAAAACTCTTTCCCATTTATTAAATACTTGTTTGTGTCTTGATGATGACAAGAATGACCTCGTTTTTGCTCCAAGCGTCTATATTTTATGGTTAGTAAAGTTTCAAACAATTTTTATTAATCACAACCTTGGAAAATAACTCACAGTTTTCGTTGATACTTTCCTTAATTATCAATGTACCCATTACTAATTATTTGAACCCACAAATTAATTGATTTTAATTTCCTCTCCTATATTAGGCCCCCTTTGTATTATTGTTGCTATTAGTGTCATTAATATTATTAATTTTATCATTGTTAATATAGGTAGTAATATTGCTATCCTCATTATTATTAATATTAATGTTAGTATTACTATAGTCATTGTTACTAGCTTTATCCTTATTATCATTATAAGTTTCATTTCCACTGCTATTAATTATTGTTGAAAGTAGCATTATTATTAGTTATAGTTAGGGTTGTCAAATAGGTTAGGTCGGGTCGGGTTCGTGTTCGGGTCAAAATTAAACGGGTTGAAAACCCCCCGACCTGAACCTGATCTGTTTAATAAACGGGTTGAAAAATCCAACCTGAAACCGTTTAACATTTAAACGGGTCGACCTGATTTTGACCTGTTTAACCCGTTTAAGTTAAATGGGTCAAAATCAGGTACCATTTACCTGTTTAACCTGTTTAACCCACTTGAGTTTCAAGCTTTAAATGAACATGTGTGTGAGCCTGAGACTGCAGCTGGACACTTTGTAAACAATACATGATTTCATGAATTCTTGGTATACCAACTACTGAACGAACCGACTTCTGAGAAGATCAGTAAGTCCTAGAGATCAGTAGCAAGGAGATGGGGCGAGGGGAGTGGAGAGGACATGGGGAGATCGGATTAGTAGAGAGGATAAGAGAGGGGCGACTGAAGGCTGAAGCAACTCAAACAAGCTCTAACTCTGTAAGGAGGAGTAGTATTGCGAATGAAGAGCTGAAGGCGGCAAGAAGCCTTTTATATCTAGAGTTTTCACTTGATAGGGTGGGCTTTATGGGCTTAGGAACAAAAAATGCGGAAAATATAAAATTTGAACTCCCCACCCCCTAGCCAAAAATCTGAAAATTAAAATTTTAATGCCCCCCAAAAATGTTCAAAAAAACTACACATAATTATATACCGATAGACGGGTTAAACGAGTTACTGTAAATGGGTAAACGGGTTGACCTGTTTAACCTGTTTATTTAAACGGGTTAAATAGGTATTTTTTCGTGTCGAAAATTTCAACCTGAACCTAACCCGTTTAATTAAACGAGTTAATCGTGTCAACCCATTTAATTAAACGGGTTGAAAATCTTTACCCAAACCCGCCTAATTTCGTGTTCGGTTCGGGTCAGTAATCGTGTCGGGTCAGCTTTTGACAGTCCTAGTTATAGTGTCTTGTCGATAAATAGGCTTAGGTAAAGCAAGTCCAATTTGCAGTTCTTAGTTGTTTTTGACGTTAATTTTATGTTTTCGCATCCAAATTAAATCGAAAAGGTTCTTAGATTTTGGTTGCCAATTAATTGATTTGAACTATATGGGTTGTGGCACTCTCAAATCACTTAAGCATGAATCAACATTTTATTCATCGTTTCAAGTCAGACTTAATTAATCAATACCACCCTTTCTAGTACATTTGTCCCACTAATTAAAACAACTACAAGAATCAAATTCCATTAATGCTTTTAACCATTACTACAATATAAATTTACACCTAAAGTTATTTTCAATACTAAGTAGAGATCATGAACATCACCACTTTGATAAGGCTACAACACCAAGCTTCACAATTATTTTTAATCACTACCATTGCTCAAGTTTCACACTAAAACATCATTCCGTCTTTCCAAATTAAACCACAAAATTCATGTTAACTTAATTACTTTTAAAGTCTCAAAATTAGCTTTTTCTCTCCTCCCATCATCTTCAACTTCAACTTCAACTCTACCTAAACTTTTATCTTAACCCTCCCATGGTAACTAACCAACACCAACCCAAAATCAAACTTTTAATTCTGTCCAGCTCAATCAAAAACCCTTTGAATTTCAATCAATCACTTTCAAAAGCACAAGTCCATTACCCATGCTTAGGGGCGTGCAAAAAAACCCGAAACCAAAGACTGAACGGAAAAGCCGAAAAAACCAATTAAGCAAACAATTTTTTCAAAAAAAACGGTTCCAAACGGAAAAAAATTCGATTTTCGATTCGATTACGGTTCGGACGATGTAGAAATTCGGTTAACTGAACTGAAAATAATTTTGTTTTTAAAAACTTTTATACAAAAATTTAAAAAATTTAGGTAAGAAAGTGTACTTTTTTATTATTTATAAATGGTAATTAATGTCTAATTTTTATAAAAAGATTTAAAAAACATTAAAAAATGAAAAAGTTAGGCAAGAAAATGCTCGTTTTTTTATTATTTGTGAACGGGTAACCGGTAATCGAATCGAAAAATTGGTTAACCTATTTTTTCAGTTTGGTCACGGTTCGCATTTTGGACAAATCGAAATTTTTAGTTTGGTTACGGTTCGGAATTTTTTTGAGTCGAAAAATCAGTTAACCAAAACTTTGATTAACCGGTTTTGCACACCCCTACCCATGTTCAGTCCCTAATTCTTCCATGAGCATGCACAATATTAACTCCCTCAAATCAATAAACTCATCATAATAACCATAATTTCACACAAATGAACACTTGTCCAGGCTAGAAAAACACTCTAATTAATCAAATTAAGAATTAAAAAGAGTGCAAATAACTAAAAGGAGATTCGGGTTTACCTTCCAGCCTCCAATAAAACAAAGCAAGGATGAGTAGGGAAGAGGTGGTGGTGTCGGCTGCCAATGGTGGTGCCGCTGCGAGTAGTGGTGACCGGCGATGACATAGGGGTGGTGACTGGGCGGTGGCCGGAGCGGGCTGGCAAGGGTGTGTTGCGTGACTGGAGCTGAACCAAATAGGGTGGGGCTTGCTAATGAGGAAGAAGACATCCGTGTGAGTTTGAGGAGATTAGGGGGGTTTAGTTTACTTAAATTGCTTTAATTCAATTACCCCTGAACTCTAAATATTTTCCTACATAGTTTTTTGTGTGTCTTAGATCCTCCATTTCCCTGCAGTCAAGCTACTGTTGGCCTAAGAAGGGCTCTCCCATCATAGATTTTCTCTATTTACAAAAAGCGAACCTGAGACCTTGTTTAAGGGGAAAAGCGCTAAACCACTTGAACCAACCTGTGTTGGTTTCCCTATATAATTTCTTCCCCTTTTTTTCTTTTGAACTAATAAATATTTGGGCTAATATTAGGATTCATATGATTTATTTGCAAGAAAATTGTAAGTTCCAACCATGTTAATTCACATGCTATTTGCATTTATTTTTATTTTCAATTTTTTATTCACATTATAGTTTTATTTGTATTATATATGGGCGCAAGTTGTGTGTGTGTGTATATTTATATATATTCCATGAATATGCACTTTTATAAATAGCTAAATTTATTTATTTATTTATAAGTTCAAAATGATTTTATACGGAGTATAACTCAATTTTATTTTGAGGTTACTTGGTCATCTCAACCTGTAGTTGTGTAAATATATCAAATGTTAAATTAAAATGCAGCACTCAACTTAATTAATTTAAATAAAGATTAACCAAAATAATTAGCATAAATTAGGCTTGGACTATTACAGGTACAACACCATATTTTGTATCACTTCATTCCTTAAAGCTCTCTCCACAACCCATCAAACTGTTAACAAGACAATCCTTATGCCCATTAGAATTAGCATAATTGTTTATAAACACCCCGTAAAACTCTCATCATACACCCAAAAGGCTTTAGATTCCACATGTTTTGACACTACCCATAGACCTTCTTGTTCATCTCAGTGATGATAAGAACTAGGTGATGGTCAAATCCCTCCTAAACCCTGTTCCAGACCCAACTGTCACAATAAATCTCATACTAACCTTCATTGCATAGTAACCAATCAAATCACTCTTCTATGTGGCCATTCTCTTCCCGTCTATCATTTCATGCATATTGGTACCCATAATAGCCGATGACCTTCAAGCGAGTCTATCCAACACATGCACAAACTTTTCGCCACCTAGAAATCAAACTTCCGTCTTTTTCTCATTGGGAAATAATATGCCATTAAAATAGCTGAGAATTGACAAAGGAAGGTCTTATTCGCTTGCCAAAAAAATTACACGCTAAGAATTCCGCTTGAAGCTCCTTTCCAACGACCTGTAAAACCTAATTACTATAATCACATGCTCATCTAGTAGCATAGCTACATCAATATGATGCAGAGTATGAGAGTCAACTCTAATTGCAAACCTCTTCTTCCATAATTAGGCTTAACTTCCCATTGTTCCCCTTAGGCAAACAATCAAGCAACCATTAATCTCACATTGCATCTTCGCTAACACGATTTCATTAGCATAGCACTTAGTTTCCATTAAGAAAACCAACTAGGGAGTTTCTCCACACTAAAGTACAAAGAGAATCAACTGCGTTGGGTCTCTTAAACTAACAACATTTGTAACTTAGGAATTCTATGGTTCTTTTCAAAAGTAAGAATCACACACTACCATTGCTTTATCAAAATCAATCACAACAACATCGTGACCTAGCCCCCTCTTTTCCGTAACTTCCATATCCGCAAGATTCGGAAAGATAGAACATGCATCCCCTTCACTGTCTTCCCTTCCATTACTACCTTCTTTGATATTCGAGGATCTAGCGTTCTTGCTGGTGCTACTTGTTTCTAATCTCTTCCATAAGGTCTGCCTAAAAGTACTTGTTATAGTTATATTAGGATTTTGGCTTGCATGAATCACAATTTGTTTGCCTTTGCCCTTCTAAACCCTTCCCCTAGTTCATTCTTATTTTCACTCGTCGTGTTAATAATTCCTCAATGGTTCAATAACATCCATGTTATGTATAACATCCTCTTTTTTGCCCTCTTGAAAATTTAAGCTTCAACTTTGCTTTTTCCTGAGGCCGAGGAAACCTATATCCCCCTTTCCTTGTCTCTACTTTGAACTCAGGCTCTACTTTGAACTCGGGTGAGACTTCCATAGATATAGATTTGCATCTTCAAGAATATCCTTAAGGGATTTGCATGTAACAAGTTTACTATTTGCCTCAATTTTGTCACTCATATGCACTCCACTATCACCTTTCTCTAACAAATAAGCAAAATGTTTCCCCTCCTTGCCCTATTCTTGCCCCGACTATTTTTTAAAAAAATTCAACCTTAAAGCCCATATCCATTCACCATATTGGCCCTTGGAATTGTCATGCTCATGTTGGTCACAATCCTCCTCCACATGTTGATGTGGAGCAAACGCCAAGATTGGACTTACTCTTCCCAGCAAGGATAAACGGGCTCAATATTGACTTTGGGTCAAGGACTTAGTCCTCACAGGTCATTGTTGACTTGGGACCCTTGAGGAGGTCTAAGTAAGCTGAGGAAAGGTGATTGGGAAATTAGTATAGGAAAGGTGGTTGGTCAATTAGTAGCCCAAAATAAGGAGCTTAACTACTTTATTCTCCAAAACCACTTTATTAGTTCATTTTTATTTTCTGGGCAGAACACCTCATCTCACTTCTAGCTTAGTTTTGTAAGGACAAACGAGCTTCAATTTGGACAAATTACATATATCTATCCAAATGTCTAGTTTTCATCAAACTGCATAACGTCTTTAAATTCCAGGTGTTGAGGAAGATATGGGGTGTAAACCGAACAAGGGTATGTGCAGGGTCTAGAGTTGTATGTTTTTTCTATTAAGGCTTTAATTGGGCTAGCGAATGCATTAATTAAGGGCTAATATTTCCTGGATAACTAGTGGACTGTCCAACAAGCCACCCACAAGAAACTCTTCCCATGACTCATCCAATTGACGTATTGGATGACTTATCTAACCTAGCACTAATACATCCAATTCCACCTCAGCTTATATTCTAGATATCGCCTTTGAAATTGCACCAATAGTTAAGATTTTATTGGTTAATTTTCTTGTAATACTATTACTAAGTGTATGACTTGGGGAAGGGGGTACTCTCCTATATATTTGCTTGATTCTTATAATATTTATCAAATTTGAATAATGATATGAGAGCTTGATGCTTAGTATTTTCTCAAAATCTCAAGTTTCTTTATCTATCTGAGGAGGGTGGTGAAGTTGAGTTCATCCTTTTAATTTAATCCTTGGTGCCTTAGATTTAGAGGATTATATGGTGGGTTGATTTATATCTTTTGTTTAATTGTTCTCAAGTTGAATCAATCACTAGAAGATTTAGGGTTTTCTCTCTTGGGTTGTCTTAGGGGATATTGATCTTTATCAACATTTTGGGCTCATCATCAAGGGTTTATACCTTTATTTGGCCAATGGATTTCACCATGGTTCATTTGGTGTTAGAGCAAAAGGTTCCTTCATTTTGGTGAGCATCAAATCCATCAATCCTTGTGTTTGATTTGCATAAATGCCACTTTTTTCTATACTATTTTTTACCTTTAGCTCTCCCTCTATAACAAGACTTTACTACTCAAGCTATGTTATATACACATCACGAATACATTGCCGAATTCATCATGACAGGAGCTTTAGCTCATGGAGCTATATTTTTCATTTCAGATTACAATTTGGAACAGAATGAGCATAATGTATTGGCAAGAATGTTAGACCATAAAGAGGTTATTATATCCCATTTAAGTTGGACTTGCCTCTTTTTAGGTGGGTCTTTACGTTCATAACAATTTCATGCTTGCTTTTGGTACTTTAGAAAAACAAATTTTGATTGAACCTATATAAATCTTTTGTCTAGTCCACAAAAAAAACAATCCTAAAATGGCCCAAACACAATCCCTAACTTAACACATCCCCAAAAGTTACAACAAAAGCCAAAACTGTTAAAAACACCAAACTAGAAATTTGGCACTTCCACTCCATGCCACTTGGCATGCTCATGCCAGATTCCTGCACTTTGGAATATTGACCTAGAAATTTGGCACGACCACCACGTGCCACCTATAACGACCGTGCCCCTTTCCTGCATTTCTGTTTCTATTCCAAAGATTTAGCATGACCTACCTGTGCCATAGAGCACAACCGTGCCGCCCTATTTTTCACTGTTTCTTCCCCGTGCCACCCTAGCACGCTTATGTCTCCCCTATTTTCGTCCTTTACCCTCTTTTCACCTATAAACTACTACCAACCTTAGCCAATGAGGGATATGCTTCTCACTTTAAGGGCATTCCTACTGAGCAAGCCCATAAGATGAGGAGATATAGGGTCATTGTTGAGCTTCAAGAGCAAGAAAGAAAGCTCACAAACAAGCTTGAACAAGTAAAGGGATCTGCACATGAAACCCTTAATGTCAAGGCTATAACGTTAATCTTATTGACATTGCATACTCTTCCTTTCATGGAGACTTTGATTATGAGGAAGGAGGACCTAAAAGAAGAAGGCATTCAAAGGGGTGACCTTTTGGATCTCAAAGCTGAGGCTTTGAAATTTGATGGCAATCTTAACCCAAAGAACTATCTGGATTGGGTACAAGCCATTGAAAGGATCTTTGAACTCAAAGAGTATAATGATAAAAACCCTTCAAGTTGGCCATCCTTAAATTGAATGGGTATGCTTCACTATGGTATGGGCACTTAAAGAAGAGTAGGGCTAAAGAAGCCAAATCTAAAATAAAAAAACTTGGTCTAAGCTCAAAAAGCATATGGGCAAGAGATTCCAACCCTCTTTTACAAGAAAGAACTTTATTTCAATATTACCTTTGTCAACCAAGAGGAACTAAAGGTAAAGAGTACACTAAGGAGTTTGAACAACTCCAAATGAGGGTTGGCTTGGATTAAGAGCCCAAGCTCAAAATTGCTAGGCTCATTAAGGAGTTATCTCTTAGCATTGCTAACATAATGAACCTATAATCTTACCTATCTTTTGATGAGGTGTGCCACCCAGCTATCAGAGTTGAAAAGCAACTTAAGCATCCAAAACCCTTTCAAACCACTATTATTGGCCCTCAAAGTAACCCTAAGGGTTACTCCTCCCACAGCAAAGTTGACACGACTCTTACACCCATCAAAGCCCTTGACAAGGGTAAATGGATTGCTGGTGAGCTACCAAAGAGGTTGGAGGGTAAGAAGTGCTTCAAATGTCATGGCTATAGGCACTTCCAAGTGGATTGTCCTGACTGGAGAACTTTCACCATTAGAGAAGTGGAAGAAATCCAAGTTATTGAGGAAGCAACTAGTGAAAAGGAATTTGAAAATAAGGATAATACTTTGGTCACTTCGAATGTGGGTAAACTCTTGGTAATTCAAAGAGCACTCGATGTCAAGGAAGCTCTTTGTGAACCAAGCCAAAGGGAGCAAATCTTCCATACCCGGTGTACGATTAGAGACAAAGTGTGTGAGCTCATTATCGATGAAGGAAGTTGCACCAATGTAGCTTCCACAACACTCATTGACAAGCTTTAATTACCCACCAAGGTGTATCCCATCCCTTATACTCTCCAAAGGCTCAAGCAATGGAATAAGGTAACCAATTCTAAGCAATCTCTTATTATATTTTCAGTTGGTCCATATAGTGGTGACGTACTATGTGATGTCCTTCCTATGGATGTGTGTCACTTATTACTTGGTAGACCTTGGTTATTTGATAATCATGTGATTCATGATGGGTGTGCCAATACATATGCATTCAAACTCAAAGGTCACAGTCTTACTTTGACCCCATTACCCACATATAAACCCCTCAAATGTAAACTGGGGGAGGGAAGTGAGAAAAACCTATATATGAGCGAAACATGGCTGGAGAGAGTCATTAGTAAGAGCAAGCCTTATTTGCATTACTTGTGGTATAATTAAATACATATGAGGAAGTGAAACTCATGCTTCCCCTAGCTCAATTACTCTTACGAGAGTTTGTGGATATATTTCCCAATGATTTACCCTCGAGGCCCCCTTCTTTGAGAGGAATTGAGCACTAAATTGATCTCCTATTAGGTGCTCCTTTTCCAAATTAGCTAACTTATAGGTCCAATCCTAATGAGTCAAAAGAGCTTCTTGAACATGTCCAAGAGTTGCTTGCCTGTGGCTACATTAGAGAAAGCTTAAGCCATGTTTGGTTCTAGCACCGAAGAGGGATGGCACTTGATGTATGTGTGTTGATTCTAGGTTCATAAACAAAACATCACCATCAAGTATCGATTTGTTATTCCTCAATAGGATGATATAGTTGATGAGTTACTTGGGTCCAAGGTCTTTTCAAAAATGGACCTTAGGAGTGGTTGCCACCAAATTAGGATGAAAGAAGGAGATGAATGGAAGATTTCTTTTAAGAATAAGTATGGGTTGTATGAATGGTTTGTGATGCCTTTTGGTCTATTTAATGCTCCTAGTACCTTCATGAGGCTCATGAGTGAGGTCCTAAGACCATTCATTGGGAAATGTATGGTTGTGTATTTTGATGGTATCTTGGTGTATAGTCTTGATGAGGCATCTCATGAAGAACATCTTCTCAAGTGTTCCAAGTGTTGAGGTAACAGAAGTTATATGCCAAGCTTGAGAAATGTGAACTATTCACTCCTCAAGTTGTCATTCTTGGTTATGTTATGTCTGGTGAGGGAATTCAAGTTGATGAATCTAAGTTTGATGCCATCAAGAGTTAGCTTACTCCTACCTCCATCACGGACAGTTTGAAGCTTTAATGGGTTGGCCTCTTTCTATCACCGATTCATCAAAAACTTCAGCTCCATTATGGTGCCCTTAACGAAATGCATAATGAAAGGAAGCTTTGAGCAGGAAAAGGCCGCCCAAAGGGCCTTTGAAACAATCAAGGATAGGCTATGTTCGACTCTGGTCTTAACTCTCCCCAACTTCGATCTCCTTTTTGAAGTTGAGTATGATGCTAGTGGCATTGGAGTCGGAGCGGTTCTTACTCAAGCTAAGTTCCCACTAGCCTTCTTTAGTGAGAAGTCGAATGGTTCAAGACTCAACTACTCCACTTATGACAAGAAATCCTATGCTATTGTTAGAGCCCTGGAATATTGGAGTCATTACCTCAAGTCTAAGCCATTTCTGCTCCATTCAGATCACAAGATATTGTCTTACATCAATAGTCAACACAAGTTGAACACGAGAAATGTGAAGTGGGTTGAATTCCTTCAATCTTTCACCTTCTCTTGCAAGCATAATAGTGGGAAAGAGAATGTTGCAGTTGACAAATTGTCAAGGAGGTATGCTCTCTTCTTGGTACTTGAAGCCAAGGTCCTTGGATTCCATTCCATCAAAGCCATATACAAAGAGGATGAAGACTTCAAGGAAGTGGTGGAGGATCCCTCTACCTTTGGCTCTTTCACTCTACAAAATGGTTTCCTCTTCAATGAAAACAAGCTTTATATTCCCAAGAGTCCTCTAAGGGACCTGATTGTCAAGGAGGCTCTTGGAGGCGCCTTAAAAGGTCACTTTGGCATTAACAAGACCCTTGAGATACTCAATGAGCATTTTTATTGGCCCAAGATAGGAGGGGATGTTCATAAGGTGATCAAGATGCAACATTTGTCACACGATTAAGAGTCACTTCCTTCAAAGCCTCTACACTCCTCTTCTAGTTCCTACAAGGCCTTGGATGACATTAGTATGGACTTCATTGTGGCCTTCGCAAGGACATCAAGGAGAAGAAATGCTATCATGGTGGTAGTGGATCGGTGCTCCAAGATGGCTCACTTCATTACTCGCCACAAAAGTTATTATACTACCTACATTATAGACCTCTTCTTCAAGAAATTGTGAGGATCCATGGTATTCTAAGAACCATCGTCTCGGATAGGGGCACCAAATTTTTATCTCACTTTTGGAGATCCCTATGGAGACTAGTGGGGATTAAGTTGCTCTTTAGCACTACTTGTCACCCTGAAACCGATGGACAAACGGAGGTGACAAATGGAACTTTCACAACCTTACTAAAGGGTATGGTGAGAAAGAGTTTAAGGGACTGAGATCTAAAGCTTGCTCATGCCGAATTCGCTTACAATTAGGCTCCTTCCTACGCTACCTCTCATTCTCCCTTTGAGGCATGCTATAGCCTTAACCCTCTTACTCCCATTGATCTTATCCCCATTCATCAAGAATCAAAGGTGTTTTGTGAGGTCAAACCAAGAGCTAAGGAAATGAACATGCTACATGAGCAAGTAAGGTCACAAATTGAGAAAGGTGTATGGTTGCACTTAAGGAAAGAAAAGTTCCCTTCAAGAAGGAAGAACAAGCTTATGGCTAAATCAAATGGTCCATACAAGGTGGTACAAAAGATGGGAGAGAATGCCTACAAAATAGAGCTTCTATGAGACATGCAAATATCTGCCACCTTTAATATTAGGCATCTCACTTCGTTTCTTGAAAATGGTGAAAAACACAATAAATATTTGAGGGAAAATCTTCTTCAAGGGGAAGAGGTTGATGCAAAGCAAGCACTAAGATTGTACTTACTTTCCCAAGCAAGGGTACTGAACCAAGTACACTCAATGTTGACTTTGGGTCAAGGACTTGGTCCTCTTATGTCAATGTTAACTTGAGACCCTTGAGGAGGTCCAAAAAAGGTTAGGAAAGCTGATTGGGCAATTAGTAGCTCAAAATAAGGAACTCATCTACTTTATTCTCCAAAATCATTTCATTAGCTCTTTTTTATTTTCTAGGCAAAATACTTCTTCTCACTTCTAGCTCAATTTTGGAAAGGCAAATGAGCTTCAATTTGGACAGATTACATGTATGGATAGCTCCATATGCCTAGTTTTCATCAAGCTATATAACATCTTCAAATTCCAAGTATCAAGGAAGATATGGAGTGTAAACTAAAACAAGGGTCTGTGCAGGGTCTAGAGTTCCATGTTTTTTTATTAAAGTATTAATTGGACTAGCAAATAGATGAAATAAGGGCTAATATTTCTTGGACAACTGATCGACTATCCTATAAGCCACCTACAGGAAAATCTCCCCATGACTCATCCAATTGAAGCATTATATGACTCGTCCAATCTAGCACTAGTGCAACTAATTCCATCTCGACTTATATTCTAGATACCCCTTTAAAATTACACCGCTAGTTAAGATTTCATTGGTTAATTTCTTTGTAATCCTATTAGCTAGTGTATGGCTTGGGGAAGAGGATATTCTCCTATGTATTTGCTTGATCCTTGTACTATTTCTCATACTTGGATTAATGATATGAGAGCTTGACGCTTAGTATTTTCTCAAAATCTCAAATTTCTTTATCTCTCTAAGGCGGGTGGTGAAGTTGAGTTTATCCTGTTAATTTAATCCTTGGTGCCTTAGATTTAGAGGATCATAGGGTGGATTGATTTATATCTTTTATTCAATTGTTCTCAAGTTGAATCAATCACTAGAAGATTTGAGGTTTTCGCTCTTGAGTTGTCTTGGGGGATATTGATCTTCATCATTATTTAGGGCTCATCATTTGGTCAACAGATTTCACCATGGTTCACATGTACACCTGACCATTTTTATAGAAATTATTTGGAAATTTTTCATACTTGAATAACACCTACTTTGCCCTTGCATCACTAGAGGATGTCATGGCACCTCCAGGTGAGGATTTTGGTTTACAACACTATATATCGACTCCATCCAAGAATATCATCCCTATAATCTGCCAAACCCCCCAAAATGTTATACCAAAGCTAAACTATTGAAGTTGTTAGATATTACCAAAAGAAATATTATAAGCTCTTACCCAAAATTCACATGGGTAAATTTAATCTCTAAAAGCATCGTATTGTCCTCGATCTCAGTCAACAACACAAGTTGTTTATAAAAAACTCAATGGCCTCCTTGCATAATGTTGAATAGTTTTCAAAACGTTTTTAAAATACCATAAGCGCACAATTGTCACTCATAGCACCTGAGAGTCCATCACTATTTGGTACTAAATTGTTGCATTTTCATGCCTCTCTCGCCTAATTTTAGCTCGCAAAGTAATATAATTTTAGGATTTTCTCTTGTTTTATTTAACTTTTATAGGTAATAAGCTCAATCAAGCAAGTGTTGTGAAAGGGCCGAGGAGGAGCAAGGAAGTGAGCAAGAAAGTGTCGGGTGCCTGTTGCCCAGGTGACGGCCATTGTGGCCACCCCACAGTAGAGGCCACATTCTAGGGGGTGGCGACGACCACCCGTCGTGGTGGCGACAACCTATTGCCACCTCACCCTGCTTTTGTGCCCGTTGTCAGTCTAACCAATATAAAATGAGGGCTTCTTGGTTGATTTCGAAGAGGCTTTTGGGAGGTTTTTAGGGCTAGGTTTTAGTTTAGCCACCAAAACCCCATGAAGGGGAGAGTAAATTAGGTAGATGAGTGTACATTATATAGAAGATTGTGGATTTCATTATGGAAGACTAAGTTTCTCTTCTCTCTCTTTAATTTCATGCTTCTTGTTTTTTTTTGCTACTTTATTAATTCTTTGCTTTGATTTTTTATTATGTCTAGTTGTTATTAAAGTTGTGATCTTTGATTGCAATTGACACTTAAGATGGCTAGTTGATCTTGTTTAAACCTTAGCCTACCTTGTTTATGTTTGAATTTGGGTTTTTCTCTCACAACCACCAAGTGTTTGATGAAATGCTTTAGAGAGTTTTTATCTGTGTTTTGGGGCAATTGACTTATATTGAAAGGTGAGGTCGATTGTTTAGTGTGGTAGAAAGGATAGTTAGTGTTTGGATATGAAAATATTCCAAATTCTACCTAAAGCTAATGTTGCTGCTCTTGTAGTTTAATTGGGCTAACTCCATGAAAATAGGTGGTTAGAGCAATTAAACTAGCCTTTGATCCTTGAAAGAGGACTTGGGCGAGTTTTTATGGTGCAATCGATCATCTTTCAACGCTAGCATAACTTGGGAAGGCGGGGGTTTGACTTAATTAGTTGGTTAATCTTATATTTAATAATAATCAAGGTCCTTTCTGTTTGCGTTAGTAGTTTAGTTCCTTTTCCTTTTATTCCTTTTCGTTTAGCCTAAATTGAAACAGTTGAGCTGAACTCCGATACTTGAAACCCAGCTCCTAGTGGACGACGCCCCAAGTACTCGGCGATAAACATTGTACTTGATGTTGTAAGTTTAAAACTTCAATTTTTCCTATCAAGTTTTTGGTGTCGTTGATGGGGAGCTAGCGCTTTTCAATATTGGGATTTACTATAACATTCGAGGCTAGGTCTTTAAAAAAATCCAAACAAACTCGAAAATCAAAATTTTGAAAAAAAAATAAATCAAAATGGCTATTTTTTCATTTACCTCAATTTGAGCATGAACCTTTTTTAACAATATTTGTCTACATTAAATGATTGTCGTGCTCAATATGTGCATTTTACGTATGAAAAATAGGAAATAGCAATGTTGTGCTTGAGGGGATAACACATAAGACTCGAGTCACCCTTGAGTACATGTGTTATGGTGGTATGTGCTCTTTAAATGTTGATGATATGTGAAATTTGTTTAAGTCTTTAGCTTGGTATCAGTGGCAACATGAGAGTGCTATTGAGTCTTTTGAGCTGACTTTCCTATGGTTTGCACAATCAATCTCCATGTGTAGATCAACTTACGGATCCATATCATCACTATTCTTCTTATCCTCATGTTGTGTGCTCTTATTGTCAATCTTTTGACCATAATGTGAATTCTTATCCCTATTATGATCTTTCTAATGAATGCTATGTGAAACTTAATGCTGTAATAGAGACAATGAATGAGCAACATGAGTGGTTTGTAAGTGAGATAGGGAATGTGGCATATTGTATGAGACTGACCCTAGTCTATCTTCCCCTAAACTTGAGGCTAGTCTCTATGATGATTATGAGTCTTCTCTTCCCCTAGAGCCCGATTTTATGGTTCATATACCTTTGACCAACTTAGAGGAAGTGATTGACCCTCCCTTGATTTCTATACCATTTACCGCTATATCCTTGTCTAGTATACCTTAAGACACTACCATTGGTGACTTAACCTTACTTGCTTCTCCCCTCTATTTAGCTCAGTGCATGTGGTTAGAGATGGGTGAATCTTCTAAGGGTGATGCTAGTTTTGTTAAGGATGATTTGCTTGATTGGTCGAAAGAACCTTACCTTGATTAAGCCACTTCTTGAGAAAGCTCCCTTTGAGGAGTCGTGTGGTAATGGTGTAGTGGTTCATGCCTCTCCTAGCATTGAGCATATAGACCTCATTTGCACCGAGTTATTTGACATATGCCCCATTTCATCCCTATTGCTTCCCACCACCCCTTCTGATGTGCATGCACTTCACAAGTCTCTAGGTGACATTAGAGGGTATATTCCCTCCTTTGACCTTTATTGTGCATACCTAGAGGACATGCCTAGGAAAATTGAGTGACCACTTTCTTTGATCATTTTTTCGATTTTTCTATGGATTTTCATAAGTGTAAGAGGACACTGACTACCTTTGCTTCTTTCTTATTCGTGTTCTCTTACTTACATTACTCTGAGATGCATACAGTAGCACATGATAAACTCCTAAGAGGTCTAACAGAGTCCTAATTGGAGATCCGTGTCTTGAGAGACGATGAGGACTGGATGATGCTCCTCGAGCCCTCCGTAGCACTATCTTGGGGAGGCATAGTTCGATTACAATCGGTACCCAACCTGGTGTAATCGTTCTAACTCTTCTCCCTTAATTTTATTTTCTTTCATTTTCTATTTGTTTAGTTGTGGATATTAGGTTGTGTTATTGTTGGTGATCAATATTAAGGTCAAACTTGGGATGTTGTGAACCCAATTGATGGCTATAATCACCTTTGTGTGTCTTTGGTGTACAGTTGTGTTTTGTTATTGGTGGCTTTGTTGAATTTGTATATATTCATTGTTGGTGGTGCTAGTTTTGTATATATGTGTATTCGTGTTGTTAATTGGGTGAGGTTGTGTTTTTGCGTGAATATGTTAGCTTATGTATATGTATATCCGTTAAGTATTCTTGTGCATTTTGTTTTGTTTTGTTTTGTTTTGTGTTTTGTGTGTTTTGTGGTTGGTGGTTGGTGGTGACTCCTCGGCTCCCAATGAGGATGTTGTGATATTTAGGTGTGGGGATGGGAGTGGGGGTGGGGAATTCATATACCCTTTTGTACATATTTTTGTGAAAAATTTTCAATTTTTGTATAGTTTTACTTCTTAGTTTGGGGGGACTTTTGTGCGTTTGTGATTGGCTTTTGACCTGCAATAGCTTGGTTTCTAGCTTGTATATAGGTTAAATTTGCATGATGGAACACTTGTCTACAATGTAGTTTTCGGTTTTTCATAATATCCCAATTTCACATGTACAGTTTTGTGCCTACCTTGTACACTTGACCATTGACTTTTGGTGTTAGTTGTTGAAATTTTGGTTTGGGGACATTCTACTTGGTTAATTGACTTTTGGCTTTGTCACCAAAATGAGAAATAGAAAAACAAAAAAGTGAGAAAAGCAAGAGTGTAAAAGTGAGCTTAACTCCGGTACCTTTATTTGGGCTTAAATAAATGCTTTGTACATTCAAATAAAACTCTTAATTAGAGAAGAAGCCCAAATACGTGCTAAGTTGATCTTCCAGGAGTTCAAGACCTAATAAGCCAAAAACTACCCACCCGGGGCGAATGAGCATAAGGAGAAAAGAAAAAAAAAAGAAAACAAAAATAAGACCTAATAAAAGGGAGTTATACGCCAAGGAGAGATTGCCTTTTTGCTGGATTTTAGCCTAGCATTAAGAGTCAATACACTTGGCACGGAGCACCAAGGTGTACAAATTGTGTCATTGTGTTGTGTCGGGTGAAAATGGGAGTCAGGGTGCATTTATAGCCTATGTGATTCTTGAATGCATCTTTTGCATATATATGGCTGAGTAGCTAGGTCGTTCGGGTGATAGAATTGATTTAGAAGTGTACATCTTTTCCCCTTTGCCTTCTATATATGTTTTGCTTTTGAAAAAATCCAAAAATATTTCAAAGATTTTGTTGGTATATCTTCTACAAACCCTCACGAGACCTCACTCATCCACTTGGAAACAACAAGGGGTTTAAAGGGCTTATTGCATACGCTAAATGCAACCGAGATTCCTACGAAAGTGAGTTAGGTTCTTAGATTAGTTTTTCTTTTTTTTTGCTCAAGGACCAGCAAACGATAGGTGTGAGAGTATTGTTCAACACTAAATTATCGCATTTTTCACGCCTCTCTCACCAAATTTTAGCTTGCAAAATAATATAATTTTAAGATTTTCACTTGTTTTATCTAACTTTTGTCGATAACAAGTTCAATCGAGCAAGTGCTACGAAAGGGTCGAGGATGAGTAAGGAAGTAAGCAAGAAGATGAAACACCCAAGAAAGAAAGGCAACGACGGGTGCCTATCGCCTAGGCAACGACCGTCGTGGCCACCCTGCAGTGGAGGCCACCTTCAAGGGGGTGGCGACGGCCTATCACCACCTCACCCCTCTTTCGTGCCCCTTGTTAGTTTAACCAATATAAAAGGAAAGGCTTCTTGGTTGATTTCAAATAGGTTCTTGGGGGGTTTTTAGGGCTACGTTTTAGTTTAGGTTTAGCAACCAAAACCCCATTAGAGGGAGAATAAATTAGGTAGATTAGTGTATATTATGTAGAAGATTGTGAATTTCATTGTGGAAGACTAAGTTTCTCTTCTCTCTCTCTTTATGTTCGTGCATCTTGTTTTGTTTGCTATTTTATTAAATCTTTGCTTTGATTTCTTTTTGATGTTTAGTTGTGATTAAAGTTGTGATCTTTGATTGTGATTAGCCGTTAAGATGGCTATGGCTAGTTGATCTTGTTTAAATATTAGCCTACCTTGTGTATGTTTGGATTCGGGGTTTTCTCTTACACCTACCAAGTGTTTGATGAAATGCTTGAGAAAGTTTTCATCGGTGTTTTGGGGTGATTGAGTTATACTGGAAGGTAAGGTCGATTGTTTAGTATGGATAAAGAGGGTAGTTAGTGTTTAGGCATGAAAACAATCCAATTTCTATCTAGATCTAGGATTGCTACTCTTGTTATTTAATTGGGCTAACCCCATGAAAATAGTTTGTTAGAGCAATTAAACTAGCCATTGGCCCTTGAAAGAGGGCTTGGGGGAGCGTTTATGGAGCAATTGATCATCTTTGAATGCTAGCATAACTTGAGAAGGCGAGGGCTTGACCCTTTTGGTTGGTTAATCTTGGATTTAATTATAATCGAAGTCCTTTCTATTTGCCTTAGTAGTTTAGTTCCTCTTCCTTTCATTCCTTTTCGTTTAGCCTAGGTTGAAACAATATAGCTTAACTTCGCTACTTGAAACGCAACTCCCAGTAGATGACACCCCAAGTACTCGGCAATAAATCTTGTACTTGAGATTACAAATTTAAAATTTCAATTCTTCTTATCAATCACAGATACAGGGCATGAAATTATATCACAATCACAACTATACTTCCACTACGTGAAACTAGGCAAACAAAATGTTGTAAACTGAACTACAAATTAACTACATTATTCGAATTACAAAATATCTAACCAATGACCCTACCATGTCTTTAACGAATCATATTAAGCCATCAATCCAGCAAAATGGTAAAATACTATTAAAATAATATACCACAAAAATTAAGGGACAAAAAGAGAAAGAAAAGGAACAAAGCAGAGTAAAAGCACAGGCATCTGATTGTTGCAATTAAAGTTGCAGAAATTCCTATTAATTAACTAGAGCATTCTCAGTGGAAGTTTCAAAATGTATAACTCTATTCTGCTACATCAGTAAAAATTTTATCTTTAAGACTTACGTTTTTTCACTTTTTCAATCCATGCAAGTCTAATTTTGATCATTCAATAAATATTTATCATAGGTTCACTTTATAATAGACAATGTTTTCTTTTTTCATCTAAAAATATATATTTTTTCAAAAAAAAAAAGAAAAAAAAGTTCATAAGAATAAAAAAATGGCTCGCCGGTTGAAACTGCTACTTGTTTCGACTAGCGTGCCAGTCCATCCAATCGGTGTGCTGCAGATAGGAAACAGAATGCATGTGGAATGATGGTGCCCATGCGATGCGCATGCACTGAAATAACGTCGAATGAAGACAATAGCTAGAAATCGGAGGCCCAAGGCACAACTGTAACAAACAAAGGGACTGGGAAAAGTCAATAAAAATGAATGATAAAGAAATCTTATACCTCCATTGATGGAGGTTGCACTCTCAGAAACATAAGAGCTCGACTCTAGATCAAGAAACAAGGAACCAAAAATTGAACAAGACAACTCAAATTCGTCATAAATTCTTGCAAATTTCAAACAAATCACCAATTCTATACGAATTTAAGCAGACTAAAATCATATTACAATAGTCTGAGGGCTCTGAAACTAAATCTGGACCAAAATCGAAAAGCTGGAAGATGAAAAATGAAAAATAATCTGCCGCAACTCTACTCATTCTCCAGTCTTACTCTCCTTCTTCCCTCCACCTCGATTTATACACAAATTCTCAACCTATCGAACTTCCAGCTCCCACAAAATTTGAATAGAAGTTGATTCTTCGTTGCCCACAACTACTGAAGATATGAAATCAGGCATCTTTGACTGAGTTCGTGTACTAGTAAATCTATCTACTGGTCAAAATCGGGGATCCACTTGATGGTGATGAATACAATGGATGATGATGGTGGTGCGAGGGAATGAATTGAATTCGAATAGTGGGAGTTTTAATGGATTTCTGCTGGGCATGGTAGGTCGGAATAGAGTGAGAAAATGAAGAGAAAATGAAGGGGTTTGTGACCGAAATCACGCGAGATGAAATGGGATTTTTTATTTTTTTTTGGATTTTTTTCTTTCTTTTCACCATTTCTATTTTTTTTTCTTTTTTGGCTAAAATAGGAAACGGGTTGGATGATATCCTGAAGGTAAAAGTCCAACTCCTTTTTATTTGAAATTTTCTTCATTTATATTGAAATATTGAGATTTTTATGCAAAATAAAGAAAATGCCAATAAATACCCTGAAATAATGTTTGTTATAAGCTAAATGCATATTTTAAAGAGTGAAAACTAAAAAGTTTCAATTTTGATTGAGCAAATACCCTCACACCTTAATTTTGTTCGTTCTTAAGTAAAATAAAAACAAAGTCCTTAAAAAATCAAAAGAGAAATACCCCAACCCACTTTCTCATGAATTGCAATTTCGTTTAGCATATGCAAGTGAGCCATTTAAACCCTTAGGTTCCTTCCGGTGGACGAATAAGATCTTGTGAAGGTTTGTAGAAGATATACCCACAAAATCTATTAGAAAACACGAAGAAAAATCTCTTTTTTTAAATACAACAATTTTCTCACTTGAGCAACTTGATATTTATATTATACAATAACAACACATCCCAGTGTGGGTCCTGCTTTCACAGGGTCTAGGGAGATTCAGATGTAGGCAAATATTCCTGCCCATAGAGAGGCTGACTCTAAGAAACCCACAAAACAAAATTTTGTGAAAATATTTTATGGAAGAAGGATTTTGTAAAAACATTTTATGGAGAAAAACTAAGGATAAACCACAGGAAATGAACTAAGAAATACTAAAAAAACAGGTGGCAGTAACTATGTAAATATAAGTGGAACATAGCAGATGAAGGTACTATACCTTAACAAATGGAGGTAGGCAAACAATGTCTCTTTCCATATGCATGTACTACTTGACATACGAAAAAAAAATCACAACCAAACCTACTCTACTGCGACCAAGTGACAACTACAAGGCTAACTCTCTGCGATGTAAGATCTTAATCCTATCCCGCCATAATCTCCGATCCTGAATCATGTCCTCCGTTAACCCTACAACTTTCAAGTCCTCTCTAATCACCTCGTCCAAACTTTTCTTTGGTCATCCCCTCCCTTTTTTACCTTCGGGGATATTAATTTTCTCAAATTTCTTCACTGGAACGTCCACACTCCTTCTTTTCACATAGCCAAACTATCTTAGTCATGTTTCTCTGATCTCATCTTCGATGGGAGCCACCTTAACTAAGTCTCTTATTACTCCATTACTAATTATATTCATTCTCGTATAACCACACATTCATCTAATCATCCTGATCTCTGCTACCATTAACCTTTGATCCTATGTCATCTTTATAAGTCAACACTCCGATCCATGTAACACAGCAGATCTAACTACCATATGATAAACTTTGTCTTTTAATCCTACAAGCATTCTCGTATCGCACAACACACCTGAAGCATACTTCCATTTTTGCCAACCTACTGTTATGCATTGGTTAATATCTTCGTCAATGTCCCATTTCTAATTATTGATCGAGCATAGATATTTAAAGTTCTAGACCTTTGGTATCTACATCCCATCAATGGTGACTTCTCCCCTTACATCTTCCCTTCCACTGAAACAACAATGAAGATATTCGGTATTTGATCTACTTATTCTAAAGTCTCTAGACTCTAGTGTATGTCTCTATCGCTCCAACTTGCCATTAACTCCCTCACTGGTCTCATCAATAAGAACAATGTCATCTACGAATAACATACACCAAGGTAACTCATCTTGAATCCCTTTTGTAAGTTCATCCATAACTGGAGTGGAAAAAAAAGGGCTTAAAGTGAAACCCTGATGTAGGCCCATACCAATGTAGAAGTCGTTGGTAACCCCTCCTAGTGTCCTAACACTCATCCTACCTCCCTCATACATATCCTTAATAACTCGAATATACACAGGTGACACTCCTTTCTTTTCCTAGCATCTCCATAACACCTCACACAGAATTCTATCATATGCTTTTTCCAGGTCAATGAACACCACATGAAGACCTACCTTTCTATATCTGTACAATCCCATGAGCCTTCTAAGGAGGTAAGTTGCCTCTATGGTCGACCTGCCAGACATAAAACCAAATTGGTTCTCTGTCATCGAAACACCCCTCTACAACCTTTCTCAATCACCCTCTCCCACAACTTCATAGTGTGACTCATCAACTTTACACCCCTATAATTATCACAATCCTGAATATCACCTTTGTTCTTTTACAATGGGATGACTATATTAAACCCTCATTCTCTTGGCATCTTAACAGTCCTTAAAATAACATTGAAAGCTCCGCTAGCCACTTCAGTCCCTCTTCACCCAAACACTTCCACACTTCCACCAATATCTTATCTGGTCTCTCTACCTCCCCATTTGTCATCTTCCTTAGGGACTCTTTAATCTCGTCCTTACTGATAGGCTCACAAAAAAGAGGATCAAGTTGACTCTCACTGCTCTCTCTTTCCTTACTTCGAAAATCTTCCATCATTTTAGCATTTAGGAGTTTGGAAAAGTACATTTGCCATCTCTACTTGATTTCTGTACCCTCAAACAGCACCCTACCATTTTCATATGTGATGCATCTCACAACACCCAAATCTCTTGTTTTTCTTTCCCTAGCCCTCACTAGTTTAAAGACTTTCTTCTCACCTTTCTTGGTCTTCAGTTTTTGGTATAACATATCATAAGTCATGCTCTTAGTTACAGCAACAGCTTTCTTGGCTACCTTTTTTGCTGCCTTATATCTAACTCTACTAATATCTTTCTCTTCATCCGTTCCACAGTTCATGAAAGCAGCGTATGCTTCCTTTTTCTTCTTGACTTTCTCCATTACCTCCTCGTTCCTCCACCGGGCTTCCTTCATTTTGTTACCACCTCTTCTAGATGTACCAAGGATTTCCTTAGTCGACCTTCGAATACATTTTGCTATTACCTCGCACATTGTATCGGCTCCCTCTACCTGCCTTCGAACTCCTTCTTCAGAAATCCTCTCTGCTTAGCATTCTCCCCTAGTAAGATTCCACCACTTAACTCTAGGCTCCCCAACACTCCTCCTCTTCCACTTTGAACATTTGAGCTCCACATCCAACACTAGCAATCTATGTTGAGTTCCTAAATACTCGCCTGGTATCACCTTACAATCCTTACATAACCTCCTACTATCTGCCATAATCAGGAAGTAATCAATTTGAATCTTTATGGGACCACTCCTAAAGGTCACCAAGTGGTCCTCCTTCTTCTTAAAAGAGGATTTTGCCACCAACAATTCATAGGCTACCGCAACGTCCAGAACGGAAACCCCTCCATTGTTTCTCTCCCCATAACCGAAACCTACGTGAGCCGTATCATACCCGTCTACTTCAACACCAATATGGCCATTAAAATCTCCTTCTACAAAAAGTTTTTCACTCCGAGGTATGTCCTGAATGACCATATCCAAATCCTCCTAAAATTACTTCTTAATATCTTCCGATAAACCTATTTGAGATGCATAAATACTAACCATATTTAGGATTTCTAATCCCACCACTACCTTAATGGCCATATTTTGATCACTCTTACGCCTCACTTCAACAACAAAGTCAACCAACTCCTTATAAACCAAAATACCAACTCCATTCCTCGCCTTGCTTGAACCCCGAATACCACAACTTATACCCATCAAGTTCTCTAACTTTAGCCCACACCCATTTAGTCTCTTGCACACATGCTATGTTAATCCTACGTCTATGTAAAGATTTAACTAATTCTATCGACTTACCATTAAGTGACCAATATTTCAAGACGCTAGGCGGACCTTCTGAAGCCCTACACCCCTCATGAAACCCAATATTTACATTGTACATGAACATAAAATACAATCATGAGACTTTTTCATCTAAAATTTGACCACATTCTTTGTTTCTAACCTTAAACCTCATAATAACACAATTTATATACCATGGTGTTATGTGCAAAGGTGTATGACTCTTGAATATTAGACTGTTAAAATTGAATCCAATTCCTCATTACTTGCTTAAAAGACTTTATTGGTCTTTTTCGCTCTCTCACCCCTTTTTTAAGGAGCAGCTCACATGCTTTTGTGCTCCCTAACCCGAGTAGCTCATGTAGCCAAAACCCATTACGTTCTTCCCATACCCATTCAGATGGTTCAGGGCCTGACAAACAAACTTTGGCTTGAGCTCCCAAAGGAACACATGGTACATATTCAAGCCAATTAAAGATTTTGAATATAAATAGTGGCTTAAACATAGGTGACAGAGTCAGCTTTTTATCCTTTTTTCATCTTTTCCCCTACTTTTTTCTTCTTTTTTTTTGAAATCAGAAATCAAATTAAGCAATTGTAGAGTTCTAAAGCCCAATTTTGATAACCTAATACTAAGAGTCAACGATTTAATGTGCAAGGTTCATACAAACATATCATTATAAGTAAAGATTAGTATAAAAGACATTAGGTCACTTCTTAGAGCAAAGAGTCTCACCTCATGCGTGCTACTCATGTTCAACTAATGCACAAGGCACTAGGATCAAAATAGTCATGAGCAGACACTTCCAAAAACAAAAGCAATTATTAAAAAAATTTTAATAGAAACTTTCTGTAAAAGCCCTTACCCTCCATGCCTAAACAATTCAATGTACTCATTCGGAGTGAAAGAAAATGCAAAGCTAAGAAAGGAAAAAAGAGAGAGAAGCATATATACAAAATGAAAAAGACGACCCAAAAAGAAAGAAAAAGGACAAGTGTGGAAGACTCAAAAAGAAAATTGGAAAAAAGATTAAATAAAATCATATATACTAGAGATAACTCAAAACACAAAACACAAAACATGTAAAAAACAAAAGAAAATAAAAAGAAAACAGTGAGAGGAATGATTATACTAGGTCAGGTGTAGAATACATGTAAACTATGCCTCTAATAAGGGAGGCCCTTGGATCATTAGCCACTTCATATCATCTCAAGCTGCTAACTCAAATGAAACCCAGTATAGAATAGAGTGACTTATCAAACATGCAAGAATAACTCTCAATAAGATATAAATGTTCGAAACTAAGGACTCTATGCCAAGAAGAGTACATCCACAACCACAATGCAGCATAATTAAGGGCACTTTTTAACTTGTCAAATTGTTAAGCCCAATCATGAAACAAATATATGTATCCACAAATTAACTAGCAGATTAGTCATCGGCCTAGATATTTTGTCATCATGGATGAGCTCTATAGGCAAGTCAATGGGTCTTAAGTCCTCAAGTCTATTAGTCCTGGCATGCTCATCAGTAGTTTGATCCAAATTAAGAACAATAAGCATAAAAGTCTCAAACTCTGACAAGATGGACTTAGAGGTTCCAGCAGATGGTCAATTATGATAGGATCAAAAGAAAAGAGCTCATATTGGATACAGAAATCATCTAATCTAGACCTGGCAAAACTAACCCTAAACCCAAGACTCGAACCAAATGACCCAAATTTATATCCAACCTGACATCCGAAATGCTTGACTAAAAGCGAATCCTATACCTGAATTAACCTGAACTAATTCATAACCCACTCGAAATTTCCAACAAAGTTTCTTATTTTTGCATGAAATGCTTATTGGATAAAAAAATCGATTGACTCGAAGTCGACCCAAACCGATGTTTACTCAACCCAAATCAAACCGAGCCAAAATATGCTTGACCCGAGACATAACCCCACCCATAAGTTAGTCCAACCCGTACCCGAACCTAGTGACCCATTTGTTGGGTCTATTATAACCATTCGTTTTCATATGTCCCACATGAAAAAAGCTTATAGCCCACACAAAAAATGTCATCATTTAGGTTGAAACTGGTGGGCTGAACTTTAACTACCTCCTTATAAGACTCATGTACAAAAATATCTTCTAACTCATTAAAATAATGATGCTCTTCCTCAATAGAAATGCCAATATCTAACTCACTCACAAACTCTTCACCTTTCCAAAACTCGTAAGAATGGGTAAAAAGGGTGGGTGGCTTATGAAAACACTAGAACATCCTCAGTGACATCCCTCAGTGAGCTAGGTTGGGATGGAGATATAGAAAGGACATTCTCTTATTGTGGGTCAGGCAAAGGCATATCATCCTACAAAGTGAACCTGTTAAGAAGGGAGGATTCAAAATCATCAAAAAGACTAATTTTAGGTTCAGGAAAACTTAAACTAAGGTTAGGCTCATGCAAGTAATCACACCCCCCCATTATAAGTGACCAACTGAGTTACATTGATGACTATTGTACCCACCGTATCCTCTAAACTTTTAAGTCTACTTTCAACCTTAGAGGTTGATGTGACTAGAATGGACAATAATTGAAATCATGATCAAAGGAAGCACAATAATCACAAGAAATAGGAGCATAACAAGAAACGGAGTGGAATGGTTGGGTTGGTAGGTCCCTAAACTAGTCCTGTGAGTAAGAGTTAGTTCAAGAATTTTATGAATCACGAGTAAAGTAACCTAAAGTCCCTCTAGCAAGTTCAAATTTATAAGGTTCCAACCCAATTTATCAAATAATTTCAAAACCTCATTTGGAGTTTTAGAGAATAAACCCCGCAGACTCCCAAGACACATGGACTCAATATATAATAACCCGATCCTAACCCATATTTATTTATTTAAATCATATTTATTTATTTAATTAATCATATTTATTTATTTAATTAATCATTTAAATTGATTTAATCACTCATGGTTATTAGTTTAACCAAATAATGTTTACTAATTCAATTACACTCAATTTATATATTTACTGAATTACCTTATGTTATCTAAATTTTTTGCTTTTATTTATCGTATTTAAGCATCCCGGTTGGGGGATATTTCATTTGGGTCCCACTTTGCAGTTCAAGTTTTATTGATTGGAAATTCAAGCTTTGTTAATTGATTAAATTTCAGGTGAATCAATAGTAGGCCTCGACAATTATAATTGAGAGTTAAAATATTTTCCATAACGCCACAAAATTTTTAAGTTTTAGCTGCGCAAAAACTTGGGCCCGAATTCATTTATTTTGTCCCAATTCATTGGGCCCAAATTATGACCCAATTTCATTGAGCTCAAATTTTGGCCCGAAAATTTTTGTGCAATTAAATTAAGTTAATTACTATCATTTGTGCCTAATTTTAATTAGCAAAATCCCCTTTTTCAAGCTTAAACATTAGCCAAGTATCAAAGATAAACATCTAAGTCATTTGCCAACAAGAAAAGTCTAGCCTTCATCTTCTTACTCCCTCTTCCAATATCAAACACCACCTCCATCCTCTAGCATCCAAGCTCAAAGTGAGTAAAAACTCTAACTCTATCTTGATGTGCGTTTTATTTTTATGATTGTTTTAGTTATGTTTTATGTTTTTGAGATCAAAATAGATGTTATTGTGTAAATTTTATTGATTTGGGGGATATTGATTATGGTGGGGTTGACCTTGAAGCATGTTAAGGTCAGGGTTCTGACATGATCAAGTTAACTTAAGTCAAGTGATGGACTTGTATTGTTTTGTATATGATTTTATAATCTTTACTCGTATTGATGATTATGATGATGTTTTTGGTAATTTGGAATGATTTCAAGTGGGTATTTATGTTTAAAAAAAAGGAGAAAGCAAAAACAGTGAGGGATGGAAATGGCAGAAAATAGGGGTGACTTTGAAATTAAACTGGTTATGATCGACCTGCTCAAAAATTATTATTTTTTGTCGCTAGATAATTCAATGTGTCAGCTTTCAAATGCCTTTCAATCGCCTTAATCTGATTTCTGTGGACAAAGTTATGGCCGTTTTATGAGAACTGCGCAGGTTAGACCAAAACTGACACACTTGTATTCTAACCCCATTTTGGAAACCCTACTGTAGGAATCATGTTTTGAGTTGCAAATGAAAGTTTTTTGGGACTTCTTAATCTTTCCATATTGGGTTTTAGGTCTCCATTTGAGGTCAAGGGTGAAGGTTATGAATTTTTTGAAGTGAACTGACCTGCTTTGGTGTAAATTGGGCTGTTATTACAATTTCTGTGCAGCGTATACTTGGAGAAAAATTCTGAAAACTTTACTGTAGGTTGTCCATATTATTTTCTAATTTCCTATAATATTTCATGAATTTTGTTGAGTATTTGCAGTTTTGTGATTTTTGAAAGCATTTTAAAGCACTTTGAGTAATTGTGTAAAGAGCAATAATAAAGATTGGGTGAGCTTGATCATGCACTCAGTTTGTATATTTTGGGCCAAGTAAGGTCATTTAAGGGGAAAATAAATATCCATGAATTTTATTGGGGTTTTCAGCTCGATTTATGACAGAAAAGAAGAGAAACATGTATTTTGGGAGCTTCATTATGAGTTTTGAATCACTTATGAATATTACAAAGAAAGTACCAAGTTTGGGGAGTTTAATATCTTTCATTCGGATCAACAATCTATTTGGGATGAAAAACTGTATTTAATGGACTTGTGAATGAAATATGGGAAGTGGAGAGAATTTTTGACTCGGAAAGCATATTTATCAGACCAAGTTACTGCAGCTTATGCTATTTTAAACCAAGATATATCTCTCTTGGCCTCAAACCTCTATTACTTACTCAATTCAGATTGTATCAAATGTATTTATGAGGCCAATCTAGTGTACTCGCTGTTATCTTGAACCAACCTATACATCAGCGAGCCTTAAACCCGTATCGGCACCCTATTTTAAAAAAAGGCCAAAACCACTCTCCCATTTGTCACCATCAAGGCCTTTTCCTTTGTAATCTCATTTATCTCATTGTGGTCTATTTTGCTTTCATTTACTTTATATCGGATTTAATAACTTTCATTAATTTAGTTTTGAAGTTATATTGAAATACCCAAGTTATGTATACCATTTAATTACTCAATTTCTATTGTACATACTTTTACTTACTCAATTATGTGAGTAAGGGTCATTTACTTGACTACACATACCTACAATGACATTTATTAAACAGAGTCGATGCCTAGTTATCGTTTCCCGTTATACATGAGTGTTATCAAATCAGAACATATTTATCAAGTCAAATGACATTTATGAAACAAATGACATTTATCAAGTCAGATGAGATTTTTAAAGACTCCAGATACGTCCATTGCTTGTATCCTCAAAAAGTAGAACATGTTTACCAAGTTACAACTGTTAATGAGTTTATCAATGAATTAGTTTATACAGTGATTTGTCATTTAACTTGTGCCCCCGTCAGTTATCATCTATAAGGCATCAGCCCATCATTTACCCGTGCGGCTTTATGCCATGTCTTGATCGGATTGGTAGGTGCACACTTATGTATAGATCATAGTATTGCAAGGGTTCACATCCAGATAATAATAAGCAATTCAATTTTATATTACTTTCATTTTCATTTTTATTGCGAACTAAATGAATTGCAACGGCAGGTACCCATCAACAGTGTTTCTACACTCGTTTTACAATACCGGAATGCATGTACTGAGTTTTAGCTCATATTTTCGAATGGTTTTCATGTTTTCCATTTTAGGTGATGAAGTATTACATGTTTCTCCATTTAGCAATCCCTTTTGGAAGTCATCGGATGCTCACAGTGGATTCAGCATAGCATGAATGTTGGATCGACCTTCGGGTCAAGTTGGGTTTATATTCAATATACTTGTGTAGTGTGGAGTGCGAGTTAACACATGGTATGATTAAGTCGATTGTATTGAAGTTGAACTATTACGGACTTTAGTCTTTGAGTGTTTTAATGTAATAGATATTGTGATTGTGAACATGAGTTGCAAGATTAAATGGTTTCAGTGAGCTTTGTCCTTATCAGGGTGGCGGTAGTGCCTTCCATCATTAAGTCTTCCGCTGCAATTTTCTGTAAATCATGTCATTAGCATTTTGGGGGCATTACAGATTTGATATCAGAGTTAAGGTTTTAAGGGCCATTGTGAGCTATCAAGTGTTTATGAGTTAGCTATCAAGGTGTATATGAGTTATGTTGGACCGGTTAAATGAGTTATTGACTATAAGTTCATATGTATAGGCATATAAGGAGGAACCATTTCCATTCGAATGATTCAATCATTTGACCCTGAGACTCGAGCGTTAGCAAGAGGAGTGAGGGACACACAAATTAGGTGACCTGATAGTGATGCATGCTTTCGTTTACTTGGGAGTGTAATGTATGCTTCAATACTATCATTTGTCTAAGTTTTGCAATTATGCACTCCGAGCGTGTGGCTTGTTGAGTTATTGAACTCTGGCGAGTGGTCGTTGAGCTATTGAAGTGTGATTTTTCATATTAAGTACTTGTTGTAAGGCTTTAAGCCTGGGATTTAGCCAGTTTCTATGTGGAACTCTATCCGCTTCGCTCCAAAATTTGAGAGTTTCATTGAGGTGTATTAACATACATGATATTGAGTACAGTGATGTTCAAAACTTATTGCGGGAATGCCATTTGCAACTTGGTATATCTTTGGGTTGAATCAGTATGAGATGGAATTACTGTAGGGAATCCTGTGACGGTAGTTCAGTAGCTTGCGGTGTGTTACTTGGCACTATATGAGTGGTATGAGTAAGATTTAGTTGCCATGCATAGAAAAAGGTTGCTCTTGTCACTAAGACCTTACAACAGCAATGCTCCTATTACTTTCAGTCATTGACTTACTTCGGCCCTAGTCACCTTGGATTGCTTAGGGGCATTATTCCTTTGCTATTGACACTCACTCTGTTTATAACATCTCTTTATCTAGGTTTTTGTTTAAATGACTTCAATTGTTATCTAAACCATACCAATGATAGCTTATCGTTTGCAAGAATGCTCTTTTATAGTAGTTCCTATAATTGTTTGCTTGCTTTATCTTTTCAATTTGATTTAATCCAATATTGTTTAATCTCCCTATATGCGATATTTCATTTGTTCATAATGATATGCTCGTATAACTTGCTCTAAATTCATAATATAATTATTCTCCTTGCTTTTAAATTCAATTCTCACACTTATATTTTACGTCCTCATCAATAAATTTCAGCATTCTCCATTCCATCTTATTACTGCGCTTAAATTGACTTTATCTTAGCAAAGGCACGTTCCCAATGTAACTTGTCCAATCTATTTATATAACTATTGCATTTTACTTACCCAATCTATCTAGTGCACTTAACTCGACAATTGCTTTTCCCATCTATCTAGTGCACTTAACTTGACAATTGAGGCTAGAAAGTTACCATCTTGCCATCTTGCTGTTGCTAAACCCGAGTGTAATCAAGTTATCTTTCCCCTTGCTTGACTATCTATTCGATCCTTTATGATCCATATTTATAAACCATGATTCATTTGGCATTATATTTCAACATTCTGGTTATTTTATTTCAACCACTTCATGATAATCCCCCTTGTATCAATCTTTTCTAATCTCATTGTTTATTTCTTTTACACTTAATGACTCGCTTGACTACCAACTCCCTCATTTTCATTCCTGGCGATGTTCATTTTATTGTCAAATGTAGAATTGGAGCAAACCTTTGATTAGTCAGATGATGAGAGAATAGGCGATGTCTGGAGAACACTAAATGAGGAAGAGCATAATCTTAACCAATGTCGAGTCTTATCGAAGCGAGCCAGAAGAAGCATTGGGTATAAGAATAGAGTTAATCCGAGCAAATATTACGAAAGAAATTCAAGGCATGTTAAGGTGATACAAGGCCGACAAAAGAATTATGTTGACAAAAGTAGGAAACAATCACAATTTCAGATGAGGCAAAAAGTACTTTGGGCAAATCATACCTCCTCAAAAGCCACTTGGGGAAACCCAGAAAGAAATGAAAGCCAAATATCCACATTTATTTGTGATATTAGTGCATATTTTCACAAACTCATAAGTTTCAAGGACGAAACTCTTTAAGGGGGGAAGACTGTAATAACTCCACCCTAACCCATATTTATTTATTGAAATCATATTTATTTTTTTAATTAATCAAGTTTATTCATTTAATTCATCATGTTAACTAATTTAATCACTCATGGTTATTGGTTTATCCAAATCATGTTCATTAATTCAATTACACTCAATTTATAAATTTACTGAATTACCTTATGTCATCTAAATTTTTCGCTTTCATTTATCGTATTTAAGCATCCTAATTGGGGGATATTTCATTGGGATCCCACTTTGCAATTCAAGTTTCATTGATTGGACATTCAAGCTTCATCGATTGATTAAATTTTAGATGAATTGATAGTAGGCCCCGATAATTATGATTGAGTATTAAATTATTTTCCATAACGTTACAAAAATTTTAAGTTTTAGCTACGCACAAACTTGGGCCTGAATTCATTTATTTTGGCCCAATTCATTGGGCCCAAATTATGGCCCAATTCCATTTGGGCTCAAATTTTTCAAACTTAAATTGCCTAGTTTTAACTAGCAAAAAGCCCCTTTGTCAAACTTAAATATTAGCCAAGTATCAAAGATAAACATCTAAGTCATTTACCACCAATGAAAGTTTAGCCTTCATCTTCTTACTATCTCCTCCAACATCAAACACTACCTCTATCCTCTAGCATCCAAGCTCAAAGTGAGTAAAAACTCTAACTCTATCTTAATGTGTTTTTGGTTTTTATGATTTTTTTAGTTATGTTTTATGTTCTTGAGATCAAAATAGATGTTATAATGTAAATTTATTGATTTTGGGGATATTGATCATGGTAGGGTTGGGCTTGAAGCATGTTAAGGTTAGGGTTTTGTCATGATCAAGTTAGCTTAAGTCAAGTGATGGATTTGTATTGTTTTGTATATTATTTTGTAATATGTAGTCTTATTGATGATTATGATGATGTTTTTGGTGATTTGGAATGATTTCAAGTGAGGATTTATGTTGGAAAAAAAGAGGAGAAAGCAAAAATAGTGAGAGTTGGAAATGGCAGAAAACAGGGGTGACTTTGATATTAAACTAATAATAATCGGCCGACAGAAAAATTATTATTTTTGGTAGGTGGATAGGTTAATGTGTTGAATTTCAAATACCTTTTGAATCGCCTTAATTCGAGTTCTGTGCACAAAGGTATGGTCTTTTTACAAGAACTGCACAGGTTATACCAAAACTGACACACCTGTGTTCTAGCTCCATTTTGGGAACCCTATTATGGGAATCATATTTTGTGTTGTAAATGAACATTTTTTGGGACTTCTTCATCTTTACATATTGGGGTTTTAGGCCTCCATTTGGGGTCAAGGGTGAAAGTGACGAATTTTTGAAGTGAACTGACCTGTTTTGGTGCAAATTGGGCTGTTATTACAATTTCTGTTCAGCGTATATTTGGAGGAAAATTCTGAAAATTTTACGGTAGATTTTCCATATCATTTTCGAATTTTCTATTATATTTCATGAATTCTGGTTGGGAATTTGGAGCTTGGTGATTTTTCCACGCATTTTGAGTAACTATGTAAAGATCAATAACAAAGATTGAGTGAGATTGATCATGCACTTATTTTGTATATTTTGGGTCAAATAAGGTCATTTAAGAGGGAATAAATATTCATAGATTTTATTGGGGTTTTCTGCTCGATTCATGAGAGAAAAGAAGAGAAACATGCATTTTGGGAGCTTCATTATGAGTTTTGAATCACTTATGGATATTACAAAGAAAGTATCAAGTTTGAGGAGTTTAATAGCTTTCATTCGGATCAATAATCTATTTTGGATGAAAAACTGTATTTAATGCACTTGTGATGAAATATGGGAAGTGGAGAGAATTTTTGACTCAGAAACCATATTTATCATACCAAGTTATTACAGTTTATGCTATTTTGAACCAAATATCTCTCTCTTAACCTCAAACCTCTATTACTTACTCAATTCAGATTGTATCAAATATATTTATCAGGCCAATCTAGTGTACTCGTTGTTATTTTGAACCAACCTATACATCAGCAAGCCTTAAATCCGTATCGGCACCCTATTTCCAAAAAGGCCAAAACCACTCTCCCATTTGTCACCATCAAGGCCTTTTCCTTTGTAATCTCATTTATCTCATTGTGGTCTATTTTGCTTTCATTTACTTTATATCGGATTTAATAACTTTCATTGATTCAGTTTTGATGTTATATTGAAATACTCAAGTTATGTATACCATTTAATTACTCAATTTCTATTACACATACTTTTACTTACTCTGTGAGTAAGGATCATTTACTGACTACACTTACCTACAATGACATTTATTAAACAGAGTCGAGGCCTAGTTATCTTTTTCCGTTATGCATAAATGTTATCAAGTCAAAACATATTTACCAAGTCAGATGACATATGAAATAGATGACATTTATCAATTCAGATGAGATTTTTAAAGACTCAAGGTACATCCATTGCCTGTATCCTCAGAAAGTATAACATGTTTACCAAGTTACAACTCTTAATGAGTTTATCAATGAATTAGTTTATACAGTGATTTGTCATTTAACTTGTGCCCCCGTCAGTTATCATCTATAGGGCATCAGCCCATTATTTACCCGTGCGGCTTCACGCCATGTCTTGATCGGATTGGCAGGTGCACACATATGTATAGATCATAGCATTGCAAGGGATTCACATCCAGATAATAATGAGCAATTCAGTTTTATATTACTTTCATTTTTATTGTTGTTGGGAACTAAATGAATTGCAAAGGCAGGTACCCGTCAACAGTGTTTATACGCTCATTTTACAATACCGAAATGCAAGTACTGAGTTTAAGCTCATATTTTCGAATGGTTTTCATGTTTTCCATTTTAGGTGATGAAGTATCACATGTTTCTCCATTTAGCAAGCCCTTTTGGAAGTCATCAGATGCTCACAGTAGATTTAGCATATCATGAATGTTTGGATCGATCTCTGGGTCAAGTTGGGTTTGTATTCAATATGCTTGTGTAGTGTGGAGTGTGAGTTAGCACATGATATGATTAAGTCGATTGTATTGAAGTTGAACTATTACGGACTTTGGTCTTGGAGTGTTTCAGTTGAATAGATATTGTGATTGTGAACATGAGTTGCAATATTAAATGGTTTCAGTGAGCCTTGTCCTTATCAAGATGACGGTAGTGCCTTCTATTATTAAGACTTCCGCTGCAGCTTTCTGTAAATCATGTCATTAACATTTTGGGGGCGTTACACAATCTGACCTTAGAATTTAGCATTTAAACCTTCATAGAAGACATCACAAATTTCTCATATTCAAAAAGTTTGCTCCACATATTAAGCACAAAACATATTTTGTCTCAAAAAATATCTTCAAAAAGTCTCATGCTCAAATTGAGGGAATTGAAACTTGGCTCTTTTTCTTCTTTTTTTTGATGAGAAAAAATAAAACTACAAGACAACTAATTGTAAAATACTAACTAATTCAAGTAAAACAAAAATAAGGGATCGTATAAAGAAATTTAAAAAACAAATTAATAAAACACACTAAACTATCTAAGCAGAACAAAAAATAAGATGAACTAAAAAGTGAAAACTAACCTAATTTTGAAATTATCATCCTTGCCAATAGTGCCAAAAATTTATTGAATAATTTTTAAAACATTTTTAAAATACTGCAAGCACATGGTTATTAGTTGTATTACTTGAGGCTCGATCCATAGAGATAGGAAATGAAGTTAGATCACCACTATAACTATACTTCCACTATGTTAAACTAGGTGAACAAAATGAGCTAAAGTAAAGTACAAATTAATTGCATTATTAGAATTATATAAACATCTAACCAATCAACCTAACGCATCTTTAACGAATCATATTAAACTATCAATCTAGCAAGATGGTAAGATGCAACAATTTCTAATGTGAGTCCTGCTGTTGTAGGATTTGGGGAGATCGGGATGGTAAAATTAGGGTTGGAAAAAAATAACCCGAGACCCAAAACTCGAACTGGACGACCCTAACCCTTACTCGACTCATCATCCGAAATAGGGTCATTTAAAAGTGGACCCGAAATTCGAATTGACCCGAACTAAACCATACCCGACTAGTGATTTTCTACAAAATTGCTTATTTTTGTATGGCAAGCGTATTAGACAAAAAATCGGTTGATCCGATTGAACCGATCCAAAATGTCACTTAACCCGAAATATGACCTGACCCAAACCTCACCTGACTCATATTCGAACCGAGTGACCCATTTAGCAAGTCTAGGTAAAATGCTACTAAAATAATATACCAAAAAAACCTAAGGGATGAAAAGAGGGGGAAAAAAGAACAAAGAAAAGTAAACGGTGACGCATCTGCTCGTTACAATTACAATTGCATGCAACTCCCATTGATTAATTAACATCAATGAAATAGAGCCACATGAAGACAATGGCTGGAAATCGTAAGCCCAATAAAAATAGATGAAGATGAAGAAACCTTACACCTCCATTAATAGAGATGCATTCTTAGAAAGAGCTCGGACCCATATCCAGAAACAGGGAACCAAAAATTGAACAAGATAACCTCAAATTCGTCACAAATTCTTGCATATTTCAAACAAAATCACCAATTCTATACGAATTTAATCAGACTAAAATCAAATTACACTAGTTTGAGGGCTTCGAAACTAAATGCGGAACAAAAATCAAAAGTTGGAAGATGAAAATCGAAAGTTAAACTACTGCTACTCTACTCCTATAATTTCCAGTCTCCTTTTCCCCTCCTCCCCAGTTCATACACCAATTGCCAGCCCTGTCCAACTTCCAACTCCCAGAAAATTTGGGTAGAAATTGGTTCTTCGCTTCCCACAACTGTTCACAATCCAAGAAGGGCCGCTAGTCGCGTGAACTCGGGCATGGTGGACCGGTTTCGTGTACTAGTAAATCCATCCACTGGTCAAAATCGGGGATCCACTTTGTTGGAGTATCAAAATGGATGTTGTCTAACATTTATAAAATGAAAGGATTTGAGCATGTATATAAGTTTATGAGTTATTTCATCCATCGTCAATTAGTTTTGGGTTGAAACCTCATTTGAGTTTATATGCATGACTCTTTGTTTAAGACCCAAGTAATAACACAAAATTTAACATGGTATTAGAACGAGTTGCTTGACCTTGATTTGCCACTGTCCCCGTTTGATAAAAATTGTGTGCACGTGTTGGGCCTCATCAGTAGCCCACACGTGAGGGGCGTGTCGGAGTACGAAAGTGAGACAACTCCACCCATTGTCAATTGGTTTTGGGTTGGAACCTCATTTGAGCTTATATACATGACTCTTTGTTTAAGGCCTTATTAATAATAAAAATTTAACACACTTTATAGTGATGAAGATAATGGATGATGACGGTCATGTAAGGGGTTGAACTGAAGTCGAGTAAGGGAAGAGTTTTACTGGATTTTCACTGGGTAGGGTAGATGGGAAATGAGCAGCCAGAAAACGAAATGAGGGGTCGTGATTGAAATTACGGGAGATAAATGAAATTTGTTTGGGGATGTTTTTCCTTTTTATTATTTCTATTTTTTCTTTTTTGACTAAAATAGGACATGCTAAAGTTAAAGAGTCATATTCTTTTATTTTTGATGTTTTCTCCATTTATCCTGAAATATTGAGATTTTCTTGCAAAATAAAGAAAATACAAATAAATACCCTAAAATAACGTTTATTACAAGCTCAGTGCAGATGTTTTATAGGGGGAGAAGGTCTCAATTTTGGGTTGAACACTTAACCATCAACTTGTCTTCTACCAAATAGAATTGAAACACGGAGATTTTCGGCAATCTCATGTATGCCAAAAGGTTTTTGAACTTTCCATGCTTGACAAAGAAAAGCAAAGAAGCTTGGAACCTTATACAATTTATTTGAAAGTAATTTGCCTTTAGGCAAAGGATGCTCTATTTGAGAACTTTTCATCATCGATTTTCAAATCAATTGCGTCACCTCCTCTAATGAAGGCCCTTCCATTGGTTGGTTCATTGAAGATGAATCCATGAAAGGGACACCACAACAGCATGATCGGGCAAACTATAACCACAAGAGCTATAAGCAAATTCCTAACAAGGAAACCCTATAGAGTGTTCTCTAAGGAGTCTCAAGAAGGAATAATTCATTTGACCAATTGTTGTTAAGTTGCCAAGAAGCAGTCAACTTTATTATTTGGATTCAGCAAGTCATAAGTGGAAACATCAATTCAGGTGTTATATTTAGTAATCATATTCTTTTAGACAATCAAGTTGGTTTGGTATTGATATATGTCGAAACCCCTTAACCTTCACCACCATCATCGTAGATCAAGAAAAGACCTCATTTGCCCAAAGTCACTTTAAGACCAATAGCCCAAGTTTCTCATATCATTTCACCTATCTAATAGGCTCAAAACTAGTGAGTTATGGGTTGATGGAAAGGTGGTCAAGTATATTTTTGGGATGTGAAATAATTTCTTATAGATCCTTGCATTTTAAATTTTTAATCACCTAAAATAAAATGGTAGAAACCCCACTCCCTAATGTAGTTTTTGGCATCAGTATTTGTTGAATTTTGAACACTTTTTGGTTCTCATCTAAACTTGCCGAATTGATGCAAGACAAGTTTCGATGCTTTCCAACTATGTCTAAGCCCCATATGCTTAAATTTGACATTGGGTGACATTTGAGAGAGAAATGGCCAAGATTAATTGGATTGGCACAAACATCCAGTTTTGGAGCAATATGAGTATTTGCCTAATTTGAGACTTGCAACTATGAACTTTGAATTTCCTCACATAACATAATTCTCCATTCACCAAGGAGGAGACTCCAAGTGATTGCACTTGCATTGGAAAAGTATAGTCCTCTACAAGCTTCTTGGAGTATGGGAGAGACATCCAGAAAATTCCAACTAATTAACCTTGTAATTATCTTTAGAATTTGGTTTTATTTTCTTTAGATAATTTTTTGGACTCTTATTGGTCCTCTTGCCTCACTTTATAACATCTAATTTTCATGGATTCGGGTGTTTAAAGACCGCTTTCATCATTGTAATTGTCAAACTTGGGAAATCTAATACAGTGGTAAATGATTTTTCTCTCTGCAAAAAATCTCTTTAATCCTTAGCTCTTTTTGACTGATGATTATGAGTCTTCTCTTTATAATTTCTCCTTGATAGATTGAGCACTTTAGGGGAGTAATTTGGTGAGAAGTTACACTATCCTTTTGAGTTCACATTCATGGGCTTCAATGTTGTAATTTTATTGATTGCCTAAAATCGATTTTGATGAACTCGAGTTGAGTTCCTTTGTTATTAATAGATTAGTGACTTTAGGTATTTGAGGATTCATCCTCATAAGGTATTTTGTGAAGTCACCAATTTGACATTGGGGGTTCGTATTTAGGAATCAATATTCTTTTGGCTAGCGGATATAGTTTGGTGTGTTTGTGAACTATTTTTTTAGCCAATAAAAGTGATCTGGTGTTTCAACGAACTTAGTTGTCAATTTCTTATTGGAGCATTGTATTTTGACAGTCGACATTCTTTTAGAAGTAGAGGTAATCTTGTTTTTTTTTCTTTTGCAGAACCAATGCAGTCAATGTTGCCGCCAGTGAGCGCCGGCATTCGACTCGCCTTTGCTTGTCGTCGGCTCATCGCCAACCATCCTCTGCCACCGTATGCCTCCGTCAGCCACCGCCGTTTGTTGATTCATTTTATTTTTGGTAGTTGCAACTATGGCCACGGTAGATCTGCACCTTCCCTGGGTTGGATTGCTTTCTATATGAATTTTATGCCTTTGTTTCCATTGATAAAAGTCAGCTTTATGCGAGTATGGCCATGGTAGTCCGCAAGAAATTCAAAATTTATTGAAATATTTTTTGTGCCAGTACGGCCATGGTTGCTTTTTATTCAAGTATGGCATGGTAGTTCGCCAGGTTGATTTTTGTTCGAGTATCTGCATGGGTTTCGAATTTGTTGCAAAAAAAAGTTTTAATATTTATAAACCCCAAGTACTCAACGATACACCTTGCACTTGGGGTTTATAAATAT
>JACYFF010031958.1:71045108-71086737 GCA_017589665.1 Selenicereus undatus | reverse complement strand
CGCGCGCACACACACACACACACACATATATATGTGTGTGTGTGTGTGTGTGTGTGTGTGTGATGTATATTTCCAAGGGTATCATTTTCGTTCTTTCAACTCAACTTTATGGGGGGCAAGCTCCAAACAAATTCATGCATGTACACAACCTACTCTATATAAAGGCCTAGCACCAAGTTGTTTAGGAGAATGATCCTATTGAAGAATTACAAAAGGCAAGTTTAAGCATTGAGTGCTTATTCACTTCTTTTCTAAACCCTAGTTCTGTATCTTGAGTTGTGGCATTCTCAAGTGGTGTTCTAGGTCCCTCTTTCTCAATTAGGTGGTGATTAACTTCTGTATCCTAGCTGAGTTAAAGGATTGCCCAAGTCCTTGGCTTGAGTGGCTCCATTTGGATTATCTCTTGTCGAGTTCTTGAACTATCCTATCCTTTCTGATGTATATTTTCGGAGGTCAAACTCACACAAACATAAACAATTGATTATCAAAAGAAATGAAGATGATGATACCAAAATGCAAGAATGAAACACATGAAATACTTACTTCCACAAGTGATGCTCTGATACCAAATGATGTATATATGAGTACCCAAACGACCAAGCAAGGCTAGGTTTGTGTTTTTGTATCGGAGGTCAAACTCACACAAACATAAACAATTGATTATCAAAAGAAATGAAGATGATGATACCAAAATGCAAGGATGAAACACATGAAATACTTACTTTCACAAGTGATGCTCTGATACCAAATGATGTATATAGGAGTACCCAAACGACCAAGCACGGCTAGGTTTGTGTTTTTGTTAATTGCAAAACAAGGAAAGGATAGGATAGTTCAAGAACTCGACAAGAGACAATCCAAATGGAGCCACTCAAGCCAAGGACTTGGGCAATCCCTTAACTCAGCTAGGATACAGAAGTTAATCACCACCTAATTGAGAAAGAGGGACCTAGAACACCACTTGAGAATGCCACAACTCAAGATACAAAACTAGGGTTTAGAAAAGAAGTGAATAAGCACTCAATGCTTAAACTTGCTTTTTGTAATTCTTCAATAGGATCATTCTCCTAAACAACTTGGTGCTAGGCCTTTATATAGAGTAGGTCGTGTACATGCATGAATTTGTTTGGACCTTGCCCCCCATAAAGTTGAGTTGAAAGAATGAAAATGATACCCTTAGAAATATACATCAAACTCTCTCTCTTCGAAAAGAATTGTCCTCAATTCTTGTTGTAAATGAGGGCATTCTTCTTGACACGAGTTCCTCAATTTCATCAACAACCCCACATTGCTCCAAATCAGACACTTGGAGTTCTTCAATTTCAAGCTCATCAAATCTTGGAGGTAGGTCACAATTCACCTCACGGTTTTCATGATGAAAATCCTTTTAAAGAGGAAGATGAAGTTCTTCCTTGCAAACTTGTCCTTCTTCCTCACAAGAAGATGAAGGAGTTGTGTTTCCTCCCAACTCTTCAAAGTCTAAGAGCTCTTCATCACCATAGTCTTCAAATTTTAAGAGTTACTTCATCAAAGATGGGAGGTGGATCAAGCCGATTTAAATCTTCCTCCTCCTTGTTTACTTCTTCATCTTCATGGAAGATGATTTCCTTCAAGGGCAACAAGGTAGTAAGGGTAGGAGTGTGATGACTCTTTGGACTCACCTTATTGAAAAGGATGTCCACACATGAGGGCCTTGAGCCATTCTTCTTAATAAGTATAGAAACATATTTGAGCATGTAAGTGGGTGGGCAAAAGGCACCCATCAACTTACTTCTCAATTTCTTCCAAGTTCTCACCTTCTCTTTTCCTTTATTTTTTCTCTTAATCTTGTAATTCTCCCACCATTGAAGTGCACAACCTCTCAATCTTGTAATAACCACTTTGAACTTCTCTTGGTCATTAAGGATACAACAAACAAAAACTCATTCCACCTTAGATAACCAACCTGTGAACTCTTCCTCTTGGCCATGAAATTTTGGAATGGCGAAGCAAGCATATCCAATGTCAATCAAAGTCAGCTCTTTCTCCAAGCTCATTGATGATGGCATGATGGACGAGGTCTAGGGTTCTTTGTGGGATGATTTGAAATGTAAGTAGGTTGTTTGTGTTTGGATTTTGTGTTTGAGTTAAAAAATAAAATAAAATAAAAAAAACTTGGTCAAAGGGCAACCTTGGCTCTGATACCAATTGATGTATATTTTCGGAGGTCAAACTCACACAAATATAAACAATTGATTATCAAAAGAAATGAAGATGATACCAAAATGCAAGGATGAAACACATGAAATACTTACTTCCACAAGTGATGCTCTGATACCAAATGATGTATATAGGAGCACCCAAACGACCAAGCAAGGCTAGGTTTGTGTTTTTGTTAATTGCAAAACAAGGAAAGGATAGGATAGTTCAAGAACTCGACAAGAGATAATCCAATGGAGCCACTCAAGCCAAGGACTTTGGCAATCCCTTAACTCAGCTAGGATACAGAAGTTAATCACCACCTAATTGAGAAACAGGGACCTAGAACACCACTTGAGAATGCCACAACTCAAGCTATAGAACTAGGATTTAGAAAAGAAGTGAATAAGCACTCAATGCTTAAACTTGCTTTTTGTAATTCTTCAATAGGATCATTCTCCTAAACAACTTGGTGCTAGGCCTTTATATAGAGTAGGCCGTGTACATGCATGAATTTGTTTAGAGCTTGCCCCCTATAAAGTTGAGTTGAAAGAATGAAAATGATACCCTTGGAAATATACATCACTTTCCTTATTTTGCAATTACAAAAACACAAACCTAGCCTTACTTGGTCGTTTGGGTGCTCCTATATACATCATTATATATATATATATATATATATATATATATATATATATGCACATACATATACATATATGTATATATATATGTACATATATATATATATATATATATATATATATATATATATATATATACTGAAAAATTGTAGATGAGAAAGCTCTGAATATAAGAGCAAGCAAAATATCCAAATAAGATTCGCCCAGGGGAGAATAAATTCTATTGCCAGGCCTCCAAAACCTACAATTAAAAAGCCCTCAAAAATAATCTAAAAGCTAATATGCACAATATTTTAAATAATTAGAACATGGGCCAAAAAAGTAAGAATTTACAAATATTTTGTTAAAAACATACATGTATATAGCCATATTAACAATATGTTCAAATAACATTGTCTCAATTTGTGTGAAAATGCTTAAAAAAATAAGAAAGTGTGGCACATTAATACCCTGCACTATGTTGCAATGAATAAAATGGTCAAAAGTTTGCGAAAATAATAATTTAGTACACTGAAATTTTATGGGATGAACAATTTAGTTCATTTCTTGACAAGAAATTCTAAAAATTATATTTTTTTGGCATCCTAGAAACTATTTGTGACCCCAAAACAGGATGTATTTTGTATTTAAATATTTTTTGGTTTGCTAAGAAATTTGTGTGTCCTGTATATGATATCAATGGCAACTTCAATTAAATTCCAATAACGTTATTAGTACAATTATGGTCATTAAAAGATGACCAAACCCATCAGTACGAGCATAATTTCTGAAAAGGCCAACAAAAAGATAGTAGTATTCCATTTGGATCAATACATAATTTCTAGAACTTTTTGGCCAAGAAAAGAAGTAAATTATTCATCCCTTAAAATCCAGGATAGTAAATTATGCACCACTTTATTCACGGGTCATTAAGTAACTCATGGTTACAATTGAAAAAATCTACCCGACAAAATAACTTGACCTCACCTTGCTAAGAAATTTATGGTCTTCAAGAATATTTTAAGACGCAAACCTATTTGGGTCAAACTCATTCAAGGAAGACCCGTTTGGGTTGGGCTAGTTTCTTTAGATTATTGTCTCATGCGGAACTTAGACTTATCTAATTATTTGAGTTGGCTTTTTGTCTTTTAATAAGCATGCGGTATATCGAAGCTTCACTTTGAAATAGCAAAACTCATACGTTTCCACCCTCTTTTAAGCTTTTCCTATTTTTCATCTCTCTCAAGCCACCATTATATACTCTACTGCTACAATACCTCCTGTACTAATTATACTGCGTAAAGTTTTCTCAGGGATAACTAACTAGATCATCAAATCAAATCAATCATGCCAACGGGTAAAGTAGTACATATTAGGAAAAATAGGGAAATGCACATGGTTAACCATCCTTGGGCCTCTAGGACGGACATATTCGAATCATTACGTATTTTTCGTCATAAAGTCCAACAATTAGATATCTGTCTTATTTTCTTTTCTTTTCTTTTTGTGTACTTTTTTGTTGATAAAATATGATTCAAGAGGACAATGAACCCTATATTTTGTAGATTGCATCTGGAAAAGGTTTGACTATGAAATTTTTGAAGTTTTGTTAGCTAGATTATCTTGTTCTATTTAAAAGTTATGTTTATGATTATAATGTTCGTAGGAGAAAAAGACATAAAACATGCTTTTAATGAGTTGGGTCGACCAGAAACGTGAAACTTTAGGGTTTAGGTACAATATTTTCAAACTCAAACCAGAAGCATGACCCACTTGGATTTTAACCACCAACCTGAATTTTTTGGTTTACTCATGGCGCTAGAGTGACAATTACTCTTTATAAACTATTCATTTGATAAAAGTATTTAATATCACATCGTCTAAAATTGAACCCCAGAAAGAAAAGAAGAAACTTGTACATAAAAGAAGATACATATGCATTACATTTCATAGATGAGTCACCTTTATAAGCTTAGTCATGAATTTGACAAATAGAAAAACCAATTGATTCCGCCATTTCCACTGGATTCATCAGCAAGATAACTTCATAAGATATCTAATAAAATAGGGAGGGTCCGCGCATGGTAGTTTCCCACTAGGCTTAGGATTAGGTAGATGTCATTGTACATAGAACATGGAAACCAGCTTTGAGTGTATTTATCATCCGGTGTGTGGAGTATATTATCTAGTTATTTCATCGCTTAACAAAAATGTGGTTATAGTACCTAGAAGTGAATGATGATTAAAAACCAGCGATGCAAGAATTTGGTACCATGATCATGTCCTCTATATCCCGACGCCACCCACAAAAAAGGATCTTCTCCGGATCCTTAGGCGGGTCAATGAAAATTGGAAAGAGACCTTTGCGAACCTGTTATTTAACATATAAAGGGGGGAAAAAAACAACTTAGTAGAAATTTTGTGCATTGATGGAACAGTGAATTTACACGCATAAAACTCTGATAAAGTGACACCATGGTAAGAACTTTGGGACTTCAAATTCAATTAACAGATTATGAAAATCTAACATCTGAACTTTTATCACTGCTAATCCTGACGGTTTTCCCTTTCACACTGTACGAAGTAATTACACCCTAGCATTTTGAGGTCTCGTCAGATATTGAAGCAGGAAGTTGCTCAAGTAAACTTAAAAACAAAAGAATAATATATGCACAAAGCAGATCTACTAGGTTAAATGTGATTGAGGCAGCAGCTAATTTATTCCATTTGGCAAGAGAAATACTAGGTTGTTTTACTAAGGAAACAGATGTTTTTTATTTGGTCCAGCAACTTCTTCAGGTCATCCATATGAGACGCCAAGGATAAATCAAGATAAGACCTTGCTCAATCTTCCAAAGTCCAAATGTTTATCGTTCATTTAAATTTGTTGATGTCTGGTGATGCTATTATTTAGCTGATTTAATATAAAGTAAAATGTTATGCTCAGAAGGATTTCAAATTAGTAACTCTCAATCCAAGGGTGGGTTGATTTCACATCCGCTTCTTTCCCACAATACTTTCTTTTTTTTTTTTTAACGAACCTTGTGAAAGCAATTTGGAATAATTGAGGTGCATTGTTCTGTCATTTGAGGCTATGTCTAGGCTCAAATTTGAATTATGTCTCATCACTATTGGAAAGGTTCCAGAGATTCGTCACTTGTCATGCTTCTTTGGTTGCGAGGTTGATTATCTTCCATCTTCCTCTCTGGTTCTTCCCGAAAGGTGCTTCTTATAAGTGCAAAGCAGTTCGGGATCCATTTGTGCAAAGATTGTATAAGATACCAGCAGAGTGGAATCATCTGGTAAGGGGGCAAGGCTGACTCTACTACAAAGTACATTATGAGATCTTCCTATATATTTAATGTCTTTGTTTAAAATTTAAGCTAACATCACTAGTCAACTGGAGAAATCATTACAGACCTCCGCCGTCCAACAATCAACTTGTTAATGGTTTACATTGGATCAAATGGGATTATGTTTACCATCCCAAGCAGAGTGAGAGAGAGAGAGAGGGCGAAAGATACAGTAACTCCCACTGGTTCGAAGAGAGAGAGAGAGAGAGAGGGCAGGCTGGTTCGTGGGTGTCCCAGGGCTGATGTGAGGTCATCGGAGGGCTACCTGGGGTTCGCTGGACCTCGGGTCTCCGGGAGCCGCCGTCATCTCTGCTCACCGGCGGCCGGGCTACTTCCTCGGCCTTCTTACTCTTTTTTCTTCAGATCTTCTCATTTCTTCAGTGTTATTACTTGGGTGTGGCCTTTGCGGTGGACGCCAGCTTACTCTGTAACCGACGGCGAGGCTTCCACCGGCAGTCTTGTCGCCGGCGACCTTCCTAGGGCAGTGGAGTGTGTTTGTCAAGTTCAGCTCGCTCCCTTTGGTTTCCTTCTTACTTGAGGCGTCCATTGCATCAGCCGGAAGTTTCTGTGGCAGCCGGTGAGGTCTGTTGCCGGAGACCGGTCGCCGGAGACTTTTCCAGTCACCGAAAGGTCGCCGGAATTTCATTTTCTGCGGTTTTCTTTTCAGAAATGGACGCCCGAAGTGATCTTGGGCCAGGTTTGTTCTTTTCTCATTTTCTGGAGTTGTTGGCTGGGATTCTACCTGGTTAATGGTCTTTGCTTTTTAGTTAGCTTGTTGTGACTATTAGTATGAGAGGAGGCTGCAAGAGGTTTGTGGCAATTGAAAGCAAATCCTTTGATTTTACTATTGTTGGGACTACAGAGGATGTATTGAAAATTTCTGAGAATGGAAGGGGGAGGAGAACTTCAGTTTTCTTGCCAGAGCATGTTGCTTTATGGTTACTGAGAGCCTAGGGCAGATTTTATAAGTCCAAATCCTCCAATTGGTGTAATCAAGTGCGCCAAGGCTCTAGTATTTTTCTTTTAGAATCTAAGAGAAATAGGGCGGGAAAATTTCTGCAGTTATCTGTTATAAACAAGGGCAAGAGAACTTTTGTTATTTTCCCAATAGGATGGAATGAGAGAGGTTGGGCAATGATCTTTGATGCTCTTACCGAGATTGTTAATCTAGCTTTCTCGGCCGCATTAGGAGCACTAAGGAGGCCTCCACACCAAGTGACAATGGCACATGGAGATGCACTTCCAAGTCCACCTCAGCCTCCTCCTCCACCTCCAGGTTGTTGCCCAAAGTGTGGTTTTATTGGTGAACCAAAATGCTTCCGGAGTTCGGTCCCACATGTTGCTGTCTCTACGCATGTGAGGAATGCTAAGGAAGTCGCCGAAGAGCTTGCGTTATCCAGGCATATGCAAGTGGACAGAGGAAAGCAAAGGGTTATCACAGAGCTTGGTATGAGGGCATCTAGATCGGTCAGCACTCAAGTTTACTCTCGACGCAACAGCTTCGGGAATAGAAGAAACAGGGTGCGTGACAGTAATGGGTGTAGCAGTGAGGGCAGCGTCTGTAAAATTCGGCCTCCAAACGCTTTGCTTGTGTGTGATACAAGCTCTCCTTCCACAGATGAGGCTAAAGGTGTTGATCCTGCACTGTAATCTGTATGAAGCTAAAATTTGTGGACAGGCGACTAGCAACTCTTTTGTTCCTTTGGCAAGGGATGATGTAGTCTCTCACCAAATACACAGGGGTTCTCTTCTTTTGGACTTTCATCCTTTACCAGATTCCTTGAACCTTACTAACGAGATGGCTCCATCATCCTCTAGGAGCTTGCCGTGGTTATGTGAGGAGAAGGACCAGGCCCACTCCTCAGTAGTTAATGCCCCATCTTCTTTGTTCTCTATGGGTAATCACACATCACTTTCACTGCATAATTGGGGGTTGGATTTATATGGTGGTGTTCCTTGTGATTTGCCTCGGGAAGTGGTTCGTGACGCAATTGCAATGAGTGTGAGCTCTCGCAATAATGCTCCTACTTCCAGGGTCCGGGACACAACCCAAGAGTATGCTAGGCATGAGTGGCCGTTGGTGCCAATGGGTAGCTACTCAAGAGTTGATGATTCGGTAGAACTGCTGGCCATTGATTACTCCTGTTTTCAAGGCCCTAGCAATTCATATTCGATGGAAGATGTTTGGGATGGCATGAATGTTAATTCTGACAAGGTTTCTAAGTGGGTGGCCTCCAAACTCAAAAGCATTGTCGCCTGTATTGGGGTGGCTTTATCGGGTTATGAGCATGAGGTGATTCATCTTCTCTCTAGAATCGAGAGTAGCAACGTTGCGCCCAAGCCAGCTGTGCAGAGAACACCACCTTCTTCCAGGAGGCAGAGGGAATTCAGGAGACTAGAGTTTGGAGTTAACTATGATAGGTCGTGCACTTCTACTAGTGGGTTGATGGTGCCTTATGTTTAGGTTTATCTCTTGGAATGTGAGGGGTATTAATGATCGGGACAAGAGAGCTTTGCTTAAAAAAAATTTGAGGGACTGGAATTGTGATCTCATTTGTATCCAAGAGACAAAACTTGAGGAAGTGCAGTTTGCGGATATTCGTAGCATTTGGGGAAACTAAGTCGTTGGTTTTGCGGTTCTCAAAGCAATGAGGGCAACTGGAGAAATTTTAGTTTTGTGGAATAAAAATTCTTTCCATTTGATTTCCTCTTTTTGTGGTGAATTTTCAATCACATGCTTCTTGCAAATGGGGGATGGCGGCACCACTTGGGCCTTTACTGGTGTTTATGGTCCGAATGTTAGAGTTGACAAACTCAAGATGTGGGACGAACTGCAACGGATTCGGGATGGTTGGTCCGACCCGTGGTGCATAGGGGGGATTTTAATGAAATTTTGCATTCTCAAGAAAGGAGCACAGGTGTTTGTCCCTCGAATGCAATGGTGGAGTTTTAGGATTTCATCAATTACTCAGCCTTGTTGGACCTACCCTTGAAGGGGGGAGACTTTACTTGGTCTAAGAGTGGAGATGAATCAGTATGTTCAAGGTTAGACCGTTTCCTAGAGTCCGCAGATTGGGAGGAGCTCTTTCCAGACATGTTTCAAAAGAGGTTGCCAAGGCCAATTTCGGATCACTTCCCTATTTGTCTTGAGACGACAAGGCTAGAAAGGGGTAGGACCCCCTTCAAGTTTGAGAATATGTGGTTGGAATTTGAGGGATTCTCGGATCTTATCAAAGAATGGTGGGGGGAGCTTCAAGTTGACGAGTTTGCTAGTTATATTGTTACAACCAAGCTTAAGTTTGTCAAAGAGAAACTTAAGAAGTGGAACAGGGATGTGTTCGGAGACATCAAGACTCAAAAGTATAATCTTTTGGGAATTATAAATTCCCTCGATGTAAAAGAAGAGTCTTCTGGCCTTACTAGTGTTGAAATTCAGCAAAGAAGGGATGCAAAAGAGGATTAGGCTAAAATTATTTTGATGGAGGAAATCTCTTGGAGGCAAAAGTCGAGGGCCTTATGGCTTAAGGCTGGCGATCGTAACACCAAATTCTTCCACAAGGTTGCTAATATGTGTAGGAAGTTTAACTCTCTGTCTTTTGTGGTGGTGGATGGGGTTCAATATGATGCTCTCCCAAATATGAAATCTGCAATCTACAACTTCTACAAATCTCTTTTTTCCAAGTCAAAACCGTGGAGACCTAGAGTTGATACGTTGCCTTTGCCCTTGTTACGAGACTCGGAGAAAGAGTTTATTGAGATGCCTTTCAGTGAAGAAGAAGTCACTAAAGCTCTTCTAGATTGCTGTGGGGATAAGGCCCCCGGACCGGACGGTATGACTATGGCGTTCCTTCAAGGCAACTAGGACACTGTTAGTGGAGATGTGATGAGAATGTTCGCCGAGTTCTTCTCCTTAGGCAGATTCGTGGCCAGCCTTAATGCCACTTTTATTGGCCTTATTCCTAAGAAAGCAAATGTCGAGAATATTAGAGACTTCGGGCCAATCAGTCTAGTTGGTTGCATTTATAAATTGCTTTCGAAAGTTTTGGCCCGAAGGTTAAGAAACATCATTGGGAATCTCATTTCAAAGAACCAAAATGCCTTTGTTGGAGGTCGTCAGATCATTGATGCGGTGCTTATAGCAAATGAGCTCACTGATTCTAGGGTTAAGTTGGGAAAGCCGAGTGTGGTCTGTAAGTTGGACATTGAGAAAGCATATGATCATGTGAATTGGGATTTTTTGTTGTATGTCATGAAGAGAATGGGCTTTGGGGGTAAATGGATTGGATGGATCCGCCACTGCATATCCTCTACATCCTTTGCAGTGCTTGTCAAAGGTTCTCCTACAGAGTTCTTTTCGACTTCTAGAGGTCTTCGTCGAGGAGACCCTTTATCCCCCATTTTGTTTCTGCTGGTCATGGAAGTATTTACAAGGATGCTTGATGCGGCAACTAGTGTAGGTCTTATTTTTGGGTTTAAAGTGGGCTAACCAAGTACGACAACTTTGAGTGTCTCTCATCTGCTTTTTGCGGACGACACTATTGTTTTTTGTGAAAATGATTGTGAGCAGACGGTGAATCTTCGATGTGTGCTCACTTGATTTCAGGCGGTTTCGGGTCTTAAGGTAAACTTGGCAAAGAGCTCTATCCTGCCTATTGGGTACATGGACAATATTCAAATGCTTGCAGGTGTTTTCAGTTACAAAGTTGATGCCTTTCCGACTACCTACCTAGGTCTCCCTCTCGGTTCTAAGTTTAAGGAGAAAGCCATTTCCGACTAACTCTCATCAAGAGTGTTCTCTCAAGCATCCCCACTTACTTCCTCTCTCTTTATCCCTTGCCTTCTTCAGTGGCCATTAAATTAGAAGCAATCCACAGTAATTTCCTTTGGGGTTCTTTTGGGAGTGACTTCAAGTTTCATCTTGTAACATGGAACATTGTGAAGCAACCAATGCTTTTAGGAGGGTTAGGTATAAGGGACTTGCGTCTCTTTAATGAGGCCCTTCTTGGTAAGTGGCTATGAAGATTTATGAATGAAAAAGGCAATCTATAAAGGAAGGTAGTTACCACCAAATATGGGGACGATAGATTTGGTTGGTCTCCCTCTATTGCGAGAGGCTCTTATGGGTATAGTCTTTGGAGATATATCTCCAGCGGTTGGGGGAGATTCTTCCCACACTGTTCCTTTGAGGTGGGAGATGGCTCTTCAATCTTTTTTTGGCATGATCACTGGTGCGGCGACTTTCCTTTGATAGACTTGTTCCCTAGGCTTTATGTTTTGGCAGTGGACAAAAATGCCTCTGTTGCACAAAAATACCTTTGTTGCTGAGTATCAGGAGCAGGTTCATGGCAACAGTGTGTGGGCACCTGTTTTTGTTAGAGATGGTTTCGTTGATGATGATTCCTTGGTTAGCTTTTTCAATAAGCTTAATGAGGCCCAAGTAGAAGAATCTTCAATTGATAGGGTGCGGTGGGATCTAACCACTCAGTGGTGCTTCACTGTTACATCTTTTTATTTGAAGCTTCTTGATGGGAAGTTTCCACCAAAGGATACTCATTCTAAAAAAGGCTTCCCTTGCAATCTCATTTGGAAGTCCTTAGCCCCCTTGAAGGTTTCGTTCTTTGTATGGGAAGCTACACATGTGAACATTCTAACGTGTGACAACTTACAAAAAAGGGGAAAAGTTTTGGTGAATGGATGCTTCATGTGTAAAAGGGGCTGGGAATCTACGGATCATTTATTGCTCCACTGTCAGGTTGCAAGCATTCTTTGGGGTCTAGCTTTCAGTTGCTTAGGAATGTCCTGGGTTGCTCCTGACTCTATTAGGAACCATCTTTTGGCTTGGGAAGGCTCCTTTGGTAGGAAAGTTAAGATGAAGAAGAAGGAGGAAGTCATGGTCCTACCTCTTGTCATCTTTTGGAATATTTGGAGAGAGAGAAATAGAAGAGTTTTTGATAACGTAGAAACTCCTCTTCAGCGTTTGAAAGAGAATTTCATCAAAATTCTCTACTTTTGGAAGAATGAGAAGTTTAGCTCTTCCTTTATTTATTTGGCAGATTGTGTGGATAGTTTATACTTAGGTTGTAAATAGCCTTTTGTACAATGCTCACATTACTCTCTCTGCAAGTGAGCTTCTTATTTCTGTATTAATATATTACCTTTTCCTATCAAAAAAAAAAAATGTTTACCATCCCAAGCAAGGAGGGCTACACATAAGACCTTTGCCCAATAAATGGAGCTTTCGAGACCAAGTCGCTTCAGAGGCATGCTAAAGACAAGGACACTCTTTTGCAAAAATGTGATTATGGACAACTATGGAGTTGATAATTTCAATTCATTGAGTACAAGGAATCCTAAAACTCACGGGGTAGTTTGCTGGAATTCTGTTAAGCAGCCCGGAAGGTTTCAAGTCTTCTCTAATTTGAGGTCAAGAGTTGGGGTAGGGTGTTGTTTAGACATGATATATGGCACAGGGATCAACCTCTTAAGATTCAATTTCTCCATTTGTTTCAGATGGCTCATTTATAAGAGACAAGAATGCGAAAGTGGATTGATGACCACAGCCAAAATTAGGGATGTCAACGGATCAGATTCAAATTGGATATTAGAACATCCGAATCCGCATCTGATTATATTCAGATCTAAAAATCCGATCCGACGGATCGAAAGAGAACCTCAGGATCCGATCCGAGTCAGATCATATCGGAGTCAGATTTAATCCAATCCGAAATAATTTCTTTTGCCACGCAATAATTTTATACAATTTTTCTATATTATACCCATCTGTCGATGCGATGATATAGGTTCGTATATCGCATTAACCAAATCCTGAACATTTAAGTTAAACAAAGAATAAAAGAATGAACATATTTCAAGCTTAACAAAACGACAACATATTCCAACAGTTACAAGTGTTAACAACTACAAGATACATTTGAAATATCACAAATAACACGTCCAACTCATAAAAAGAAAAAAAATTAAGAGTACAAATCCCCCACTTAGCTTGCTTCATTTAGCCCTTCTTCTCTATTGGTCTCCGACTAGGTGTATATATATAATGATATCTATAAGTATTATTTGTATGGATGTGAGATTTTCATTAGAATTAAGTGTTAGAATATAATTTTGATCATACCACTTATCCATATATTGTTGTCACTTTATCTCATCATGTCTATTCCATTTGCATCTTCATCATAACCATAGTAATATCATCACATCTTACCCAATTGGGCCCTCATTAACCTTTTTCAGTGACACATTCAGGTTGCTAAAAATGAAGATTGAAGGCTTTATTGTAGAGGTCTGTAGAAACTAAACACTCATTAAAATATAATACATCAACAGAATAATCAATTCAGATAAACCCCAAAAAATGATCAAAATCAACAATCTTCCCAACCCCCAAAATGGCAAAACCCAAAGTCTAACTTCTCTTGTTCTTAACCCAAAAATCTAAACACTCCAAGTGAAAGAGAAGATTGCACTGACGAGAGACTAGAGAGGGACGATAAAATGCTCATGGTCGGTGTTGTAGAAACCAACGAGAAGAGAGAGAAAGAGAGAGAGAGAGAGAGAGAGTAGGGAGTTCGAGCGAAGAGCTGAGGACCGAGGACTGAGGAGGGACTACTCCGACAGTTCGGCTGGCGAGTAGCGCGAGGCCAAGAGTGACTAGCGAGCAGCGGCTAGCAAGAGCCCGATACTCGAGAGCGACTAGCGAACCGAGCAGCAAGAGCAACTGGCGAAGTGGCGAGTAGAGAGAGAGTAACTGAGGGGGAGTATCAGGGTTTCAACGTTTTAATTTTTACAAATTAAAAAAAAACTGTTGACCAAAAAAAACAACACTAGGCTGGGGTGGTAGCTTGGGGGTGGAGGGGATAGGTGAGTGTATTAGCCTCAGTTTTATTTCTAAAAATATTAAAATTTGAACTTAAATTTTAAATTTGAAATATTTAAAAAACTAGTCGGATTGGATTGAAAGTCGGATCAGATTTTATCCTTCCTCCGAACCCGATCCGAATCTGACTCGGATTCGCATTATTTTTAACGAATTCGGACTCAAATTTCTCTATCGAATTCAAATCGGATAATTTTACTTCAGATCGGATCAGATCTGCCTCAAATTCGGATGTAACTACCACACCTTTAGCCACTAGAGCATAACATGCTCAAGAAGCCTCAGTTGTGAGGAAACAGAAAGTTTTTTCATTTTGGCATTACTTCCCACTATAAATGTTGTGTCTAAGGGCAATGATGAGGTTGGTTAGTATATGATTCTAATGGGTATTTTCCCATGATGAGTTTTTGCAATTGTTTTTATCATCCTAATTTCCTATAAAAGGTCATCCAGAACTCTAAAGCCCCTATGAAAGCTTGCTTTATTGCATGGCCGCAACTAGAGGAAAAACTCCCGCAGAGGGCACGGTTACAATAAGAAATTTTGATCTAGCTGGTAGATTTTCCATATGCCTTGAAGAGGAAGGATTGAGCAGTCACCTCCTCGTTCATTGTCAAGGGTCTCTTTGCTTTAGCACTTGGCCCTTTCCTTGACGGTTATAGCAGGGTACAACCTTCGAATGTCAAAGCTATGTTGTAAGTTGTAAGATGGAGAAGAAGAATGAAGAAGATTGGGATTCTCAGAATTTGGAAGTTGATTCATGCAGCTATTTGGTGGAATGAGACGAAGGAAAGGAATTGAAGGATTTTTCAGGGTAAATTCCGCAAGCTATGTTCTTTCAAGATCTCAAGCTCTATGTTTTGGTAATTTTGTAAAGAGCAAATGCTCAATTTGTGGTATAAATTAGTCTCTTTCGGAGTTTGTAGATAAATAAATATTATGCATGAGAGCTTGATGGTATGATGATTATTGCGATTGACCCTTATGTATATAGGTGACAGCCCCTTTATGCTTTTATTAACATACTTTTCATTACTCGTCTCCAGAAAAAGAAAAAAGGGATTCTCAAAATGAATTCAACCAAATATGGATCAGTCAAGCATTCCAGAAAGTAGACTCAAGTACCTTATATTACATGCATCATGAATCATGATTCATGATTCATACCAAGGATGAAAATCTTTAAAAAAACTACAATCTGTAAGAGCCACCTGCAGTGACTGTCTTGCACACAAATTCTAGCACACTCAATGAAGCTGAGATCTGCAGGCTATGTACACTAGCCTCAAACAACATTCTTATCACAGAAATTACGAAAGCTAGTTCCATCCTAATTATTAGACATTCAGAGATCATTCAGAGGCTATGGACAGAGTGCCTCCTTCCAAGTCCATAAACTAGCCAATCATTTACATTAATTACTCTTGGTGTGAAGATTCATTTACATTGACTGTAAAATTTATAATATACCAACCTGATAGAGGTTGGGAACACGATTAAACAAAGACAAAAGGATAACATGTATTTAAGAGGGAGAAAGGTTGGAAATTGACGGGCAGTGAGAAAGAAATAGTTGACACAATAATATGAGAACATCTCAATGGCAAATATCAAAAAAGTTCCCAATTTTCTAGGATAGTCAATCTATTCATACGGAGCCAAATGAATCAAATAGAAGAATCTCTGCTGATCAAACTGAATGCTTTAATGTTGAAGTTGACGCTCTTTGAGATCCATTGGCCTCCACTTTATCTCTGATGTTCCTTCATGTATTCTCTCTCCTCAAAACTCCTCTATTTCTCTCACCCCTTAGCTCAAATTGTAGACTTTTTTTTCAATATTACACCCAAGTTTCAATCCTCAAACCCAACTCCCCGCCCCCATCCCATGAAAAAAAAGGTTTTGCAGTGGGATTCTCCAAAAGTTAACATCAAGTTGCAGAAGCGCTAATAGTGGTCAAGATGAAATACCTTTGGCAGTGGTCCCGGTGCATAGGTGTCGTCATCTTCTGCTATTACAAGAATCTCATCACCTTCCCTCAACATATAATCATCTTCTGGATTCAAGATGATCTTCCCACCATCAGCAGCAACTTTAACCCCACAAGGCACAGCATCAGGAAATGAAAGGAGCACATCTTCAAAACATAGACCAGCTAACTCAGGCCACCTTTTGATATAAAATTCAGCATTCTCAAACCCTAATATATTTTCCCATATCTGTCCAAGGAAGAACATAAGCAAAACAGAAAATATATTACCCAATATTCAAGGACTTGCCACATGAACCCGAAAAACAACTTTCCTCCACTGTGCAGTAAAATCTATCCACAGAGAAATTGCAGTATATGAATAGAGTATCTACCAAGTGGCAGCGTGATCAAAGGCAAGGTAATCAAGCTAGCACTTTGTAACACCATGCAGTCCTCAGGAAAGTTCAACCGGTTCTGGCTTCTTAAAAATGGATTGGTCATCTTCCATTGAGGAAGCTTATGAGGAGTGACTGATCAATCTTTGATCAAAAGCCCCTGGGGGCTCAAGCCTTCTACTGCTTAGTGGAGAAAACACCCCCACCCTTCCTGACTAGATTAATGGGGGGAAAATCCAAAAGGGATACAAGCATGCAAGAATCATATGCAACTGGGAACAAAAATTAAAAAATACGAGGAAGTCATTTATCTTTGGATTTTCTTAATAGCAGCAGCATGGACTGAAGAGGAAACAGAGCTTAGAGAGAGCCGAGCTTACATATTGATAGCTATCCAATCACGTATTTCAGGGAATGCAAGGAGCTGAGTTCTTCCTGCATACACAATTGTAACTTTTGTGGATAACTCCATATAGGCTATGGTCACCTGGGTTACGGATGCTTCAAGTCAAGGAACAAGTTCAAGATCACAATAGGATACTTGTCTGAGGTCCCGGAACCTCTTTTTTTGGGGGGGGGGGTAATTCTCAATGCGAAATTCGATAGGTATGTTTCCAGCATCGGACAACTCCGTAACATTCTTCAACACACAACTCCAGGTTGCTACTCATGCGAGTTTTCATTAATCTATACCATAAGCTGTTCAATGAGTTACCACCAAGGTACGATGAAGCACCTCGTAAGCTTCTGATACAGATCAACACAAGTGAATAGAACTTCTATGAACAACTAGGCAAGTCACAGAATCACCTATAGATGTATAAAATCAAGACCATTTGAGATGGAGAGACTATTACCTGGACATAATAAGAACAAAAGTACATGGACAGGACATGGTTTCATCTCTCCATTTCTTCTCTAAATTCCGCTTTTGTCCCCTCTTGTCTTCACCACTAAAACGTTCTTCCTAGAGGGTTTATATAGTCCTAATGTTCACCTTTCATATAGAGAATGTTGATTCTTAATGTCTCCCCTGGAAGACATAGCTCTTAAACATGTCTGTTGGTTGCCAAAGTTTACACCGTTTCGCATGAACTTTCCTATTATGAATGCCATGGAATCCACATATTTGAATATTTGAAAATGTTCCAACAGCTATTGGATCACGAATCAGGAGGTACAGGGGAAAAAGTAAGACAGAGAAGGGGAGAGAGACAGTGTGTGTACGTGTGTGTGCGCATGTGTGTTTGTGTGTGTATTTCTCTGTGTGTGTGTGTGTGTGTGTGTGAGAGAGAGAGAGAGAGAGAGAGAGAGAGAGAGAGAACAAAGCATAGGAATCTGGAAAGTAACCTGTGCCAGTCCAGGTTGCAGGGCACATTGTATCATCAAGCGCCCTATCACATCATGTGCTACGACTGTTTCAACAAGTTCTCCACCAACAAGCTTGACGAGTGGCTCATTGTCAAGATCACTGAGCTCCACAACAACATGACCCCTTAGTCCTTCTTTGACTCCAGTGAGGCTTAGGACAACCCTCAAAGCTCTGGCATCACTCTGACTCATGAAGGTAATGATGGTTAAGGAAATAAAAAATGTTGCTCAAACACCAATTAAAGGAAAGATGTCCCCACCCCCCCCCCCCCAAAAAAAGAAAGACAAGATGTTCCAAAACCTGATCAGAATTTTCATCAGATGCTAACACAATTATAGCGCGCGCCTTTGAAACTGAAACCTGAAATTGAGGAACAAAATAGAAGCAAATTACAATTATAGTGTGACTAAAGCACAAAGAACGTTAAAGAAAACCATACAAGACAAAACAGGAAACATCACAAACTTGCCCCAAAACAGAAGGTAGATCAGATGTTCCAACTGTATAGTATCACATCTTGCATGTTCAGTCCTCATGCAATCAGTTAAAGCGAATTGACAGAAAGGAAAACAACACACCTTTTTTAAATCAGCAAGTATAAGCGGACTGCCACTTCTGCAAATTACAGATGTCCCCATGAAATCAAATTCTAATTTAGCTATATCCATCTCCATCTCCTCTTTGTCCCTTTCTGCAAGAACAACAATAACACCACCTCCAAGGCTTTTATTTGCTATAGCTAATTGCTTCAAAAGTGAACCCTGTTATGGCAAAGCATAATACATGGTCAGTAACCTCGAAAGTTTATAACATAAAACTGCAGACAAATAATAATATTTGCAGCATAAATGACATATTTAACAGTGATTCAAAATGGAGAAAAAAAGCTCTATATGTACTTATCAACTGGTTGGAGATCATGGTTCTTGAGGCTCTTATCCACTGGTCTAATATCTGGTTCATATGGAAGCTCTCAACTTCACCCTTAGTAACAGAGGATGGGGAGGGGCCAATGTGAAGAAAAGAATCAAACTTCCTAGTTCGGAATTTGAACACACCCTCACATTAAAGAGCTTGAACTAACCATGTAGTACCATAACACAGATGCTTTATCTAACTTTTGTTACTCAGTTGCAGTTGGAAAACGTATCAAACTCCACACACTTGCCCAATAATCTACAAGCTATTTAATATCAGACTCTTTTTGACAGTTCCCCTTTTCCCATTCTAGCGTATTTTCAAGCCCCAGCCTACCATAAGATGACTGCACATCTATAAACTATACATGACATTAACTCCAGCTTCTAACAGTCCTTGAAACTTCTGCTGCGTCTGAAAGGGTCAGGCTTGCATGCTACCCTCTCAGAGCCTGCTTTTGTGTGATCTCACTAAGTGCTGTTTATGTTCATTGTTGAATTATCAAACATGCATTTCAAGATATGCATGCAACGTGTTGATCCCAATCCAGATATGGTGGTTCAATGAACTTATAACTTTCAAAGCTACTTGCTTCTTTCATTCAGGCGAGCCAGTATATCCATATCTCATCCAAGAGAATGCCATCTGCAGAAAATGGACAAAGAGGAAGCCACATCTGCCTCATTAGTACCAGAAATCATACAGCATCTCTGAATGAAACAACTGTCAGCAGTTAACAATATCTGCTACAAGATCCACAAAGTCTATGAAGAAATCCAGAAGTCCAGAACCCAGCCTAAATCAACCCCCCCCCCCAAAAAAAAACCCAGAGCAGGAGTCCAGGTTTCACACTAGTGACACTCTGACAGAGATGGCACCAGGCAAAGGATTCAGACGTTTAAACAACTGTGTTTTCACTTACATCTTGCACAAATCAATGATCAATACAGCAACAACTAAAAAATACATCAGATAACTTGCAGAGGGTTGGAGGCCCTGAATCAACTCACCAACTTGTCACTCCATCCAAGGATTAATACATGATTGCTCTCGATGACTTCACTCTTTCCCTTTCGCAACGAATCCACCTTCTCGGAAATAGCATCAGAAACAAGTCCCAACATCATGGCAAATATCAGCATACCTCCAGCACTAATAGAGACAGAAACAATCCTCGGACCAGTCCCCACCCTGTCAGCATGATTTCCAGAATCGGCGACGAAAGTCCATGAAAGCCAAAGAGCCTCTGCAAGGCTGATGTCACTGACGGCATACAATGCCAGCCCACCAAACCCTATAAGAAATACTGTAGCAAAGAGAAGTGCAAGCAGCTTTGCGTAAGGATAAACAGAGAAGCACACATCAACCATGAATGCAATTTTCTTCTTCACTGGAACCTCCTCTCTGTAGTTTTCTGTGCTCTTGGAGAGGCATTTTAGTCGAGGAACATAGTCAAGATACTTGTACACCAAAAACGGCATTAGAATGGTGAAGATTACAATGTAGAAAGCCAACATTTTTTTGTCGATGTCAGCAAAATAATATGATGACTTGTCATCTCTAGATCGCAAAGCTTCAATACTGTTACTATGGATGAATTCATTTCCTTTACACAATCTGCGTAGATCAATTATTTCACCCTGGCAAAGAAGTAATCAAAATTATTAGAAGGCCTGGAAGGGACAACAGCATTGTCCTCAGAAAATCTTATGCAAACAGGACCACAAACCAACCCAGAGTACCAAACTTCAGCCAGAAGTTCCACCTAGCAGAAGCTGGCAGGGAGTGGTTTGTTCCAAGTACACCATAATTTGGTCCCTTAGAGTTTACACAAAATCAACAATTCAACAATATCCTCAAGCAATGCTAATGGTATAGCATCTTGAAAATAATTGTGTTGCAGTTCGCACTCCATCAGCCCATGTCCATTTTTGGCTATTTTTTTTAGTTCACATCGAATCATGTTCATATTTAATAGAAAACACAGAAAACATTATCCCAGGTCTGCATAGCTTCATGATTGATATAATCTGCGAAAAGTCCTGGTATGATTACTCTTTTTCTCTGAAGTACAAAGTCAATGAGAACAGCATTGGAGGTACCTACTAAGTTATACTGCATCATGTGACATGAGCAAAGTTTTGTGGGGCTAATGCCAAATGAGCCATGACCCACCAGCCCTTAAACCACCCAATGCGGATGCCACCCAACGCAGACTAAGGGTGAGATCCAGACATAGACCAACATTAAGAGAAGCTTATTTCCAACACATGCATGAAAAATGTTGGGGCCATGAATCATGATGGGCAAAATTTTGCAATGACCCTATAGTGACTTGTACAATTTTGCCCCAGTGGTTCAGCAATTTCATGGAACACCCAAGATTTACAGTTTCTTTAGGACCAGTCCAAGGACTCCAAGCTAACGTAGTTGTCAGAATTAAGTCCTTAACACTTAATTGATTTCGATTTCAGCAACCTCCCAAACACCAAAGATTCTGAAACTTGCAACAAGCATGCGCAAGACTGGATTCGTAGATGTAAACATGGTACTTTAATTACTCAAATTAGCATAACAAAATGCCAAAAGACAATCAAATACCTGAAGTGCAGCATTTCTCTTCCACAACCAGATTGAATACGCCACCGATGAAATACAAGTGAAAATCAGCTTCCACCAAAAACAAAACACAAAAATCAAAATCAAGTTCTTCTGGCCATCTCCCAACAACGCAATAACAGAGCACCGAACTCAAACCCAATAGAGACTTACAAAATAGAAGAAGAACCAATTAAATCGAATCAAGCCGTTCCAGCCACCATTGACTAAGCTCAGCGACAAGGAATTAGAGGAGAGAGAATTAGGAGAATTGGCATCCGACCCAGAAGAGGTTGGCTTCTGCTCTACTTCTGGGCAGCTCAAACAATCAGTTCCGCGACGTGGGGTCGGATCCGATTCAAAAGATGAAGGAAGAATTGAGGGTCTGGAGGAATAGACAGAGGAGGAGACACGGCGGAATAGAGGGCGGTTTTTGAGGGGTTGTTTCGTAGAAATGGTGGAGTAGGATTTATGAAGCTGACGTCTCTCCGATGATGATCTACTGCTGCTGATTGGATTTGGGGGGATTGGCATTCTAGAGACGAACAGAGAGAGAGACAGAGAGACAGAGATGATTGTGAGTGTAACGGGGAGAGAAAGAGTTGAGCTGGGAATTTGATTTGATTTCTTCGGGGGTTGAAGCTCGAAGTTGCAAGAGAAGAAGTATGGATATGGGCAGTTGAGTTGAGAGTGAACAGTACAAGTAGTACAGAGAGGGAGGAGAGGAGAGCTGATGCTGATGACGATGATGTTGGTGGCTGACGGTGCGGGAGTGCTCCGGTAGTTAAAAGTTTTTTGAAAAAAACGAAAAACAAAAAAAAAAACCAAACTTTTCAGCCTTTGAGGAAGGACTTTGGCTGCAATTAAGCAGAACTTGAGGCACTAAAGTGCAAAAAGTTAATAAAACTTATAAAAATTAAGGTTTAAAAGTAATTATTCGAAATAAAAATTTCATGGAAAAACCCGAGATTCCAAAACTAAAAAGAACTTCTCAAAATAATTGCAAATGTATACTTAATTTGTATAAAACTTATTCGAAAGAAGAAATTCACCAAAGTGAACGATATTATATTCAAAAACTTGAATAACTTCGAATACATAATTGTTCCAAAAAAATAATATGGAAAACTAAAGATAGATTAGACCTCTTATTCTATTAGGAAGAAAGAAGAACTTATTTAGAATGCTTAGAAAATTTAAATGACAACAATGATAACAATCTAGACCAATTTGATACTGAATACTGGTTTAACGACGAAGACTAAAATAATGAGTTTCCCCCATATTGAAGTAGAACCCAAAAAAGTAAGAGATGTGATTCCGGAAGAAATCCTAGTGTCCAGTTACTGATGACGTGGGACAAAGGGAACGGGTTTATCTGACAGCTGGCGGTCAACACTTCGTTGTCCTCGGCTCTCCGTGACCCAACCTGCAAAAAGGGCAATCCCCGGGTTGTCGACCAGGCAACGCCTCTTCGACGGTCAAGTCAGTTGAAGGTCCAAGTCCAACGTCAAAGGGAAATAATGCAATAGCAAGTCAGTATCTGCAATTGCTAACCCCTTTCCTAAGGAAAACAGGTCATTATTTATAATCCTCTCAGGGAAGGGTAGAATAGTAATTTTACCTATGGTGCCTGCATGGGCTGCCGATCTCGGAGCAATAGGTCCCAGAGGAAGCCTCTAGGGTTGCATTCTGAGCCCTTGAGTAAGCATAGGCCTGAGGGTGACCCTGGGATGATACCTCTACGGCCCATTAATTCTCATATGGGCTTGGTTTGTAAGATGGAGGTGTAAAAGCCGCTTTGGAAAAAAATCAATTTTTCCCCAATCAAGATGAAATTAAAGAAATATATGAATCTATTAAACATGACTTTTGAAATAATGTTAAAATTCACACAAAAGAGAGAATATAAACCAATAGAAATTAAACTTCCAGGAAAAATAATTCCTAATAGTGATAAAGAAAATTATATTAAAAGATATCAAGGAAAATTTTTAAAAGCTCAAGAAGAATCTTGACAAAAAAAATGTTTGAAGCAAAACTTAGGATTAGTGGAAACGATAAACAAGAAGAAAGTGAATAATGGGGAGAATATAACAAATATATCGAAAAACTATTAAATGAATTTGAAAATCTCCAATTAACAGAAATAGTAAAATAAGTAAATATGCAATCTGGAGTTCCAACAGGAAGTGTATGAGGCAATAATCCAAATAATTATGAACAAGGGGAAACTTCCAATCCTTTTAGATTTAATAGAACAAGAACAAATAAAAACGCATCAAACTTTCGTTATAAGAGACGACAAATATTAATGAAGAATTCAAACCAAAAAACCCTTTACTTTTAGAACCACTACCAACATGGGGATACTTTTTAAACTTACATTGTGTAACTGATAAACGAAAAGCTTTAGACACCTGGAGATCCTCAGTAATATTAGCCATAAATCAAGAGCCAATTTATACTGCTAAAGATAGAGATGTAAATATCATATATGACTTAATAACTAATTCTTTTCAAGGAATAGTACAGAATTGGTATTCAAGAATTTCCTCAAGCATACAACACTTAATATAACTTGATGTAAAGCGAAGTTTACATATCAGTATAGAAGAAGGAGTATGGGCATTTGAAAAATATTTAATTGGACAATTTGAAGGCTATGAATATGTCGCAAATCAAGAGCAAGCAAGACAAGAAAAAAGAAAAGAAACTTTATATAAATTAACCAATTTACGGATTTGCAACCTATGCAACTTTAAGAGTTTCTTTTGTGAATTTGATAAATATTATCATGAACTTTATGATTCTACAAAAAATCAAGAAACTTATATTCAATTATTATTAAATAAATTTCCTAACCCATGGAATAAATATTTTCTGAAAAATTTGAAGAATTTACACGATATCCTAATATCTTTAGATCTGTAGCTGCAGTACAAACATTAATAAATAGAGAAATGATTCAACTCTGTTTACAAGAAAGCAAAAGAAGATACATCAAAGAGGTGACTTTATGTTGTGAAGATATCAAAGAACCAGGACAATATGGATGTGAAAATTATCCCAATTACAAACCAAAAAGAAAAAGAATTCCAAAGAAAAATATTACTAGAACCCCATCAAAAAGGAACCAAAGAGAAAAGTTTCTAAAAAGAAGACTACCAAACAAAGAAAACAAAAGTTGATAAAGCAAAAACTAAAAAATCATTAAATAAACCGCAAAAGATTAGTAAACATTTTCGACATGAAAAACTATCACAAGAAGATTTTAACCTAGAAAATAGGTATTATAAACGAAATAAAAAATCAACCTCATGTCAATGTTGGAATTGTGGAGAAGTGGGAAATAAATCTATAAATTGTTATAAAATAAAAGCTAATATAGTAAAATTATTTTCAGAAGAATTTGAAGAAATTCGAGAAGATCTTTATCTAATAAATTCTAAAAGAATATGATATAATTTCAAGTTGTTACGAATCTATTAGCTTGGAAGGAAAAATAGAAACCTTTGAAATAGGAAGCTATTTGGAAACAGAAGATAAATACTGAAGAAACAGATACAATACAACAACAAGAAAAAGAAAATAATGAGAACTATACGGGAATAATTACATTCAATCAAAAACTATATGCAAAAATAGTAGCAACGGATTTATCCCTTAAAGATCCAAGGAACTTTATGAAAAAATTAGATGATTTATTTACTAGAAAATTAATAAGATATTTCAAATTATATACTACCGAACAACCAGTTAGAATTCAACACCTACAAGGTAATATTAGATTAAAATTAATGACTGAAAACATAATTGAAAAATTCTTAAGTGAAATACCCTCGAAAGATCGAGAATTCATTAAATATGTTCATCTACAAGGAATACAAATTGTTGTAAAAGCCTGTTTCAAAGAAGGTATTAATTCACCAATCATTTTATCATTGCATGATCAAAGATTTAAAAACATTCAAAACAGTCATCTTGGAACCCTACAAGGAAATCTGATTTATAAAAAGTTAAGCTTTGAATGTTATCCAAATTACTTAGTTACTCTACGAAGTAAAAATATTGAAGACACTCTTAATCTACAATTTAAACTTCTAACAAACATAGGATTACAACCAGGGAATGATGCATTATCCTTCTATTACATGGGATTATACATTTTTTCTTGCACCAATTTTCCTATAAAAGAAATACATCAAACATGAAAAATAACTATAGACCCAATCTTCTCAACTGTAAGCACCATTATTTCATCTCCTATGCAAGAAGCACGATTACCTACATTAACGGACTTTCAGTTAGTAGATGAAGATGAAGCATCAACTAGTTATGAAGCTCCTAGATTTTCTTATATGTAAAAAGAAATGCGAATAGATAATCAACCAACTTTACCAAGAAGCTATAGTATGACAAGAATACCTAGATTTCAACCTAAAAGCGTAACAATGGAAAATAATAATAAAACTTACAAAGTAAAATTAGAATACTTCAATGGACAAACTTGGATAGAAAAACAAAAAATCTTGATTGATACGGGAGCATCACAATGTCACTGTATTCATTTACCCCTTCAAGTTATAACTGCATTTGAATACAATTTTGTTACTTATGATGGACAAAAATCTACTCTTAATCGAAAATCCAAAATAATGATGAAAACGCCTAGCTCTATTCTTTTAGAATATGAATGTTATATTGATCATTCTATCAAAAATTAATATTACCATATTTTACTTGGAATGAACTTTTTAAATCATTTTGATACTTATGATATAAAACCTACCCAAATCACTTTAATTGATAAGACCAATGTAATAATCCTTGAAAGAATATGAAAGAACTTCATATACCTATCCTTACATACATTGATGTGACTATAAAAGAATTAGATAGAACTACAACAACTTTAATAGATACTGGCTCAAAAGTAACATTTTTTCAAGATTTTCTATTACCCAAATGGAAAAAACTTCCAACCAATCGCAAAATTAGAATTAAAGGTGTTCATCCTACAGCAACATATTTAGAACTTGTACAACGTAATGTATCAATTATTTTAGGATACAAAATTCTTAATATTCCACTAGTATTACAGTATAACTCAGGATATGATATTCTTTTAGGAAATGATTTCCTTAAACAATTTGCTAAATTTACCCAAACACCCTATACTGTCTATCTCACTACTAAATGTGGACACACACTAAAAATTCCCACACTAAAACACCCTTGTAGAGTACGCACAAAGCGTGGTGTACAGGGATTTGAACAAATTACACTTTCAATATAAGCACAACTACAAAAACCTTTCTTCCAAATTAATATAATTAGAAAAGAAGACTTGATTAATAAACTAAAATAGATTTATTCCGATAATTCTTTACAATTCTGGAAACTAGAACATCCTAGAGCTAAGATAGAACTAACCCAAGAAGTTTATAATAAAGGAAAACCAATGCTTTATACCCTTGACGACATAAAAGAATTCTTTATTCAAATCAAAGAATTACTAGAAAAAGGCTTAGTACGCCCATCAAAAGGAAGCTATTCGTCACCTGCTTTTATGATTATGAGCGAAGCAGAAAAAAGAAGAAACAAAGCGAGAATGATTATAAATTATAAAAAGCTGAATCAATTTACCAAAACAGATAATTATTTCTTATCCAATAAAGAAGTCTTAATTAATTTAGTAAAAAATGAAAAATATTTCTCAAAGTTTGGCTGTAAATCAAGATTTTGGCAAATAAAAATGAAATAAGATAGCATAAAATATACTTGATTTAGCACTCCCCAAAGATTCTACGAATGAATAGCAATGTCATTTGGACTAAAAAATGCACCAAGGATTTTTCAAAGAAGGATGGATAATGCTTTTAAACATCTTAACTCTTTTCTTGTAGTTTATGTTGACAATATATTAATAAATTCTACAACATTGGAAGAGCATCGAGAACATCTCCAACAATTTGCAGAAATTGTCATAAAAAAAGGTATATGTTTAAGTGAGAAAAAAGCCACTATCGAACAAGGAAAAATCAAATTCCTATGATTTGAACTAGGATCCAACGGTATATCATTACAAAATCATATTTCGTGAAAAATAATGGAATATCCTGATGAATTAAGAACTGAAAAGCAAATTCAAGGATCTTTAGAATTCCTTAATTATGCTAGTGCCTATATTTCTGACTTAGCAAAGAAAAAGAAAGATCTGCAAAGTTTGTTACAAAAAAATAATACAAAAGAATGGAGTGATAATCACACTCAGACAATTAAAAAGCTTCAAGAAGAATGCAGAAATTTACCACAATTAAAACAACCTAAACCAGATGATAATTTAATAATACAAATTGAAGCATCTGATAAAGTATGGTCAACAGTATTAAAAACCAATCTTAATGAAATACGTGGTTATCATAGTGGAACTTTTCCACAAACTGAAGAAAATTATAATACAATGGAAAAAGAAACTTTAGCCATAATACGAGGTATTAAAAAAAAGAGATTATTTCTTTTACCCAAACCATTTAAAGTTTTAACTGATAATAAAGCTGCAACTACTTTTGTTAAGCAAATTTTACATAATGGACCTCATATGAGAAAACTCTAGAGATGGCAAACTTTATTATCTCAATTTAACGCTATTTATGAGCATGTTTCAGGAAACCATAACTTTCTTGCAGACTATTTAACCAGAGAAGAATAATATCTCAACAATGACGACTCCAGAAAAACTAAAGGAGTTTGAAGACATTACTATTGACTTCAACAAATATCTAGAAGATGTTATTGTGAATGTAGAACATCTGGAAATGGGAGTTTGAGACATAGTTGCAAATATTCGAACGAAAACTGCTGAACTAGCCAAAGGAACTACAGAAATTATTGGTGATATGAGAAAAGATCTGGAACAGGGACGAACTGTTATTGTAGAACTTCTAAAAATTATTAATGCTCTGAGATCAACATCCTCAACTATATCACCTATTAGCTCTGCGAAGCCAATGACTTCGCCAACTATACAAACTATAACTTCAGCCAAGGTTGAGCCTAGTTTGAGCTCTCCCTTTCTTGAAAAAGAGAAGGAACTGCTAGAACTCATGGCGAAACTATTATCTGAAAGAACTAATCAACTACACAAACTAAATGATTTGTTCCGTTTGATATATGTGATTCATTTTTTCAGGATATTACAAGACCACTCAACAAATCTATTGAAAATTAAACGAAGCTCCACAAATCTTTTACAGTGGAAGAAAATCTTTATTTACTCGGCTCACAACCTATACTGGAGCAAACCTAGCTACCATCTATCACTTATATGAATTTGGCTAGTGACCTTGTATATCCAGACCCCAACCTCACAAAATTATCTCTCTTCCTTGCCAATCTACTCCAAGCACTGAAAACTTTCAAAAAAGGACATATTTTTGTAAAGTTACATACTGTTCCCTCATAAAAGGATCCAGAAACTGGCATAATCTACCCTATACTCAGTATTATACAAGTTGGCTGTATCTCAACTCATTTCCAACTATATATTGAAGCTTCAAAAAATTTTGATACAACTCGGTTTGATGAATAATGGGTAAATTATGGGAGAACCGGTAGAGCTGTAGCTGTTAAATGTCATGGAGATTAACTTTATACATCTGGATTGAAATGTTACTTAAGAGAAAAAGACTATGTCCTTATGACTAAGGAAGGAATGCAAGAAGGAAATCATGATGATGAACTGTTAACCTTTCTCCTGCAACTAGAGCTTGAGAACTTTCAAGGATCGATTGCTATTAAACGCAAATTTGTAGAGCTGCTCAAAAAAGAAGAAGAAAAACAAACTCTACTTTTAATGGCCAAGATCTTGACGTCGTCAAGACAGATGTAAGGTCAAGATACTGTCGATATCAGACAAACTATCATGACAGTTGTCACTAGGGGTGGCAAATAGGTCGAGACAGCGACATTTGGTTTTGTTTTTATTATGCGATTTTACTAAACTATCATTTTTAAGTTTACGAAAATACCCCTTGTTTTTATTTTTGTTTATTTTTTTAATTTTCTTCATCTGTGATATACATTATTTGAGAGTCATTAATATTCAAAGGTGAGCTCTAATAAAGTTATATTATCCTTAGTTAAATTTATGAGTATCGTGTGTACATTTTCTGCTAAAGTAATTAGATAATTTAATCCCGTTTTTATAGTGATCTAATAAATTTTGTCTTAAACTTCTTATTGTACAGTTAAAAGATCGAAGATAATCCCAAGCTTTGTCTTGTGTACAATATTTTAAGTTTGGTAAATTAAAACTTTGCTCACCTATGTAATAACATTCTTGGTTTAATATAGAGTTTGAGTGTAGTCTATTTTTATAACTCATTATTAATTTTTGGTTTTCTCAAAAATAATTAATAAGCTAGGTAGGCGGTTAGATAGGTGGTCTTAAATAGATAAATGATTTTAATCAGTAGGAGGTTTTAATCGGTAGGTCGTTTTAATTGGTAGGCTCTGATACCATTAACAAGCATGCCTGGTAACTTTTTGTAGAAAAAGCTTTAAAACTTTTTAATGAGAAGTCAATATATGAACAAAGAATAGATACAACAAATTTCGGATTGATAAACATGGTACTCCTAGAATAATAAATCAAACCACCAGAGTTTCAAGAAATTATACATCTCCAATTCTTAGAGTCTCTTTTTGAGGTATTGAATCTTCTGATCTGCCGCTACGCCCTTTTTCTCATGGGCCTTACTGGTCTTACTTCAATCTTAAATTTCTTCTCTCACTTTGAGTTTCTTTAAATAAGAGAAGATAAAATTTTATGAGTTTTTGAATAGTTCTTTTTTATTAGACTGGTTTCCCAAAAGGAAAGTTTAGAACAACATTTGCAGAATGTTGATTTGAATGATCTTTTCTTTGCTCAAATTGCTTATGTCCTTTGGCTTCTCCATTTACATATTTATATTCAAGGATAGTAGATACAACTGTACAAGAATGAATTGTACAAGTAGTATAGACGTGATATGAATAATTAAAGTAGTACAATAATTTACGAGTTCTTTGTCTGAACTAATTGGTTGACTACTTGATTGAGGTGCAACAATTGTATTGATAACTGGCTAGAGGTACAATAATTGCGTTGATATGATGATAGTTGGCATTTCAACACCACTTTTTTAGCATGGTCCCGTTGTCTTCTATTATTAGCTTCCTTTGTTGACTTTTTTTGCAGCATATTGTTTTCACCTTACTAATTGTTAAAACATCATTTGATAGTCGTACAGTTGTGAATAGTTGATAGTGACAAGTCTAGGGGTGGCAAAATGGTCGAGATAGCGACATTTAGTTTTGTTTTTATTATGCAATTTTACAAAACTATCCTTTTTAAGTTTACGAAAATGCCCTTCATTTTTTATTTTTGTTATTTTATTTTTTTTAATTTTCTTCGTCTGTAAGATACGTTATTTGAGAGCCATTAATATTCATATTTGGCTCAAATCATACGGTATATTCAAAGGTGAGTTCTAATAAAACTATATAATCCTTAATTAAATTTATAGTTATCAAGTGTACAATTTCTGGTAAAGTGATTAGATAATTTAATCTCGTTTTATAGTGATCTAATAAATTTTGTCTTAAACTTCTTGTTGTACAGTCAAAAGATTTAAGGTAATCCCAAGCTCGGTCCTGTGTATAGTATTTTAAGTTTGGTAAATTAAAACTTTGTCTAATTATGTAGTCACCTTCTTGGTTTAATCTAGAGTTTGATTGTAATATATTTTTATAACTCATTATTAATGTTGGGTTTTTTCAAAAATAATTAATAAGCTATGTAAGTGGTTAGATAGGTGGTCTTAAATACATAAGTGATTTTAATCAGTAGGTGGTTCAAATCGGTAGGTGGTTTTAATTGATAGGCTCTGACACCATCAACAAGCAGTTGTTATATCGTCCACCCGGTTGTACAAATGCAATTGTACAAGAAAACTACCATATTTCGGCTCACTAAAAATACCCTATAGCTCACTAAAATATGCTGTTGTGTATTCTGTTTCGCTCACTAAAAATAATGTATAACTCACTAAAATATTTTAGAGAGCTGAGACACAATTTTGGTAAGCTAGCATGTACTTTTAGTGAGCAGACATACCGAAACTAATGTATCTTATGTGCCAAAGTTTCTCTTAGTAAAAATACTATATAGCTTATTAAATGTACTATTGTACTAAAAAAATGTTATTGTTCATTTAAAACTCACTAAATTATATTCTAGTTGTCTACATTTTTTTAGTGAGTTATGACATATTTTTAGTGAGATATGGCATATATTTAGTGAGTTATGACATATATTTAGTGAGCTATGACATATATTTAATTAATTCAGTGCATTTCTATTATACTTACAAAATATAATACAAACACCCTTATATCATAGTAAAAAATGATTTAGCTGTAACATAACTCAAGAACTTCACAATATTATTTGCTGGCTATCTATACTATTCTTTTTAGTGAGCTATGCCATTTATTTAGTGAGCCATAATAGATATTTGGTGAGCTATAAAGTGTAGTGCAAAGCAACATATTTTTTATAGTGAGCTACATTGATAGTGAGCTATTGTTTTTCCTGTTAGGCATAAGATTAATTATAGTGATTATATTTGGTGAGTAGAGAACTGATTTATGATTGCTGAATACAATCTCAATACAAGTGAGCTAAATGTATTTCTTTAGTGAGCCAACGACTATATTTAGTAAGTACATAACTCATATTGGTGAGTTGTTGTTTCTCATATGTACATAGCAACAATGAAAATATCATCTAGAAAAACAACCATAACATTTGTGGGGAGCTATAGTGCAACATCAATAAACACGCTGGTCAATCCTAGTGAGCCAAACGTTTCTTTTAGTGAGCAAAAAACTGCTCTATAGCACAGGGCAACATATTTTTTATAGTGAGCTAAATGTATACCGTTAGTGAGTCAACGACTATATTTAGTGAGCACATAACTCATAATGGTGAGCTATCGTTTCTCGTATGTCACAAACCAAAATTTACATGGAATGAACGCGATCCAGTTCGAAAATATCGAAATTAACTCATCAAAACGCAAAATTAATGAACACAACTTCCAATCCCGAAAACAAAAATAGAGATCGAAAAAATGCTATCAAACTTGACGAACAATTCCGTTTGATGAAGATTTAACATCAATAGCAACGTTAAGATCAAACCTAACCATTCAATAAGTGCTGAGCACTAAAGTAATCGAAGTAACGAAGAGTAATCGAACAGTGAGGAGAATGAAAACCGCGATTTCAAAAAATTGAGGAGCATGAATTTTTTTTTTCAAAAAAAAGGTCAGGGCTCAGCAGTTGGAGGACTTAAAACTGCTGTTGGTGGGCCCGGGTGGACAATTGAATTGTCCACCCGGTTGTATGTAATAATTTGTGATCAACAAGCGAGTTTTGCAATTTTTTATAGAAAAAAGTTTAAAACTCTTTGATTAGAAGTCAATATTTGAACAAAGAATAGATATAATAAATTTTGGATTGATAAACATAGTCCTCCCAGAATAACAAATCAAACTACCAGAGTTTTAAGAAATTATATCTTCCCAGTTCTTAGAGTCTGTCGTTGATGTTTGGAATCTTCTGATTTGCTGTCACGCCCTTCTCCTCATAGGCCTTGCTGGTCTTACTTCGATTTTAAATTCTTTCTCTCACTTTGAACTTCTTTAAACAGGAGAAGATAGAAATTTTAAGAGTTTCTAAACAGTTCTTTTTTATTAGACTGGTTTCCCATAAGGGAAATTTAGAACAACATTTGCAGCACGCTGATTTGAGTGATCTTTTCTTCGCTCAAATTGCTTCTGCCTTTTAGCTTCTCCATTTACATATTTATAGTAGATACAGTTGTACCGGAATAAATAGTGCAAATAGTACAGACGTGTCATGAATGGTAAAAGTAGTACAATGATTCAAGAGTCCTTTGTCTGAACTAATTGGTTGACCACTTGATTGAAGTGCAATAATTACATTGATAGCTGGCTAGAGGTACAATAATTGCGTTGATAGGATGATAGTTGGCATTTCAACACCTCTTTCTTAGCATGATACCGATATCTGCTATTATTAGCCTCATTTGTTGACTTTTTCTGCGGCGTGTTGCTTTCACCTTGTTAAGTGCTGAAACTTTATTTGATAGTCGTAAAGTTGCGAATAGTTGACAGTGACAAGTCTAGTGCTGGCAAACGGGTTGAGACAGCGACATTTGGTTTTGTTTTTATTATGCGATTTTACAAAACTATCCTTTTTAAGTTTACGAAAATTCCCTTTGTTTTTTATTTTTGTTTGTTATTTTTTTTAAATTTTCTTCCTCTGTCAGATACGTTATTTGAGAGTCATTACTATTCATATTTGGTTGAAACCATATAGTATATTCAAAGATGAGTTCTAACAAAGCTATATTATCCTTAATTAAATTTATAGTTATCGGGTGTACACTTTCTGGTAAAGTGATTAGATAATTTAATCTCGTTTTATAGTGACATAATAAATTTTGTTTTAAACTTCTTGTTGTACTGATCACTACCGCAAGCGTACGAGTAGTCGTAGTATAGATAAAAGATATCGTTACTCAGAAACTAATGTAATTTATCGAGTCTTGTCTATCCGAATATGCTAAGTAAAATTATAATTCAAATGGTTCGGTTTAACAACTTCTAATTATCTAATTTTTAAATCAATTAAGGAAACATATGTCTAGGAATTTATGTAGATATGAAAAGTGGTTGGATCAGAACGACAAACATGTGTTTTTTATCTAATGAATTAATCTCGAGGAATTACACTCTATCCAAAAATTTGGCTCATTCTTTCGAAATCAACCAAATTTTCCTAAACTAAGCAAAAGTCGTTCTTTCAAACTAATTTGTCTTAATCCAAGTTAAACATCTTCGATTACTTTATAATCCTCCTAACATGCAGATCTCTCTTTCGAGACAACGTTGTGTCAAGTTTTATCAAGCAGCCCAACAATCAAATGTCACATTTCAGTTTTTTACTCGATTGTTTCAAGAGTGCAAGCAAACTTTGGCCAAAAATCTTCTCACAACATGATAGTCACTTGATAGAATGAAATCACACCAATCATGAAAATAAGCACAATTCTTTAGATTAAAATATTATCCAACAACACTTTCATAAACTGCTATATCCCTATACAAAAATTAACAACTCACACATGATTAAGGATTAAACAACTAACCAACGTTTTGCGAAATCTGAGCGAAAGGGCTTGACTGAGAATAGCCTTGAACCAAGGGTTTCAAAACCGCCTCAAGATCAAACACTCACACTCAAGATTACGCACCAATACAAATACCAAATTAAAATGCAAACTAAAGAGAACAAAAATTTAGGAAGAAGAATAAAGTAATGCTACTGTATATTTCTATGCAATTTCTTCTTGCTCTGCTGTTGCCCGAACTAAGCATTTTTAGAGGAAAACTGGGATGTTCTCAGCCACACAACCGAAAGGAAACGAAGAGGAAACAATTTTCTTTATTCACCACGGTCTGTAGCAGACACCACGACCGTGGTCTGTGCTGGAACCGATTTTTTGTTCTTTTCTTGCTCCACGGGTAGAGCAGCACTTAGGTCTTCGTGGGGGAGGTCAAAATACATCTATAAAGGGTCAAATGCTAGGTAAAAATGCTTAAAATCTTACAAATCACTTTAAACAACCATACCCAAGCATAAATCGAGAATAAGAGTGTAAATAATAACATTAAGCACATAATTCGCCTAAAAATGAAGCAAAATAGTCCTAAAATGATGTATGCATTAAACACTTATCATGTATAGTTAAAAGATCTAAGGTAATCCAAACTCTGTCTTGTGTATAGTATTTTAAGTTTGGTCAATTAAAGCTTTGTCCAACTATATAATCATCTTCTTGGTTTAATCTAGAATTTGATTGTAGTCTATTTTATAACTCAATATTAATTTTTGATTTTCTCAAAAATAATTAATAAGCTATGTAGACGGTTAGATAGACGGTCTTAAAAAGATAAGTGGTTTTAATGAGTAGATGGTTTTAACCGGTGGGTGATTTTAATCGGTAGGCTCTGATACCATTAACAAGCGGGTCTGACTACTTTTTGTAGAAAAAGATTTAAAACTTTTCGATGAGAAGTCAATATTTGAACAAAGAATAGATACAACAAATTTCGAATTGATAAACATGGTACTCGCAAAATAATAAATCAAACTACCAGAGTTTCAAGAAATTATACATTCCCAATTCTTAGAGTCTCTCGTTGAGGTATGGAATCTTATGATTTGTAGCCATGCCCTTCTCTTCATGGGCCTTATTGGTCTTACTTCGATCTTAAATTCGCTCTCTCAGTTTGAGCTTCTTTAAACAAGAAAAGATAAAATATCAAGAGTTTCTGAATAGTTCTTTTTCAATAGACTGGTTTCCCAAAAGGGAAGTTCAGAACAACATTTGCAAAATGCTGATTTGAATGATCTTTTGTTCGCTCAAATTGCTTCTGCCCTTTAGCTTCTCTGTTTACATATTTATATTCAAGGATGGTAGATACACCTGTATAAGAATGAATAGCACAAGTAGTACAGACATGATACGAATAATAAAGCAGTACAATAATTCAAGAGCCCTTTGTCTGAACTAATTGATTGACTACTTGATTGATATGCAACAATTGCATTGGTAGCTGGCTAGAGGTACAATAATTGTGTTGATAGGATGATAGTTGGCATTTCAACACCTCTTTCTCAGCATGGTCCCACTATCTTCTATTATTAGCCTTCTTTGTTGATTTTTTTTCGCGACTTTTGTTTTCATTTTGCTAATTGTTCAAACTTCATTTGATAGTCGTAAAGTTGTGAATAGTTAATAGTGACAACTAGGGGCGGCAAACGGGTTGCAACAGCGACATTTGGTTTTGTTTTTATTATGTGATTTTACTGAACTATCCTTTTTAAGTTTACGAAAATTCCCTTTGTTTTTTATTTTTATTATTTTTTTAATTTTCTTCGTCTGTGAGATACGTTATTTAAGAGTCATTAATATTCATGTTTGATTGAAATTAAACCATATGGTATATTCAAAGGTGAGTTCTAATAAAACTATATTATCCTTAATTAAATTTGTTGTTATCGGGTGTACACTTTCTGGTAAAGTGACTAGATAATTTAATCTCCTCGTATAGTGGTATAATAACTTTTGTCTTAAACTTCTTGTTGTACAATACGTCAAAAGATTTGAGGTAATCCCAAAATCTTTTTTGTGTATAGTATTTTAGGTTTGGTAAATTAAAACTTTGTCTAGCTACGTAATCACCTTCTTGTTTTAATCTAAAGTTTGATTGTAGTCTATTTCTACAACTCATTGTTATTTTTTGGTTTTTTCTAAAATAATTAATAAGTTATGTAGGCGGTTAGATGGGTGGTCTTGAATAGATAAGTGGTTGTAATAAGTAGGTGGTTTTAATAGGTATGTGGTTTTAATCGGCAGGCTCTGATACCATTAACTAGCGAGCCTGACAACTTTTTTGTAGAAAAAGAATTAAAACTCTTTGACGAGAAGTCAATATTTGAACAAAAAATAGATACAACAAATTTCGGATTGATAAACATGGTACTCATGGAATAATAAATCAAACTACCAAAGTTTCAAGAAATTATACCTTCCTAGTTCTTAGAGTCTCTTGTTGAGGTATGAAATCTTCTGATCTGCAGCCACGACCTTCTCCTCACTGGTCTTACTTCGATCTCAAACTCCCTCTCTCACTTTGAGCTTTTTTAAATAAAAGAAGATAAAATTTCAAGAAATTCTGAATAATTCTTTTTTATTAGACTGGTTTCTCAAAAGGGAAGTTTAGAACAACATTTATAAAATGCCCATTTGAGTGATCTTTTCTTCGCTTAAATTGTTTCTACTTTCTCCATTCTATGTTTACATATTTATATTCAGGGGATAAGGCAGTAGAAACAAATGTGCTATGTCTTTATTACAAGTTTGAAAAGTAATAAGTTAATAACGCGTTGATAGGATGGTAGCTGACATTTCAACATCTCTTTCTTAGCATGGTCTCTTCGTCTTCTATTATTAGCCTCTTTTGTTGACTTTTTTCAAATCGTGTTGTTTTCACATTGCTAATTGTTAAAACTTCATATAATAGTCGTAAAGTTATGAATAGTTGATAGTAACAATTAGGGGTGATAAGCGGGTCGAGACAACGACATTTGGTTTTGTTTTTATTATGCGGTTTTACTAAACCATCCTTTTTAAGTTAACAAAAATGCCCTTTGTTTTTTATTTTCATTTTTTATTTTTTTTATTTTCTTCGTCTGTGAGATACGTTATTTGAGAGTCATTAATATTCATTTTTCATTGAAACCATACGGTATATTCAAAAGTGGGCTCCAATAAAACTACATTATACTTAATTAAATTTATAGTTATCAGGTGTACACTTTCTGGTAAAGTGATTAGATAATTTAGTCTCTTTTTGTAGTGATATAATAAATTTTGTCTTAACTTCTTGTTGTACAGTCAATAGATCTAAAGTAATCCCAACCTCTGTCTTGTATTTAGTATTTTAAGTTTGGTAAATTAAAACTTTGTCCAGCTACGTAATCACCTTCTTAGTTTAATCTAGAGTTTGATTGTAGTGTATTTTTATAACTCATTATTAATTTTTGGTTTTTTCAAAAATAATTAATAAGCTATGTAGGCGGTTAGATAGGTGGTCTTGAATAGATAAGTGGTTTTAATCAGTAAGTGGTTTTAATCAGTAGGTGGTTTTAATCGGTAGGCTCCGATACCATTAACAAGTGGGTCTGACAACTTTGTGTAGAAAAATGTTTAAAACTCTTTGATTAGAAGTCAATATTTAAACAAAAAATAGAGACAACAAATTTGGAATTGATAAACATGGTACTCCCAGAATAATAAATCAAACTACTAGAGTTTCAAGAAATTATACATTTCCAATTCTTAGAGTCTCTCGTTGAGGTATGGAATATTCTAATCTGCCGCCATGCCTTTCTCCTTACTTGCCTTATTGGTCCTACTTCGATCCTAAATTCCCCCTCTCATTTTGAGCTTCCTTAAGCAAGAGAAGATAAAATTGCAAGAGTTTCGAAATAGTTATTTTTTATTAGAGTGGTTTCCCAAAAGGAAAGTTTAGAACAACATTTGGAGAATGCTGATTTGAGTTATCTTTTCTTCGCTCAAATTGCTTATGCCTTTTAGCTTCTCCATTCACATATTTATATTCAAGGATAGTAAATACAATTGTACAAAAATAAAGAGCACAAGTAGTACAGAAGGGACATAAATAGTAAAGTAATACAATAATTCACGAGTTCTTTGTCTGAACTAATTGGTTGACTATTTGATTGAGGTGCAATAATTGCATTAATAGCTGGTTAGAGGTGCAATAATTGTGTTGATAGGATAATAGTCGGTGTTTCAACAACTCTTTGTTAGCATGGTCCCGCTATCTTCTATTATTAGAGTCCTTTTTGAGTTTTTCTGCGGCATATTGTTTTCACCTTACTAATTGTTGAAATTTCATTTGACAGTCGTAAAGTTGTGAATAGTTGATAGTGACAACTAGGGGTGGCAAACGGGTCGAGACAGCGACATTTGGTATTGTTTTTATTATGCGATTTTACTAAACTACCCTTTTTAAGTTCACAGAAATGTCCCTTGTTTATTATTTTTTTAATTTTCTTCATCCGCGAGAAACCTTATTTGAGAGTGATTAATATTCATGTTTGGTTGAAAACATACGGTATATTCAAAGGTGAGTTCTAACAAGATTATATTATCCTTAATGAAATTTATACTTGTCGAGTGTACACTTTCTGGTAAAGTGATTAGATATTTTAATCTCTTTTTATGGAGGTATAATAAATTTTGTCTCAAACTCCTTGCTGTACAGTCAAAAGATCTAAGGTAGTCCTAAGCTCTGTCTTGTCTATGGTATTTTAGGTTTGGTAAATTAAAACTTTGTCTAGCTATGTAATCACCTTTTTGATTTAATCTAGAGTTTGATTGTAGTTTATTTTTATAACTCGTTATTAATTTTCAGTTTTTTCAAAAATAATCAATAAGCTATGTAGGAGGTTAGATAGGTGGTCTTAAATAGATAAATGGTTTTAATCAGTAGGTGATTTTAATAGGTATGTGGTTTTAGGGCCTGTTCTTTTCGTGGGTCAATCCATTTTTACCCACTTCAACCTATTTCAACCCACTTGAAAAAAAAAACCAACTTCAACCCACTTCAACCTATCTCAACCTACTTCAACCCACTTCAACCCGCCCTTCATAATTTTAATAATTTGTAAAGTATCATGTGAGATTTAGGGCCTGTTGTTTTCGTGGGTAAATTGGGTAGGTAAAAGGGTGAAGTAGGTTGAAGTAGGTTAAGGTAGGTTGAAATTGGTATTTTTTTTTTGGAAGTGAGTTGAAATAGGTTGAAGTAGGTTGAAGAGGGTTGATGTTGGTTGAAGAGGGTTGAAGTTGGAATATTTTTTATGTGGTGGGTTAAAATAATGAGAATATAATTAATGTGTGATACTTTATAAACTTATCGAAATTTTGTAAAATTCTTGTTTATTCTTTTTTATTTTTTATTTTTTCATTTTTCATTTTTAGTTTTTTATTTTTCATTTTTCATTTTTCACTTTTTTCATTTTCTGTGTTTCATTTTCTATTTTTTTATTTTTTTTATTTTTATTTTTATTTTCATTTTTTTTAATTTCTTATTTTTTAATTTTTATTTTTATTTTTTAATTTTTATTTTTTTTATTTTTTTATTTATCTATTTTTTTATTTATTCTTATTTTAATTTTTAATTTTTAATTTTTTAATTTTTAATTTTTAGTTTTCAATTTTTAATTTTAGTTTTTTAATTTTTAATTTTTAATTTTTTATTAATTTTTTTATTAATTTTTAATTTTAATTTTTTAATTTTTAGTTTTGATTTTTTTCTTTTTGCTTTTCTATTGTTTTATTTTTTATTTTTATGTTTCATTTTTTATGTTTTATTTTTTATTTTATTTTTATTTTTTATTTTTCCATGATTTTATGTTTTTTGTGTTTTTATTTTTTCATTTCTTATTTCTTATTTTTTATTTTTCATTTTTCATTTTTTATTTCCTTTTTTTAACGTTTAATTTTTATTTTTCATTTATTTATTTTTCTATGTTTTATGTTTTATGTTTTATTTTTATTTTTTTTATTTCTTATTTCTTATTTTTTATATTTTATTTTTCACATTTTAATTTTAATTTTTTATTTTTTTATTTTGTATGTTTTTATTTCTTGTTTTTTTTATGTTTTTATTTTTGATTTCTTACTCCTTCTTTTTGGAATTCAAAATAAACCAAAAACTAACAAAAACTAAAACAATAAAAAATAAAATACAAAATTTAAAAATAAAAACAAAAAGTAAAAACTAAGAATTAAAACAAATATGAAATAAAAATTAAAAATTAAAAATTAAAAAATTATCATTAAAATGAAAAAAAAATTAAAAAATAACAAATAACAAATAAAAACATAAAATATAAAAAATGTAAAAATGAAAAATAAAACACAAAATATAAAACATGAAAAATAAAACATAAAAAATAAACAGTATGAAATAATAAAATAAACAATAAGAAATAATAAATAGAAAAATAAAAACACAGAAACATAAAAAACATAAAATTATAGAAAATTAATAAATGAAAAATAAAAAATAAAAAATAAAGAACTAAAAAAACTAACAAAATAAAAATTACAAAGTAAAAAATAAAAAATAAAAAATAAAAATAAAATTTAAAATTTAAAAATAAAAGTAAAAAATAAATATAAAAAAATAAAAAATAAAAAATAAAACTAAACTTAAAAAATAAGAAAGAAAAAATAAAATTAAAAAATTAAAATTTAGAAATAATAAATTAAAAAAATATAAACGTAAAAAATAAAAAATAAATGAAAATGAAAAAGTAAAAAATAAAAAATTAAACTAAAAAAATAAAACATAAAAAATAAAAAATAAACACATAAAAAAATACAAATTAAAAAAAAACGAAAAAAATTAGGAAATAAAAAATAAAAAATAAGAAATTTGAAAAATTGAAAATGAAAATTGAAAATTAAAGAAAAGAAATAATAAATAAGAAATACGGAATAAGAAATTAAAAAAAATTTAAAAAATTAAGAATTAGAAATTAAAAATTAAAAAAAATAAAAAAATTAAAGATTAAAAACTTAAAAAAT
>JACYFF010031958.1:70980974-71040108 GCA_017589665.1 Selenicereus undatus | reverse complement strand
AAAAAATAAAAAATAAAAATAAAAATAAAAAATAAAAAATAAAAAATGGAAAAGTAAAAACAAAAAAAAAGAAAAATGAAAAATTAAAAACTAAAAATTAAAAATTAAAAATTAAAAATCAAAAAAATACAAAATAAAAAATAACATACAAAAATTTCACAAAATTTGGATAACTTCATAAATTATCACAGATTAATTACATTCTCATTATTTCAACCCATTTGAACCCGCCACATAAAAAATATACCAACTTCATCCAACTTCAACCAACATCAACCCACTTCAACCTACTTCAACCCACCTAAAAAAAAATATCAACTTCAACCTATCTCAACCCACCTCAACCAACTTTAACCCACTTCACCCTTTTGACCCACCCAATTTACCCGCGAAAGAAACAGGCCCTTAATCGGTGGGTAGTTTTAATTGGTAGGCTCTGATACCATTAACAAACAGGTTTGAGAACTTGTTATAGAAAAAAGTTTTTAATTGGTAGGTGGTTTTGATCAGTAGGCTTTGATACCATTAGCAAGCGGGTTTGACAACTTTTTTGCAGAAAAAAAGTTGTCAATGCTTTGACGAGAGGTCAATATTTGAACGAAGAATAAATACAACAAATTCTAGATTGATAAATATGGTACTCATAGAATAATAAATCAAACTACCAGAGTTTCAAGAAATTATTTCTTTCCAATTCTTAGAGTCTTTCGTTGAGGTATGGAATCTTTTGATCTGCCTCCACGACCTTCTCCTCACAGACCTTACTGGTCTTACTTCGATATTAAATTCTCTCTCTCACTTTGAGCTTTTTTAAACAAGAGAAGATAAAATTTCAAGAGTTTCTGAATAATTCTTTTTTATTAGACTGGCTTCCTAAAAGGGAAGTTTAGAACAACATTTGCAGAATGCCGATTTGAGTGATCTTTTCTTCTCTCCAATTGCTTCTACTTTCTCCTTTCTGTGTTTGCATATTTATATTCAAAGGTAAGGCAATAGATACAGATGTACTATGTCTTTATTACAAGTTTGAAAAGTAATAAGTTAATAATGCGTTGATAGGATGGTAGCTAGCATTTCAACACCTCTTTTTTGGCATGGACCAATTGTCTTCTATTATTGGCCTCCTTTGTTGACTTTTTTCATGACATGTTATTTTCACCTTGCTAATTGTTGAAACTTCATTTGACAGTCGTAAAGTTGTGAATAGTTGATAGTAACAACTAGGAGTGGCAGACGGGTTGAGACAACGACATTTGGTTTTGTTTTTATTATGCAATTTTACTAAATTATCCTTTTTAAGTTTACGAAAATGCCCGTGTTTTTTTATTTTTGTTCATTATTTTTTTTAATTTCTTTGCCTGTGAGATACGTTATTTGAGGGTCATTAATATTCATGTTTGATTGAAACTATATAGTATATTCAAAGGTGAGATCTAATAAAACTATATTATCCTTAATTAAATTTATAGTTATCGGGTTTACACTTTCTGGTAAAGTGATTAGATAGTTTAATCTCTTTTTATAGTGGTGTAATAAATTTTGTCTTCACTTCTTGTTGTACAATCAATAGATCTAAGATAATCCCAACCTCTATCTTGTGTATAGTATTTTAAGTTTGGTAAATTAAAACTTTGTCCAGCTATGTGATCGCCTTCTTGGTTTAATCTAGAGTTCGATTGTAGTGTTTTTTTTTTATAACTCATTATTAATTTTTGGTTTTTTCAACAATAATTAATAAGCTATGTCGGTAGTTAGATAAGTGGTCTTGAATAGATAAGTGGTTTTAATCAGTAGGTGGTTTTAATCGATAGGTGGTTTTAATCGGTATGCTCTAAGGCCATTAACAAGTGGGTCTGACAACTTTGTATAGAAAAAGGTTTAAAACTCTTTGATGAGAAGTCAATATTTGAACAAAAAATAGATATAACAAATTTGGGATTGATAAACATGGTACTCCGACAATAATAAATGAAACTACCAAAGTTTCAAGAAATTGTACTTTCCCAATTCTGAGAGTCTCTCGTTAAGGTATGACTCTTCTCCTCTCGGGCCTTACTGGCTTTACTTCGATCCTAAATTCCCTTTCTCACTTTGAGCTTCTTTAAATGAGAGAAGATAAAATTACAAGAGTTTCTAAATAGTTCTTTTTTATTGCATTGGTTTCCCAAAAGGGAAGTTTGGAAAAACATTTGGAGAATGCTGATTTGAGTGATCTTTTCTTCGCTCAAATTCCTTCTGCCTTTTAGCTTCTCCATTCACATATTTATATTCAATGATGGTAGATACAGCTGTACAAGAATGAATAGTACAAGTAGTACAGACGTGAATAGCAAAAGTAGCACAATAATTTATGAATTCTTTGTTTGAATTAATTGGTTCACTACTTGATTCAGGTGCAATAATTGCATTGATAGCTGGCTAGAGGTACAATAATTGGATTGATGGTATGATAGTTAGCATTTCAACACCTCTTTCTTAGCATGGTCTCGCTGTCTTCTATTATTAGCCTCCTTTGTTGACTTTTTTCGCAACGTGTTGTTTTCACCTTGCTAATTGTTTAAACTTCATTTGATAGTCATAAAGTTGTGAATAGTTGATAGTGATAACTAGGGGTGGCAAACGGGTCGAGACAGCGACATTTGTTTTTGTTTTTATTATGTGATTTTACTAAACTATCCTTTTTAAGTTTACGGGAATGCCCTTCGTGTTTTCATTTTTGTTTATTATTTATTTTTTATTTTCTTCGTCTGTCAGATACGTTATTTGAGAGTCATTAATGTTCATGTCTGGTTGAAACCATACGGTATAGTCAAAGGTGGGTTCTAATAAAGTTATATTATCTTTAATTAAATTTATAGTTATCGGGTGTACACTTTCTGGTAAAGTGATTAGATAATTTAATCCCTTTTTATAGTGGCATAATAAATTTATTCTTAAACTTTTTGTTGTACGGTCGAAAGATCTAAGGTAGTCCCAAGCTCTGTCTTGTGTGTAGTATTTTAAGTTTGGTAAATTAAAATGTTGTCCAGCTATGTAATCACCTTCTTTGTCTTAAACTTCATTTCATAATTGTAGTGTATTTCAACACCTCTTTCTTAGCATGGTTCCGTTGTTTTCTATTATTAGTCTCCTTTGTTGACTTTTTTTGTAGCGTGTTGTTTTCACCTTGCTAATTGTTAAAACTTCATTTGATAGTCGTAAAGTTGTGAATAGTTGATAGTGACAACTAGGGATGGCAAACAGGTCGAGACAACGACGTTTGCTTTTGTTTTGATTATGCGATTTTGCTAAACTATCCCTTTTGAGTTTACGAAAATGCCATTTCTTTTTTATTTTTGTTTATTATTTTTTTTATTTTCTTCGTCTGTCAGATACATTATTTGAGATTCATTAATATTCATATTTGGTCGAAACCATACGGTATATTAAATGGTGAGCTCTAATAAAGCTATATTACTCTTAATTAAATTTATAGTTATTGGGTGTACACTTTCTGGTAAATTGATTAGATAATTTAATCTCCTTTTATGGTGGTATAATAAATTTTGTCTTAAACTTCTTGTTGTACAGTCATAATATCTAAGGTAATCCCAAGCTCTATCTTGTGTATAGTATTTTAAGTTTGGTAAATTAAAACTTTGTCCAACTACATAATCACCTTCTTGGTTTAATCTAGATTTTGATTGTAGTGCATTTTTATAACTCATTATTAATTTTTGATTTTTTCAGAAATAATTAACAAGCTATGTTAGTGGTTAGATGGGTGGTCTTGAATAGATGAGTGGTTTTAATCAGTAGACTTTGATACCATTAATGAGCGGGTATGGTATCTTTTGTAGAAAAATGTTTAAAACTCTTTGATGAAAAGTCAATATTTGAACAAAAAATAGATATAACAAATTCGGATTGATAAACATCGTACTCGCATAATAATAAATCAAGCTATCAGAGTTTCAAGAAATTATATATTCCCAATTCTTAGAGTCTCTCGTTGAGGAATGGAATCTTCTGATCTGTCGCCATGCCCTTCTCCTCACTTACCTTATTGGCTTTACTTCGATCGTAAATTTCCCCTCCCACATTGAGTTTCTTTAGATAAAATTGCAAGAGTTTCTAAATAGTTCTTTTTTATTAAAGTGGTTTCCCAAGAGGGAAGTTTAGAATAATATTTGCATAATGCTGATTTGAGTGATCTTTTTTTCGCTCAAATTGTTTCTGCCGTTTAGCTTATCCGTTCACATATTTATATTCAAAGATAGTAGATACAACTGTACAAGAATTAATAATATAAGTGGTACAGACGTAACATGAATAGTAAAAGTAGTACAATAATTCACGAGTTCTTTATCTTAACTAATTGGTTGATTACTTGATTGGGGTGCAATAATTGCATTGATAACTGGCTAGAGGTACAATAATTACGTTGATAGGATGATAATTGATATTTCAACACCTCTTTCTTAGCATGATCCGACTGTCTTCTATTATTAGCCTCTTTTGTTGACTTTTTCCGGGGTGTGTTGTTTTCACCTTGTTAATTGTTGAAACTTCATTTGATAGTCGTAAAGTTGTGAATAGTTGATAGTGACAACTAGGGGTGGTGAACCGGTCGAGACAACGACATTTGGTTCTCCGTCTGTGAGAACGTTATTTGAGAGTCATTAATATTCATGTCTGGTTGAAAACATACGGTATATTCAAAGGTGAGTTCTAATAAAGTTATATTATCCTTAATTAAATTTATAATTATCGGGTGCACCCTTTCTGGTAAAGTGATTAGATAATTTAATCTCTTTTTATAGTGGTATAATAAATTTTGTCTTAAATTTCTTGTTGTACAGTCAAAAGATCTAAGGTAGTCTCAAGCTCTGTCTTATATATAATATTTTAAGTTCGGTAAATTAAAACTTTGTGCAGCTATGTAATCACCTTCTTGGTTTAATCTAGAGTTTAATTGAAGTCTATTTTTATAACTCATAATTAATTTTTGATTTTTTCAAAAATAATCAATAAGCTATGTAGGCGGTTAGTTATGTGGTCTTAAATAGATAAATGGTTTTAATCAGTAGGTGGTTTTAATGGGTAATTGGCTTTAATCGGTAGGTGGTTTTAATTGGTAAGCTCTGATACCATTATCATGCGGGTCAAACCGCTTTTTATAGAAAAAAAATTTAATCGGCAGGTGGTTTTAATCGGTAAACTTTGATACCATTAACAAGCAAGTTTGACAACTTTTTGCAGAAAAATGTTTAAAGCTCATTGATGAGAAGTCAATATTTGAACGAAGAATAGATACAACAAAGTTTGGGTTGATAAATATGGTAGTCCCAGAATAATAAATCAAACTACTAGAGTTTCAAGAAATTATATCTTCCCAATTCTTAGAGTCTTTCATTAAGGTATAGAATCTTCTGATTTGCCGCCACTGCATTCTCCTCACGAGACTTATTGGTCTTACATCAATCTTAAATTCTTTCTCTCACTTTGAGTTTCTTTAAACAAGAGAAGATAAAGTTTCAAGAGTTTTTGAATAGTTCTTTTTTGTTAGATTGGTTTTCCAAAGGGGAAGTTTAGAACAACATTTGCAGAATGCCGATTTGAGTGAGATTTTCTTCTCTCGAATTGCTTCTACTTTCTCCTTTCTATGTTTACATATTTATATTCAAAGGCAAGGCAGTAGATACGGATGTGCTATGTCTTTATTACAAGTTTGAAAAGTAATAAGTTAATAATGCGTTGATAGGATGATAGCTGGGATTTCAACACCTCTTTCTTAGCATGGACCCGTTGTCTTCTATTATTAGCCTCCTTTGTTAACTTTTTTCGCGACGTGTTATTTTCATCTTGCCAATTGTTGAAACTTCATTTAATAGTCGTGAAGTTGTGAATAGTCGATAGTGACAACTAAGGCTGGTAGATGGGGCGAGGCAGCAACATTTGGTTTTGTTTTTATTATGCGGTTTTACTTAACTATCCTTTCTAAGTTTACGAAAATGCCCTTTGTTTTTATTTTATTTTATTTTTTTTGTTTGTGAGATACGTTATTTTAGGGTCATTAATATTCATGTTTGATTGAAACCATACAGTATATTCAAATGTGAGCTCTAATAAAACTATATTATCCATAATTAAATTTATAGTTATCGGGTGTACACTTTCTGGTAAAGTGATCAAATACTTTAATCTCTTTTTTTAGTGGTATAATAAATTTTGTCTTAAGTTCTTGTTGTACAGTCAATAGATCTAAGGTAATCCCGACCTCTGTCTTGTGTATAGTATTTTAAGTATGGTAAATAAAAACTTTGTCTAGCTACGTAATCACGTTCTTGGTTTAATATAGAGTTTGATTGTAGTGTATTTTTATAACTCATTATTAATTTTTGGTTTTTTTCAAAAATAATTAATAAGCTATGTAGGCGGTTAGATAGGTGGTATTGAATAGATAAGTGGTTTTAATCAGTAGGTGGTTTTAAGCGGTAGGTGGTTTTAAGCGGTATGCTCTGAGACCGTTAACAAGCGAGTCTTTCAACTTTGTGTAGAGAAAGGTCCAAAACTCTTTGATAAGAAGTCAATAATTGAACAAAAAATAGATACAACAAATTTCGGATTGTTAAATGTGGTACCCCTAGAATAATAAATCAAACTACCAGAGTTGCAAGAAATTATATCTTCCTAATTCTCAGAGTCTCTCGTTGATGTATGAAATCTTATGATATGCCGCCACGCCCTTATCTTGAGGGGCCTTATTAGTCTTACTTCGATCCTAAATTATCTCTCTCACTTTGAGCTTCGTTAAATAAGGGAAGAAAAAATTTCAGGAGTTTTTGAATGGTTCTTTTTTATTAGACTAGTTTCCCAAAAGGGAAATTTAAAACAACATTTGCAGAATGCCGATTTGAGTGATCTTTTCTTCGCCCAAATTGCCTCTTCTTTATCCTTTCTATGTTTACATATTTATATTCAAGGCCAAGGCAGTGGATACAGATGTGCTATGCCTTTATTACAAGTTTGGAAAGTAATAAGTTAATAATGTGTTGATAGGATGATAGCTGGCATTTCAACACCTCTTTCTTAGCATGGTCCCATTGTCTTCTATTATTAGCCTTCTTTGTTAACTTTTTCCACGACGAATTGTTTTCACCTTGATAATTGTTGAAACTTGATTTGATAGTCGTAAAGTTGTGAATAGTTGATAGTGACAACTAAGGGTGGCAAACAGGTCGAGACAACGACATTTGGTTTTGTTTTTAATATACAATTTTACTAAACTATTCTTTTTAAGTTTATGAAAATGCCCTTTGTTTTTTATTTTTGTTTATTTTTTGTTTATTTTGTTCATTTGTTAGATACACTATTTGAGAGTCATTAATATTCATGTTTGATTGAAACCATACTGTATATTCAAAGGTGAGCACTCATAAAACTATATTATCCTTAATTAAATTTATAGTTATCGGGTGTACACCTTCTGGTAAAGTGGTTAGATAATTTAATCTCTTCTTATGGTGGTATTATAAATTTTGTCTTAAACTTCTTGTTGTGTTGTCAAAAGATCTATGGTAATTCCAAACTCTATCTTGTGTATAGTGTTTTAAGTTTGGTAAATTAAAACTTTGTCCAGCTACGTAATCACGTTTTTGGTTTAATCTAAAGTTTGATTGTAGTGTATTTTTATAACTCATTATTAATTTTTGGTTTTTCAAAAATAATTAATAAGCTATGTAGGCGGTTAGATAGGTGCTCTTGAATCGATAAGTGGTTTTAATCAGTAGGTAGTTTTAATCGGTAGTTGGTTATAATGGGTAGGCTCTGATACCATTGACGAGCAGGTCTGGTTACTGTTTTTAGAAAAAAGGTTTAAATTCTTTGTTAGAAGTCAATATTTGAACAAAAAATAGATATAATAAAATTTCGGATCGATAAATATGGTGCTCCCAGAATAATAAATCAAACTACTAGAGTTTCAAGAAATTATACCTTCATAGTTCTTAGAGTCTCTCGTTGAGGTATTGAATCTTCTGATCTGTCGCCACGTCCTTCTCCTCGCGAGCCTTACTGGTCTTAATTCGATCTTATATTCCTTCTCTCACTTTGAGTTTCTTTAAACAAGAGAAGACAAAATTGCAAGAGTTTCTAAATAGTTCTTTTTAATTAGACTGGTTTCTCGAAAGGGAAGTTTAGAACAACATTTGCAGAATGCTGATTTGGGTGATCTTTTCTTCGCTCAAATTGCTTCTGCCTTTTAGCTTCTTCGTTTACTTCTTTATATTCAAGGATAGTGGGTACAACTGTAGAAGAACGAATAGCACAAGCAGTACAGATGTGACATTAATAGTAAAAGTAGTACAATAATTCACGAGTTATTTGTCTGAACTAATTGGTTGACTACGTGATTGAGGTCCAATAATTGCATTGATAGCTGGTTAGAGGTACAATAATTGTGTTGATAGAATGATAGCTGGCATTTCAACACGTCTTTCTTAGCATGGTTCCGCTGTCTTCTATTATTAGCCTCCTTTGTCGACTTTTTTCGCGGCGTGCTGTTTTCACCTTGCTAGTTGTTGGAACTCTATTTGATTATCGTTAAGTTGTGAATAGTTGATAGTGACAACTAGGGATGGCAAATGAGTTGAGATAGCGACATTTCGTTTTGTTTTTATTATGCGATTTTACTAAACTATCCTTTTTAAGTTTACGAAAATGCCCTTTGTTTTTTATTTTTGTGTATTATTTTTTTTTAATTTTCTTCGTCTGTAAGATACGTTATTTAGAAAGACGCAAGTTCAAAGGCTGAGGGTAGCAGAGATGAGGATGATAATGTGGATGTGTGGTTATACGAGGATAGACAGAATTAGGAATGGAGTTATTAAGGACTTAGTTAAAGTAACTTCCATCGGAGATAAGATGAGAGAAACAAGTCTCTGATGGTTTGGTCATGTGAAGAGGAGGAGTGTGGACGCTCCAATGAGGAGATGTGAGAGGATCAGCATCCCCGAAGACAAAAGAGGGAGGGGATGACCAAAGAAGAGCTTGGACGAGGTGATTAAAGAGGACTTGAAAGTTGTCAGTTTGACGGAGGATCTGGCTCAGGATAGGAAGTTGTGGCGGGAAAGGATTAAGATCTTAGATCACCGAGAGTCGACTCTGTAGTTATCTTTTGGTTGCTGTGGCATAGTGCTGGTAGAGGTTTTTTTTTTTTTTTTCGTTTGTTGTGTTGGTATGCAGGTTATACTGTCTTCTGAAAAGAGTTTCCGTTTGCTTACTGCTGGTTGTTCAGGTATGTTACCTTCCTCCAATATATTGTCCTTTTATTTCATAACTTCAGTAACTAATCTTTTATCTCAGTCATCCCTTGCTACAGAATCTTTCTTCTATAAAATGTTTTTCCATTAAGTATTTTCACAAAATCTTTCTTCTAAAAATATTTTCACAAAACCCTTTTTTGTGGGTCTCTTGGAATCAACCTCTCTACGGGTAGGAATGCTGGTAGAGGTAAGGTTGCCTACAGCTAGATCTCCCCAGACCCCGCGAAAGCGGGACCCACACTAGGAATTGTTGTTGTGAGATACGTTATTTGAGAGTCATTAATATTCTTATTTGGTTGAATCCAAACGGTATATTCAAATGTGAGTTCTAATAAAGCAATATTATCCTTAATTAAATTTATAGTTATCGGGTACACTCTATTTGGTAAAGTGATTAGATAATTTAATCTCGTTTGATGGTGATCTAACAAATTTTGTCTTAAACTTCTTGTTGTACAGTCAAAAGATCTAAGGTAATCCCAAACTCTGTCTTGTATATAGTATTTGAAGTTTGGTAAATTAAAATTTTGTCTAGTTATGTAATCACCTTCTTGGTTTAATCTAGAGTTTGATTGTAGTCTATTTTTATAACTCATTATTAATTTTTGGTTTTTGTAAAAATAATTAACAAGCTATGCAGGCGGTCAGATAGGTGGTTTTAAATAGATAATTGGTTTCAATCGGTAGGCTCTGATACCATTAACAAGCACGTTTGGCAGCTTTTTCTAGAAAGTGGATGAAAACTTTTTGATGAGAAGTCAATATTTGAATGAAGAACAGATACAACAAATTTGGGATTGATAAACATGATACTCCCTGAATGATAAATCAAACTACCAGAGTTTCAAGAAATTATACCTTCTCAGTTCTTAGAATCTCTCGTTGAGGTATGGAATCTTCTGATTTGCCATCAAGCCCTTCTCCTCATAGCCATTACTAGTCTTACTTCAATATTAAATCCCCTCTCTCACTTTGGGCTTCTTCAAACAAGAGAAGATAAAATTTCAAGAGTTTCTGAATAGTTCTTTTTTATTAGACTGATTTTCCAAAAGGGAAGTTCAAAACAACACTTGCAGAATGCTGATTTGAGTGATCTTTTCTTCGCTCAAATTGCTTCTGCGTTTTAGCTTCTCCGTTTACATATTATGTTCAAGGATAGTAGATACATCCGTATAAGAATGCATAGTACAAGTAGTATAGGCGTAACATGAATTGTAAAAGTAGTACAATAATTCATGAGTCCTTTGTCTAAACTAATAGGTTGACTACTTAATTGACGTGCAATAATTGCATTGATAGCTAGCTAGAGGTACAATAATTACGTTGATAGGATGATAGCTAGCATTTCAACACCTCTTTCTTAGCGTGGTCCCGCTATTTTGTATTATTAGCCTCCTTTGTTGACTTTTTTTGCGACGTGTTGTTTTCACGTTACTAATTGTTGAAACTTCATTTGATAGTTGTAAGGTTGTGAATAGTTGATAGTGACAACTAGGGGTGTTAAACGGGTTGAGACAGCGACATTTGGTTTTGTTTTTATTATGCGATTATACTAAACTATACTTTTAAGTTTGCAAAAATGCCCTTTGTTTTTTTTATTTTTGTTTATTATTACTTTTTTAATTTTCTTCGTCAGTGAGATACGTTATTTGAGAGTCATTAATATTCATGTTTGGTTAAAACCACATGGTATATTCAAAGGTGAGCTCTAATAAAACTATATTGTCCTTAATTAGATTTATAGTTATCGGGTGTGCACTTTCTGGTAAGGTGATTAGGTAATTTAATATCTTTTTATACTGGTACGATAAATTTTTTCTTAAACTTCTTGTTGTACTGTCAAAAGATCTAAGGTAATCCCAAACTTTGTCTTGTGTAGAGTATTTTATGTTTGGTAAATTAAAACTTTGTCCAACTACGTAATCACCTTCTTGGTTTGATCTAGAGTTTGATTGTAGTCCATTTTTGTAACTCATTATTAACTTTTGGTTTTTTCGAAAATAATTAATAAGCTATGTAGGTGGTTAGATAGGTGGCCTTGAATAGATAAGTTGTTTTAATCAGTAGATGGTTTTAATTGGTAGACTTTGATACCATTAACAAGCGGGTCTGATAATTTTTTGTAGAAAAAGATTTAAAACTCTTTGATGAGAAGTCAATATTTGAACAAAGAATAGATACAACAAATTTCGGATTGATAAACATGGTACTCCCAGAATAATAAATCAAACTACCAGAGTTTCAAGAAATTATGCATTCCTAGTTCTTAGAGTCTCTTGTTGAGATATGGAATCTTCTAATATGCCTTCACGCCCTTCTCCTCACGGGCCTTGCTGGTCTTACTTAGATCTTAAATTCCCTCGCTCACTTTGAGCTTCTTTAAATAAGAGAATATAAAATTCTAAGAGTTTCTAAATAGTTCTTTTTTATTAGACTGGTTTCCCAATGGGGAAGTTTAGAACAACATTTGTAGAATGCTGATTTGAGTGATCTTTTCGTCGCTCAAATTGCTTCTGCCTTTTAGCTTATCCTTTTACATATTTATATTCAAGGATAGTAGATACAGCTGTACAAGAATAAATAGTACAAGTAATACCGACGTGATATGAATAGTAAAAGTAGTACAATAATTCACGAGTTCTTTCTGTGAACTAATTGGTTGAATGGTTGATTGAGGTGAAATAATGGCATTGATAGCTGGCTAGAGGTACAATAATTGCGTTGATAGGATGATAGCTGACATTTCAACATTTCTTTCTTAGCATGGTCCCGCTGTCTTCTTTGTTGACTTTTTCCGTGACATGTTTCTTTCACCTTGCTAATTGTTGAAACTTCATTTGATAGTCGTAAAGTTGTGAATAGGTGATAGTGACAACTAGTGGTGGGAAACGGATCGAGACAACGACATTTGGTTTTGTTTTTATTATCCGATTTTACGAAACTATCCATTTTAAGTTTACAAAAATGCCCTTTGTTTTTTATTTTTAAAAATTTTCTTCGTCTGCGAGATACTTTATTTGAGAGTCATTAATATTCATGTTTTGGTTGAAACCATACGTTATATTCAAAGGTGAGTTTTAATAATGTCATATTATCCTTATTTAAATTTATAGTTATCGGGTGTACACTTTTTGGTAAAGTGATTAGATAATTTAATCTTGTTTTATAGTGATCTAATAATATTTGTCTTAAACTTCTTATTATACGGTCAAAAGATCAAAGGTAATCCTAAGCTCTGTCTTGTGTATAGTATTTTAAGTTTGGTAAATCAAAATTTTGTCAAGTTATGTAGTCACCTTCTTGGTTTAATCTAGAGTTTGATTATAGTCTATTTTTATGACTCATTATTAATTTTTGGTTGTTCAAAAATAATTAATAAGCTATGTGGGTCGTTAGATAGGTGGTCTTAAATAGATAAGTTATTTTAACCAGTACGTGGTTTTAATCGGTATGCCCTGATGCCATTAACAGGCGGGTTTGGCAACTCTTTGTAGAAAAAAGTTTAAAACTCTTTGGCAAGGAGTCAATATTTGAACAAAGAATATATACAACAAATTTCGGATTGATAAACGTGGTACTTCCTGAATAATAAATCAAACTACCAGAGTTTCAAGAAATTATACCTTCCTAGTTCTTAGAGTCTCTCATTGAGGAATAGAATCTTCTGATATGCCGTCACGTCGTTCTCCTCACAAGCCTTGCTGGTCTTACTTTGATCTCCAATTTTCCCTCTCAGTTTGAGCTTCTTTAAACAAAAGAAGATAAAATTTCAAAAGTTTCTGACTAGTTCTTTTTTGTTAGACTGGTTTCCCAAAAGGGAAGTTTAAAACAACATTTGCAGAATGCTGATTTGGGTGATCTTTTCTTCGCTCAAATTGCTTCTGCCTTTTAGCTTCTCCGTTTACATATTTATATTTAACGATAGTAGATACAACTGTACAAGAATAAATAGTATAAGTAGTACAAACGTTACATAAATAGTAAAAGTAGTACAATAATTCACGAGTTCTTGACTACTTGATTGAGGTACAATAATTTGTATTGATAATTGGCTAGAGGTACAGTAATTGCGTTGATAGGATGATGGTTGACATTTCAACTATTCTTTCTTAGCATGGTCCCGCTGTCTTCTATTATTAGTCTTCCTTGTTGGCTTTTTTCATAGCGTGCGTTTTTTCACCTTGCTAATTGTTGAAACTTTATTTGATAGTCGTAAAGTTGTGAATAGTTGATATTGACAACTTGGGGTGGCAAGCGAGTCGAGACAGCGACATTTGGTTTTGTTTTTATTATGCGTTTTACTAAACTATCCTTTTTAAGTTTACGAAAATGCCCTTTGTTTTTTTTTTTTTATTTATTTTTTTAATTTTCTTCGTATGTGAGATACGTTATTTGAGAGTCATTAATATTCATGTTTGGTTGAAACCATACGGTATATTCAAAGGTGAGCTATAATAAAGCTGTATTATCTATAATTAAATTTATAGTTATCAGGTGTACACTTTCGAGTGAAGTGATTAGATAATTTAATCTCGTTTTGTAGTGATCTAATAAATTTTGTCTTAAACTTCTTGTTGTACAGTCAAAAGATCTAAGGTAATCCCAAGCTGTGTCTTGTATATGGTATTTTAAGTTTGGTAAATTAAAACTTGTTTCAGCTATGTAATCGCCGTCTTGGTTTAATCTAGAGTTTGATTATTGTCTATTTTTATAAATCATTATTAATTTTTGGTTTTTTCAAAAATAATTAATAAGCTATGTTGGCTGTAAGATAGGTGGTCTTAAATAGATAAGTGATTTTAATCAGTAGGTGGTTCTAATCGGTAGGTGGTTTTAATCGGTAGGCTCTGATACGATTAACAAGCGGGTCTGGCAACTAAATGTTTAAAACTCTTTGACAATAAATCAATATTTAAGCAAAGAATATATACAACAAATTTCGGATTGATAAGCATGGTACTCCCAGAATAATGAATCAAACTACCAGAGTTTCAAGAATTTGTTCCTTCCGACTTCTTATAGTCTCTCATTGAGGTATGAAACCTTTTGATCTGCCGCCATGCCCTTCTCCTGACGGGCCTTACTATACCTGTCAATTTTTGGCCCAACTCGAAAACCCGACCCGAACCCGTCCGAAAGCTTAGGGTTCTAAATACGATTTTTTGACCCGAAACCCAGAATTAATTGAAACCGAAAACCCGAAAAAATTTGGGTCTGACCGGCCCGAGTTTGGGTTGAGCCGTCGGGTCAACTGTGAAAATTAAATTGTGATTGCTTTTATGATGGGCCTGTGATTTTGGGCCTCACTAGTGACTGCCTGACTGGTGAGGAATGAACAAAAATGGCCAGCCAAATCTTCTGCTCACGCACAGCCGCACAGGTTCCCATATACTCACGAAAGCAAGAACCCTAGATCTAAATTGAGTCCCTGAGCACGACCCCTGCCTTCACCTCCCTCTCCATCTCTTCAGCTGAGACGCACCACCATTGTTGCTGGCTTGTCACTGTCTCAGTTGCGGAGCAAAACTTTCATTAGCTCCGTTTCAGCTTTCCCTCTCCATCCATGGCACCGTAGCTTGGGTTCCCAGGTCGTGGAAGAAGAGCTTCTAGGTCCGGTACTTCACATCTCCATCTCCTTTGGTTCGAAATAGCAACGCCCATGCTCCCACTCATCCATCAGGTATGCCCGTGGTTCAAAAAGCTTATGAGTTCAATGTAATCTAGGTTTTCAGTGTCTATTTATGCGATGATCAAATATGCAAATATTTATGGGAAAGCCATAACAAATCAGGAAATATAAACAAGAAAAAGTACCTGTGATTGCAGACTTTGAGGAATAACGTACTTGAAGAGCAATTCATACTCAATGATAAGAAGAAACAATATGATTGATGAAACAACTTAATTAATAGTATTTTTTTTTGTCCAAGAGTAAAACAAGCACATAAGCCAATGATGGCTAACTTTAACAATTAAAAACCAAGCATAGATTCAATGTATGGTTGTGTGGCCTGTGCCTTTGTTTGTCTTCATCCTTTGATTTCATCACATCTCTTTTTGTTTTTTCAGCCAACTAATAGAAGATTTCAGGCTCCCATCTCAATTTTTGTAATGTTGAATCTATGCTTCTGGGTTTGGTACTTCATATTTTGATTTACAAATACAAGGACTTCTATGCTCTGTTTGTGTAGGGGATCGATGCTTGAGTGCTCTGTTTCACTTATATGCTTTGTTTGTGTAATGCTTTATGTTCATAATTGTAATTCATCCTCAATTCTAGTAGATTAAAAGACAGAAAAACCAATCTCGATTTGCAAATACAAGTACTTCTTGTACTTGATTGTGTAAATTGTAATTCTCAAAGGAACATGAACAGAACTTTGGTGGTAATTGTAAATTGATTATCCAATAATAATATAATTAATGTTTATGTAAGTAAAGAGTAGCAAATAGCCAAGTATTAGTGATGAAGAAACAATTAGTATATATGATGAATTGATGATGTATGTAGATAACTAGATATGAATTTCAGGCTTTGGTGTTGATCTCAAAATATTATTAGTTAACTCAATTCCCACCTAACTAGATTTCGAATTTTCTATTCTAACTTGTAGTCTCAAAAACTTAATTTGCTCCCTAGTCACTATCTATTAAACCTTTGAATAAAACATCACTTTTCATTTTAATAACTATATCTTTCTTTGATTTTATTTTGGCATATTATTAATAGGCTCTTTTTACATGTAACAATTTCTTTTCATTTTAGTAACTTACATCTTTATTTTCATTTTAATAACTTATATCTTTCTTTGATTTTTATAGGGAGCTCAACCCCTTGTATGCCAGTTAAAGTTGAGTTAGATGATGATTCTCCTTCAACAAAGAAAAGGCGGTGAACCTCTAGTGTGTGGAAGCATTGCAACATGAAAGAACACAAGCACTTCTCTGATGCAAAGATCACGCTTATTGTAAGTATTGTAATGGAGGACCTATTGATGCGAATTTTAGCAATGATACGTCTAACTTTTAGCGTCATACTGAAATTTGCAGTGCACGTGTAAGTGGTGATGTGGGTCGAATGATGATGGCTAAAGATGGGAAATTGGCTAGAAATTTTAATCGTTATGAGTATAAGGAATTGGTTGCACAAGCCATAATTAAGCATGGGTACACCTTTACATTTGTCGAGCATGAGGGAAACCGAACAATTCATATTTATTTGAATGAGGATTGTGTTCCAATATCTAGAAATACAGCCAGAAGTCATTGCGTGAAGATTCACAAACGTGAAAAGCAAAGGCTTAAGGAATCATTGGGTCTACTTACTAGTAGAATTTGTATCACTTCTAACTTGTGGACTTTATGTGTAGGCCATTGTTTTCTCTCATTGACAGCTCATTACATTGATGACAATTGGAAGTTGCATTCTAAGATTCTAAACTTTGTGCATTTTCCCCCTCTTCATAATGCAAATGCTTTGCATGACAAAATCCATGACTGTTTAAAGGCGTGGAAAATTCATAAGAAAGTGTTCACCATCACATTGGATGATGCTAGAGCAAATGATAATATGCAAGACTTGTTGCATGATACTTTGAATGTGCATGCTCGTTTGCCATGTGGTGGTGAATTTTTTCATGTTCGATGTGGTGCACATGTGTTAAATTTGATTGTTAAGGAGGACTTAAAATTGATTGATGTGGGGATAATTAAGGTGAAAGAGTTAGTGAAATGTGTGACTGGTTTTGAAGGTAGGAAATTGAAATTTGAGGAGATTGCTTTAGGTTTTGGCATTGATTGTGCAAAAGGTTAATGGTTGGATTGTCTAACTAGGTGGAACTCTACCTACAAGATGTTAAACAGAGCATTGCCTTATCGAGATGCTTTTGCAAGTGTGAGGTGGATGGAGAGGTCTACTTCCACTTTTCCTGATATTCCCATAGATGAAGAGTGGTATAGATGAAGAGAGGTCTACTATTATATCTGGTACAAAGTATCCTACAGCAAACTTCTATCTAAACAATGTGTGAAAAATTGAAAATCTCTTATCTTTGTGGAGTTCTTGTGAGGATGTTGTTCTAAGGAGTATGGCAACAAAAATGAGGGGAAAGTTTAAGGATTATTGGGACAATCATAGTATGATTCTCTCCTTTGCTGCCATTTTGGATCCCTGATATAAGTTTCAGCTTATCATGTATTGTTTTCAAACACTTGACCCTGAAACTTTCGAGTTGAAGTCCAAAATTTTGAAAGATCAGTTATACAAGCTCTTTGGTGAGTATGTGAAAGGAAAACCTCAAGCAAATGTGAGTGATGCAAGGAGAGGAAAAGATGACTTAGTGGTATGTTCTCGTAATTTGATTTATATTGTCTATGTATTCTTTATAAACAAAAGTTATCTTATTTATTTGTATGCACTAATACGTATTTTTAACTTGTGTAGGGATTTGTAAATTTTGATAATGTTGTGGTATCTGGTAGCAGAATTTCAAAATTGGATACGTATTTGAATGAATATAGATTTGATCACATTATCGATTTAGATAGTTTAAGTAAGTGGAAGGTCAACATGTAAGTAACATGGCTAGAGACATTTTGATCGTTTCTGTTACTAATGTGGCTTCTGAATCATGCTTTAGTACGGGAGGTAGAATCCTGACTATGGAGAGCTTCTTTTAAACCCGAAAATGTGGAGGCATTGATAACCACTCGTAGTTGGGTAGTTGGATTTAAGATGGATGGTGGTAAGTTTTACAAATTATTGCAGTCCAAAATTTTATATGCATATTTTATATTATAATAACTAATAAGTACATTAATTTTTCTTGCACCTATATGTCGATGTAGACGAGGATGATCAAGAACTCAATGGTGTTTGTGCTCTATTTTCTAAAATCACATTGAATGTTGATGAAGAAGAAGTAGAAGAAGATGAAGATGAAGAAGAGGTAGAGTTGGGATCGGGAGATCAAATAGAATTCGGTGATTATAACATTAATTAGTTTATTAATGCTAGGAGTTTGATATGGAAGTATGCTTTGAGTTGTTTGAACTATGGTTTGATTGTTTAAGGCTCTAGACTTTGTACTCTAGCATGTTGTAAGATGATTTGAGTCGCTTCACTATGGTGTTGCGTGTAACGTGTTGCTAAGACAATTTAATCTATGGTTGTCGGTTCATGATGTACTTGCTTCTTCATGACCTTGCTCATGTTCTAAAGGTGGATTAGTAAGTAACTTTTGTACTTTGTTTAAAGTTTGCAATAGGTATTTTGTATTACCATTGCATTTCCACAATATAGTAGATTAGTAGTCACTATCTTGTGGACTTATGGTAAGGTTGTCTCCGTGTGACCAAAAGGTCACGGGTTCGAGCCGTGAAATCAACCACTGACAAAGTCAGGTTAGGTTGCCTACAATTCACCCCTTGGGGTGCGGCCCTTCCCCGGACCCTGCGTGAACGCGGGATGCTTGTGCACCGGGCTGCCCTATCTTGTGGACTTATGAACTTATAAGTAGCTAATTTTTGTTTATATTTTTAATTTTTGAATTGATTTAAGTCTACAAAACATAAAACGTGTTATCCTCATGGAAAAAAGGAAAATTCAATATGCATTGGGATAATTTGCGCACCTAGAGTCAATTTTATTTGCCAGAGAGAATAGTAGAAAATATGGTGTTTGCGACCCATTGGGTTTATCCGAAACTCGTAAAACCGAAATACACCCGACTAGTACTCTACCCAAACCCAGAATACACTTGACGCGTATTCGACCTGAACCCGAAATACATCCGACCCATATTTTACTTGCCAGCTTAAATTGACAGGTCTAGGCCTTACTAGTTTTACTTCGATCTTAAATTCCCCCTCTTACTTTGAGCTTCTTCAAACAAGAGAAGATAAAATTTCAAGAGTTTCTGAATAGTTTTTTTTTTTATTAGACTAGTTTCCCAAAAGGGAAGTTTAGAACAATATTTGTAGAATGCTGACTTGAATGATCTTTTCTTCGCTCAAATTACTTCTGTCTTTTAGCTCCTCCGTTTACATATTTATATTCAAGGATAATAGATATAGTTGTATAAGAATGAATAGTACAAGCAATATAGACTTAACATGAATAGTAAAAGTAGTACAATAATTTACGAATTCTTTATCTAACCTAATTGGTTGACTACTTGATTGAGGTGCAATAATTGCATTGATAGCTGGCTAGAGGTACAATAATTGCGTCGATAAGATGATAGCTGACATCTCAACACCTCTTTCTTAGCATGGTCTCGCTATCTTCTATGATTAGCCTCCTTTGTTGACTTTTTTCGCGGTGTGTTGTTTTCTCCTTGCTAATTGTTGAAACTTCATTTGATAGTTGTAAAGTTGTAAATAGTTGATAGTGGCAACTAGGGGCGGCAAACGGGTTGAGACAGTGACATTTGGTTTTGTTTTTATTGTGCAATTTTACTAAACTATCCTTTTTTAAGTTTATGAAAATGCCCTTTGTTTTTATTTTTGTTTTTTATTTTTTTTAATTTTCTTCGTCTGTGAGATACGTTATTTGAGAGCCGTTAATATTCATATTTAGTTGAAACCATACGGTATATTCAAATGTGAGTTCTAATAAAATTATATAATCCTTAATTAAATTTATAGTTATTGGGTGTACACTTTCTGGTAAAGTGATTAGATAATTTAATCTCGTTTTATAGTGATATAATAAATTTTGTCTTAAAGTTATTGTTGTACAGTCAAAAGATCTAAGGTAATCTCAAGCTCTGTCTTGTGTATAGTATTTTAAGTTTGTTAAATTAAAACTTTGTCCAGCTATGTAATCACCTTCTTGGTTTAATCTAGAGTTTGATTGTAGTCTATTTTTATAACTCACTATTAATTTTTGGTTTTTCCAAAAATAATTAATAAGCTATGTAGGTAGTTAGATAGGTGGTCTTAAATAGATAAGTGGTTTTAATCGGTAGGTGGTTTTAATCGGTAGGCTCCGATACTATTAACAAGTAGGTCTGGTAACTTTTTGTAGAAAATGGATTAAAACTCTTTGATGACAAGTCAATATTTGAACGAAGAATAGATACAACAAATTTCGGATTGATAAACATGATATTCCCTGAATAATAAATCAAACTACCAAAGTTTCAAGAAATTATACATTCCCAGTTCTTAGAGTCTCTTGTTGACGTATGGAATCTTTTGATTTGCCGCCATACCGTTCTCCTCGCGGGCTTTACTGGTCTTGCTTCGATCTTAAATTTTCTCTCTCAGTTTGAGCTTCTTCAAACAAGAGAAGATAAAATTTCAAGAGTTTCTGAATAGTTCTTTTTTTTAAAACTGGTTTTCCAAAAGGGAAGTTTAGAACAACATTTGTAGAATGTTGATTGGAATGATCTTTTCTTTGCTCAAATTGCTTCTGCCCTTTAGCTTTTTTGTTTACATATTTATATTCAAGGATAGTAGATACAGCTGTACAAGAATGAATAGTACAAGTAATACAGACGTGACTTGAATAATAAAAGTAGTACAATAATTCACGAGTCCTTTGTCTGAACTATTTGGTTGGTTACTTGATTGAGGTGCAACAATTGCATTGATAGTTGGCTAGAGGTACAATAATTGCATGGGTAGGATGATAGTTGGCATTTCAAAACCTCTTTCTTAGCATGGTCCCGTGGTCTTCTATTATTAGCTTCCTTTGTTGTATTTTTTCGCGGCGTCTTGTTTTTACCTTGCTAATTGTTGAAATTTCATTTGATGATCGTAAAGTTGTGGATAGTTGATAGTGACAAGTACTAAGAGTGGCAAACGGGTCAAGAGAGCGACATTTGGTTTTGTTTTTATCATGGGATTTTACTAAACTATCCTTTTTAAGTTTGCAAAAAAGCCCTTTGTTTTTAAGTTTTGTTTATTATTATTTTTTTAATTTTCTTCATATGTGAAATACATTATTTGGGAGTCATTAATATTCATGTTTGGTTGAAACCATACGGTATATTCAAAGGTGAGTTCTAATAGAGCTATACTATCCTTAATTAAATTTATGGTTATGGGGTATACATTTTCTGGTAAAGTGATTAGATAATTTAATCTTGTTTTATGGTAATCTAATAAATTTTGTGTTAAATTTCTTGTTGTACAGTCAAAAGATCTAGGGTAATCCCAAGCCCTGTCTTGTATATAGTATTTTAAGTTTAGTAAATTGAAACTTTGTCCAGCTATGTAATCACCTTCTTGATTTAATCTAGAGTTTGATTGTAGTCTATTTTTATAACTCATTATTAATTTTTGGTTTAGCCAAAAATAATTAATAAGCTATGTAGGCGGTTAGATAGGTCGTCTTAAATAGATAAGTGGTTTTAATCAGTAGGTGGTTTTAATCGGTAGGCTCGCGTGTTGTTTTCACCTTGGTAACTGTTGAAACTTCATTTGACAGTCGTAAAATTGTGAATAGTTGATGGTGACAACTGTCTTGATAGTTTGTCTAATATTGGTAGTATCTTGGCCTTACATCTGTTTTGATACCGACATGATCTTTGCCGTTAGAAGTAGAATTTGTTTTTCTTCTTCTTTTTACAGTAGCTCTGCAAATTTGCGTTTAATCGCAGTCGATCCTTGAAAGTTCTCATGCTCTAGTTGTAGGAGAAAAGTTAACTGTTCATCATCATGATTTCCTTCTTGCATTCCTTCCTTAGTAATAAGGACATAGTCTTTTTCTCTTAACAAACATTTCAATCCAGGTGCATGAAATCGGTCTCCACAACTTTTAACAGCTGCAGCTCCACTAGTTCTTCTATAATTTACCTATGATTCATCAAATCGAATTGTATCCAAATTTTTTGAAGCTTCAATATTTGGTTGGAAATTAGCTGAGATATAGCCAACTTGTATAATACTGAGTATGGGGTAGATTATGCTAGTTTCTGGATCCTTTTATGGGGGAATAGTATGGAACTTTACAAAAATAGGTCCTTTTTTGAATGTTTTCAATGTTTGGAGTAGATTGGTAGGGAAGAGAGATAATTCTATGAGGTTGGTGTATGGATATACAAGGTCAAGATAGTCAAATTCATAGAAGTGATAGATGGTAGCTGAGTTTGCTCCAGTACAGGCCGTGAGTCGAGCAAATCACATATATCAAACAGAACAAATTGTTCAGTTTGTGTAGTTGATTATATAGTTCTTTTAGATAATAGTTTCGCCTTGAATTCTATCATTTCCTTCTCTTTTTCAAGAAAGGGAGAGCTCGAACTAGGCTCAGCCTTGGCTGAAGTTGTAGTTTGTATAGTTGGCGAAGTTATTGGCTTCGCAGAGTTAGTAGGTGATATAGTTGAGGATGTTGATCTCAGAGTATTAATGGTTTTCAAAAGTTCTGCAATTACAGTCCGTCCCTATTTAAGATCTTTCCTCATATCACCAATAATTTATGCACTTCCTTTGGCTAGTTCATCAATTTCCGTTCGAATATTTGCAACTATGTCTCGAACTCCCATCTCCAGATGTTCTAGATTCATAGTAACAATTTCTAGATTTTCGTTGAAGTCAATAGTAATGTCTTCAAGCTCCTTTAGTTTTTCCGGAGTCGTTGTTGTTGAGATATTGTTCTTCTCTAGTTAAATAGTCTGTAAGAAAGTTATGGTTTCCTTAAATATGCTCATAAACAGCGTTAAATTGAGATAAGAAACTTTGTCATTTGTGGAGTTTTCTCATATGAGGTCCATTATCTAAAATTTGCTTAACAAAAATAGTTGCAGCTTTATTATCAGTTAAAACTTTAAATGGTTTGGGTAAAAGAAATAATCTCCATTTTTTAATACCTCATATTATGGCTAAAATTTCTTTTTCCATTGTATTATAATTTTCTTCAGTTTGTGAAAAAGTTTCGCTATGATAACCACATATATCATTAAGATCGGTTTTTAATATTGCTGACCTTACTTTATCAGATGCATCAATTTATAAAATTAAATTCTTGTTTGGTTCAAGTAGTTTTAATCGTAGTAAACTTCTGCATTCTTCTTTAAGCCTTTTTACTGTCTGTGTGTGATGATCACTCCATCCTTTTGTATTATTTTTTCATAACAAACTTTGCATATCTTTTTTTTTCTTTGCTAAGTTAGAAATATAGGCACTAGCATAATTAAGTAATCCTAAAAATCCTTGAATTTGCTTTTTAGTTCTTAATTCAACAGGATATAACATGAATTTTCGTGAAATATGATTTTGTAATGATATACCATTTGATCCTAGTTCAAATTCTAGGAATTTGATTTTTTCTTGTTCGATAGTGGTTTTTTTTCTCACTTAAACATATACATTCTTTTATTGCAGTTTCTGCAAATTGTTGTAGATGTTCTCGATGCTCTTCCAATGTTGTAGAATTTATTAATATCGTCAACATAAACTACATGAAAAGGGTTAAGATTTTTAAAAGCATTATCCTTCCTTCTTTGAAAGATCCTTGGTGCATTTTTTAGTCCAAATGACATTTCTATCCATTCGTAGAATCCTTGGGGAGTGCTAAATCAAGTATATTTTATGCTATCTTATTTCATTTTTATTTGCCAAAATTCTAATTTATAGCCAAATTTTGAGAAATATTTTTTATTTTTTACTAAATTAATTAAGACTTCTTTATTGGGTCAGAAATAATTATCTGTTTTGGTAAATTGATTCAGCTTTTTATAATTTATAACCATTCTCGCTTTGTTTCTTCTTTTTTCTGCTTCGTTCATACTCATAAAAGCAGGTGATGAATAGCTTCCTTTTGATGGGCGTACTAATCCTTTTTCTAGTTATTCCTGGATTTGAATAGAGAATTCTTTTATGTTGTCAGGGGTATAAAGCATTGGTTTTCCTTTATTATAAACTTTTTGGGTTAGTTCTATCTTAGCTCTAGGATGTTCTTGTTTCTAGAATTGTAAAGGATTGTCGGAATAAATCTGTTTTAATTTATTAATCAGTCTTCTTTTCTAATTATATTAATTTGGAAGAAAGGTTTTTGTAGTTGTGCTTATACTGGAAGTGTAATATGTTCAAATCCCTATGCACCACGCTTTGTGCGTACTCTGTAAGGGTGTTTTAGTGTGAGAATTTTTAGTATATGTCCACATTTAGTAGTGAGATAAACGGTATAGGGTGTTTGGGTAAATTTAGCAAATTGTTTGAGGAAATAATTTCCTAAAAGAATATCATATCCTAAAAGAATATCATATCCTGAGTTATACTGTAATACCAGTGGAATATTAAGAATTTTGTATCCTAAAATAATTGATGCATTACGTTGTACAAGTTCTAAATATGTTGTTGTGGGATGAACACCTTTAATTCTAATTTTGTGATTGGTTAGAAGTGTTTTCCATTTGGGTAATAGAAAATCTTGAAAAAAGGTTACTTCTGAGCCAGTATCTATTAATGCTGTTGTAGTAATATCTAATTCTCTTATAGTCACATCAATGTATGTAAGGATAGGTATATGAAGTTCTTTCATATTCTTTCAAGGATTATTACATTGTTCTTATCAATTAAAGTGATTTGGATAGGTTTTATATCATAATTATCAAAATGATCTAAAAAGTTCATTCCAAGTAAAATATGGTAATATTAATTTTTGATAGAATGATCAATATAACATTCATATTCTAAGAGAATAAAACTAGGAGTTTTCATCATTATTTTGGATTTTTGATTAAGAGCAGATTTTCGTCCACCATAAGTAACAAAATTATATTCAAATGCAGTTATAACTTGAAGGGGGTAAAGGGATACAGTGACATTGTGATGCTCCAGTATCAATCAAGATTTTTTTTTTGTATCCAAGTTTGTCCATTGAAGTATTCTAATTTTACTTTGTAAGTTTTATTATTATTTGCCATTGTTATGCTTTTAGGTTGAAATCTAGGTATTCTTGTCATACTAAAGATTCTTGGTAAAGTTGGTTGATTATCTATTGACATTCCTTTTTTATATATAAGAAAATCTAGGAGCTTCATAACTAGTTGATGTTTCATCTTCATCTACTAATTGAAAGTCCGTTAATGTAGGTAATCGTGCCTCTTGCATAGGAGGTGAAATAATGGTGCTTACAGTTCAGAAGATTGGGTCTATAGTTATTTTTCCTGTTTGATGTATTTCTTTTATAGGAAAGTTGATGTTAGAAAAAATGTATAATCCCCTATAATAGAAGGATAATGCATCATTCCCTGGTCATAACCCTATGTTTGTTAGAAGTTTAAATTATAGATTAAGAGTGTCTTCAATATTTTTGCTTCATAGAGTAACTGAGTAATTTGGATAACTTTCAAAGATTAACTTTTTATAAATCAGATTTCCTTGTAGGGTTCCAAGATGACTGTTTTGAATATTTTTAAATCTTTGATCATGTAATGATAAAATGATTGGTGAATTAATACCTTCTTTGAAACAGGCTTTAACAGCAATTTGTATTCCTTGTAGACGAACATATTTAATTAATTCTCGATCTTTCGAGGGTACTTCACTTAGGAAATTTTCAATTATGTTTTGAGTCATTAATCTTAATCTAATATTACCTTGTGGGTGTTGAATTCTAACTGGTTGTCTAGTAGTATATAATTTGAAATATCTGATTAATTTTCTAGTAAATAAATCATCTAATTTTTTCATAAAGTTCCTTGGATCTTTAAGGATAAATTAACCAATTTACGAATTTGCAACCTATGCAACTTTAAGAGTTTCTTTTGTGAATTTGATAAATATTATTTTGAACTTTATGATTCTACAGAAAATCAAGAAACTTATATTCAATTATTATTAAATAAATTTCCTAACCCATGGAATAAATATTTTTCTGAAAAATTTGAAGAATTTGCATGATATCATAATATCTTTAGATCTGTAGCTGCAGTACAAACATTAATAAATAGAGAAATGATTCAACTCTATTTACAAGAAAGCAGAAGAAGATACATCAAAGAGGTGACTTTGTGTTGTGAAGATATCAAAGAACCAGGACAATATGGATGTAAAAATTATCCCAATTACAAATCAAAAAGAAAAAGAATTTCAAAGAAAAATATAACTAGAACCCCATCAAAAAAGGCACCAAAGAGAAAATTTTCTAAAAAGAAGACTGCCAGAAAATTTTCTGAAAAGAAGACTAGCAGACCAAAGAAAACAAAAGTTGCTAAAGCAAAAACTGAAAAATCAGTAAATAAACCGCAAAAGAGTAGTAAACATTTTCGACACGAAAAACTATCACGAGAAGATTTTAACCCAGAAAATAGGTATTATAAATGAAATAAAACACCAACCTTATGTCAATGTTGGAATTGTGATGAAATGGGACATAAATCTATTGACTGTTATAAAATAAAAGCTAATACAGTAAAATTATTTTTAGAAGAATTTGAAGAAATTCAAGAAGATCTTTATCTAATAAATTTGAAAGAATATAATATAATTTCAAGTTGTTATGAATCTATTAGCTCGGAAGAAAAAATAGAAACCTCTGAAACAGAAAGTTATTCGGAAATAGAAGATGAATACTGAAGAGACAAATACAACACAACAACAAGAACAAGAAAATAATTAGAACTATACGGGAAAAATTACATTCAATCAAAAATTAAATGCGAAAATAGTAGCAATGAATTTATCCCTTAAAGATTCAAGGAACTTTATGAAAAAATTAGATGATTTATTTACTAGAAAATTAATTATATATTTCGAATTATATACTACCGAACAACCAGTTAGAGTTCAACACCTCCAAGGTAATATTAGATTAAGATTAATGACTCAAAACATAATTGAAAAATTCTTAAGTGAAATACCCTCGAAAGATCGAGAATTCATTAAATATGTTCATCTACAAGAAATACAAATTGCTGTAAAAGTTTGTTTCAAAGAAGGTATTAATTCACCAATCATTTTATCATTACATCACCAAAGATTTAAAAACATTCAAAGCAGTCATCTTGGAACCCTACAGGGAAATTAGATTTATAAAAAGTTAATGTTTGAATGTTATCCAAATTACTCAGTTACTTTACGAAGTAAAAATATTGAAGACATCTCTTAATCTACAATTTGAACTTCTAACAGACATATGATTACAACCAAGGAATGATGCATTATCCTTCTATTACAGGGGATTATACATTTTTTCTAACACCAATTTTCCTATTAAAGAAATGCACCAAACAGGAAAATTAACTATAGACCCAATCTTCTCAACTGTAAGTACCATTATTTCACCTCCTATGCAAGAAGCACGGTTACCTGCATTAACGGACATTCAATTAGTAGATGAAGATGAAGCATCAACTAGTTATGAAGCTCCTAGACTTTCTTATACATAAAAAGGAATGCGAATAGATAAGCAACCAACTTTGCCAAGAAACTTTAGTATGACAAGAATACCTAGATTTTAACCTAAAAGCATAACAATGACAAATGATAATAAAACTTACAAAGTAAAATTAGAATACTTCAATGGACAAACTTGGATAGAAAAAAAAAATAAAATCTTGATTGATACTGGAGCATCACAATGTCACTGTATCCCTTTACCCCTTCCAGTTATGTCTACATCTGAATACAATTTTGTTACTTATGATGGACGAAAATCTACTCTTAATCAAAAATCCAAAATAATGATGAAAACTCCTACTTTTATTCTTTTAGACTATGAATGTTATATTGATCATTCTATCAAAAATGAATATTATCATATTTTACTCGGAATGAACTTTTTAGATCACTCCGATACTTATGATGTAAAACCTACCCAAATCACTTTAATTGATAAGAACAATGTAATAATGCTTGAAAGAATATGAAAGAACTTCATATACCTATCCTTAGATATATTGATGTAATTGTAAAAGAATTAGATATTACTACAACAGCTCTAATAAACGTTGGCTCAAAAGTAACCTTTTTTCAAGATTTTCTATTACCCAAATGGGAAAAACTTCCAACCAATAGAAAAATAAGAATTAAAGGTGTTCATCCCACAACAACATATTTAGAACTTGTACAAAGTAATGTATCAATTATTTTAGGAAACAAAATTCTTAATATTCCACTGGTATTACAGTATAACTCAGGATATGATCTTCTTTTTGGAAAAGATTTCCTTAAACAATTTGCTAAATTTACCCAAATGCCCTATACTGTCTATCTCACTACTAAATGTGGACATACACTAAAAATTCCCACACTAAAAACACCCTTATAGAGTACGGTAAAGCATGGTGGACACGAATTTGAACAAATTACACTTTCAGCACAAGCACAACTACAAAAACCTTTCTTCCAAATTAATATTATTAGGAAAGAAGACTTGATTAATAAATTAAAACATATTTACTATGATAATCCTTTACAATTCTAAAAACCAAAGCATCCTAAGGCTAAGATAGAACTAACCCAAGAAGTTTATATAAAAAAAAACCAATGCTTTATACCCCTGACAACATAAAGGAATTCTCTATTCAAATAAAAGAATTACTAGAAAAAGGATTAAGATGCCCATCAAGAGGAAGCCATTCATCACCTGCTTTTATGGTTATGAACTAAGCAGAAAAAAGAAGAAACAAAGCGAGAATGATTATAAAGTATAAAAAGCTGAATCAATTTACCAAAACAGATAATTGTTTCTTACCTAGTAAGGAAGTCTTAATTAATTTAGTAGAAAATAATAAATATTTCTCAAAATTTGACTATAAATTAGGAATTTGGCAAATAAAAATGGAAGAAGATAGCATAAAATATACTAGATTTAGCACTCTCCAAGGATTCTACAAATGAATAGTAATGCCATTTGGACTAAAAAATGCACTAAGGATCTTTCAAGGAAGGATGGATAATGCTTTTAAACATCTTAACTCTTTTCTTGTAGTTTATGTTGACAATATATTAATAAGTTCTACAACATTGGAAGAGCATTGAGAACATCTCCAACAATTTACGGAAACTGCAATAAAAGAAGGTATATGTTTAAGTGAGAAAAAAGCTACTATCGAACAAGAAAAAATTGAATTCTTAGAATTTGAACTAGAATCAAACAGTACATCATTACAAAATCATCTTTCACGAAAAATAATGGAATGTCATGATGAATTTAGAACTAAAAAGCAAATTTAAGGATTTTTAGGATTACTTAATTATGCGAGTGCCTATATTTCTGACTTAGGAAAGAAAAAAAAAGATATGCAAAGTTTGTTATGAAAAAATAATTCAAAAGGATGGAGTGATAATCACACTCAAACAATTAAAAAGCTTAAAGAAGAATGCAGAAATTTGCCACAATTAAAATTACCTGAACCAGACGATAATTTAATAATACAATGATGCATCTGATAAAGTATGCTCAGCTGTATTAAAAACCGATCTTAATGAAATATGTGGTTATCATAGCGAAACTTTTTTACAAACTGAAGAAAATTATGATACAATGGAAAAAGAAATTTTAGCCATAATACGAGGTATTAAAAAATGGAGATTATTACTTTTACCCAAACCATTTAAAGTTTTAACTGATAATAAAGCTGCAACTACTTTTGTTAAGCAAATTTTAGATAATGGGCCTCATATGAGAAAACTCAACAGATGGCAAACTTTCTTATCTCAATTTAACGCTGTTTATGAGCATGTTTCAGGAAACCATAACTTTCTTGCAAACTATTTAACTGGAGAAGAACAATATCTCAACAATGACGACTCTAGAAAAATTAAAGGAGCTTGAAAACATTACTATTGACTTCAAAGAATATCTAGAAATTGTTACTGTGAATCTAGAACATCGGGAGATGGAAGTTCGAGACATAGTTGCAAATATTCGAACGGAACTTGATGAACTAGCCAAAGGAACTACATAAACTATTGGTGATATCATATCAGGAATGATGTTGAACGGGGACGGACTGTTATTGCAGAACTTCTGAAAGCCATTAATGCTCTTAAATCAACATCCTCAACTATGTCACCTATTAGCTCTGCGAAGCCAATAACTTCGCCAACTATACAAACTATAACTTCAGCCAAGGCTGAGCCTAGTTCGAGCTCTCCTTTTCTTGAAAAAGAGAAGGAAATGAACAAGTCTATTGGAAATTAAGCGAAGTTCCACAAATTTTTTACAGTGGAAGAAAATCTTTATTTGCTTGACTCATTACTTGTACTGTAGCAAACCCAGCTACCATCTATCACTTCTATGAATTTGGCTATCTTAACCTTGTATATCCAAACCTCAACCTCACAGAATTATCTCTCTTCCCTACCAATCTACTCCAAACACTGAAAAATTTCAAAAAAGGACCTATTTTTTTAAAAGTTCCATAGTATTCCCCCAGAAAAGGATCCAAACACTAGCATAATCTACTCCATACTTAGTATTATACAAGTTGGATATATCTCAGCTAATTTCCAACTAAATATTGAAGCTTCAAAATTTTTTGATACAATTCGATTTGGTGAATGATGGGTAAATTATAGAAGAACTAGTGGAGCTGTTGTCGTTAAATGTCATGGAGACCAACTTTATACATTTGAATTGAAATGTCTGCTAAGAGGAAAGGACTATGTCCTTATTACTAAGGAAGGAATGCAAGGTGGAAATCATGATGATGAAGTGTTAACTTTTCTCCTACAACTGGAGCCTGAGAACTTTCAAGGATCGATTGCTGTTAATTGCAAATTTGCGAAGCTACTCAAAAAAGAAGAAGAAAAACAAACTCTAATTGTAACGGCCAAGACCTTACTGTCATCAAGATAGATGTAAGGCCAAGATACTGCTAATATCAGACAAACTATCAAGACAGTTGTCACTATCAACTATTCACAACTTTACAACTGTCAAATGAAGTTTCAACAATTAGTAAGGTGAAAAACATCGTGAAAAACAAAGGAGGATAATAATAGAAGACAATGAGACCACGCTGAGAAAGAGGTGTTGAAATGACAGCTATCATTATATCAATGCATTATTAACTTATTACTTTTCAAACTTGTAATAAAGTGATAGCATATTTGTATCTACTGCCTTTCCCTTGAATATAAATATTTAAACATAGAAAGAAGAAAGTAGAAGCAATTTGAGCGAAGAAAAGATCACTCAAATCAGCATTCTGCAAATGTTGTTCTAAACTTTCCTTTTGGGAAACCAGTCGAATTAAAAAGAACTATTCAGAAACTCTTGAAATTTTATCTTCTCTTGTTTAAAGAAGTTCAAAGTGAGAGAGAAAATTTAAGATTGAAGTAAGACCAGTAAGGCCCATGAGAAGAAGGGCGTGGCAGCAGATAAGAAGATTCCATACCTCAACGAGAAACTCTAGGAACTGGTAGTTTGAATTATTATTCTGGGAGTACCATGTTTATCAATCCAAAATTTGTTGTATCTATTCTTTGTTCAAATATTGACTTTTCAGAAAAGAGTTTTAAGCCTTTTTTCTACAAAAACTTGCCAGACCTGCTTGTTAATGGTATCAGAGCCTACCGATTAAAACTACCCACCAATTAAAACCACCTACCGATTAAAACCACTTATCTATTTAAGACCACCTATCTAATCGCCTACATAACTTATTAATTATTTTCGAAAAAACCAAAAATTAATAATGAGTTATAAAAACAGAGTACAATCAAACTCTAGATTAAATCAAGAAGGTGATTACATAGTTGGGCAAAGTTTTAATTTACCAAATTTAAAATACTACACACAAGATAGAGTTTGGGAATATCTTAGATCTTTTGACTGTACAACAAGAAGTTTAAGACAAAATTTATTAGATCACTATAAAACGAGATTAAATTATCTAGTCACTTTACCAGAAAGTGTACATCCGATAACTATAAATTTGATTAAGGATCATATAGCTTTATTAGAACTCACCTTTAAACATACCGTATGGTTTCAACTAAGCTTGAATATTAAAAAAGGCAACCCGGTGTACAAGCATCCCGCGTTTACGCAGGGTCCAAGTATGAATATTAATGACTCTCAAATAACGTATCTCATGGACGAAGAAAATTTAAAAAATAAACAAAAATTAAGAACAAATGGCATTTTCGGAAACTTAAAAAGAATAGTTTAGTAAAATCGCATAATAAAAACAAAACCAAAACCAAATGTCGCTGTCTCGACCCGTTTGCCCCCTATACCTTTAGTAACCTGCTTTCTCAAAGCCGCCATTTTGGGGGATCTTTGTTCCTTTTTTTTTGGGCTTCTATTGCCACTATGTTCTGATTTGTTTTCCTAATATGTCATAATGTTATTATTATATTTTTTTTGTCCTCCTAGCTATTGAGTTAGTAATATGTTTTTCAAATGTCACTTGGTAATATGTTAATTGGTAAAATCACATATCTTATATTTTTTGAACAAATTTAATGTTAAAAGAAATATCATTAACAACAACAACACATCCCAGTGTGGTCCCGCTTTTGCGGGGTTGGGGGAGATCCAGCTGTAGGCAACCTTACCTCTATCGGTATACCTACCTGTAGAGAAGCTGATTCCAAGAGACCCACAAAAAAGGATTTTGTGAAAATATTTTATAGAAGAAAGCTTTTAAGAAAACATTTAAAGGGAGAAATTAAGGCCACATAGCAATGCAAGACTGAGCTAAATTAAAAAGACAGGTTGCTGAAGTTATGAAACGCAAGAACAGTATAAAAGAAGAAGGTAAAATACCTTAACAATCAGATGTGAACAAGCGCTGTCTCTTTCCATAAGAAGGTATTACCTGCATACAAACACCACATACGAAAAAACCACTACCAGCACTAAGCCACTACTACCAAAAGACAACTACTGGGTCGTCTCTCTGCGAACTAAGATCTTAATCCTATCCTGCCACAACCTCCTATCTTGAGTCAGGTCCTCCGTCAAATCTACAACTTTCAAGTCCTCTTTAATCACCTTGTCCTAACTCTTCTTTGGTCGACCCCTCCCTCGTTTACTTTCGGAGATTTTGATAATCTCACATCTCCTCACTAGAGCGTCCACACTCATCCTTTTCAGATGGTCAAACCATCGGAGTCTCGTTTCTCTCATCTTATCTTCGATGGGAGCTACTTTAACTAAGTCCCTGATTACTCCATTCCTAATTCTGTCCATTCTCGTAAAACCACACATCCACCTAATTATCCTCATCTTAGCTGTCATCAACCTTTGAACTTGCGTCTTTTTGAGGGGCCAACATTTCGATCCATAGAGAACAGTCGGTCTAACTAAAATATGATAGACTTTGCCTTTCAATCCCATGGGCACCATCTTATCACATAGCACATCTGAGATATACTTCTATTTTTGCCAGCCCACTTTTAATCGCTGGTTAATATCTTCGTCAATATCCCCATTCTGCTGAATGATCGAGCCTAGATACTTAAACTTATCAACCTTAGGTATCGACCTCCCATCCAGGGTGACTTCTCCCCCCGCATCTACCCTTCCACTGAAACAGCAATGAAGGTATTCCGTTTTCGATCTACTTACTCTAGAACCTCTAGCTTCCAGCGTATGCCTCCATCGCTCCAACTTGTCATTAACTCCCTATCTGGTCTCATCAATAAGAACAATGTCATATGCAAATAGCATACACCATGGTAACGCATCTTGAATCCCTCTTGTAAGTTCATCCATAACTAGAGTGAAAAGAAAAGGGCTTAAGGCGGAACCCTGATTCTGGCCCATACCCACGGAGAAGTCATCGATGACCCCTCCTGGTGTCCTAACACTCGTCCTACCTCCCTCATACATATCCTTAATAACTTGATTATACAAGGGTGATGCTCATTTCTTTTCCAGGCATCTCCATAACACTTCACGCGGAACTCTATCATAAGCTTTTTCCAGGTTAATGAACACCATATGAAGATCCACCTTTCTATCTCTGTACAAACTCACGAGCCTTCTAAGGAGGTAAATCGCCTCTATGGTCGACCTACCTGGCATAAAGCCAAATTGATTTTATGAAATCGAAACAACTTTCCACAACCTTCTCTCAATCACCCTTTCCCATAACTTCATAGTGTGGCTGAGCAACTTTATACCCCTAAAATTATTACACTCTTGAATATCACATTTCTTCTTGTACAGAGGGGTGACTGTACTAAACTTCCATTCTCTGGGCATCTTAGCGGTCCTAAAAATAACATTGAACAGCTCCGTTAGCCACTCTAATCCTTCTTCACCCAAACACTTCCACACTCCCACCGGTATCTGATTTGGACCCTCTGCCTTCCCATTGGTCATCTTTTTTTAGGCCTCTTTAATCTCGTCCTTGGTGATATGACCACATATTCGCAGATTAAGTCGCCTCTCACTACACTTTTTGACCCTACTATGGGAATCTTCCATCACTTCCCCATTGAGGGGTTTTGGAAAAGTACCTTAGCCATCTCTCCTTGATTTCTGCATCAGCAGACAACACCTTACCATTTTCATCCTTGATGCACCTCACAACACCTAAATCCCTTGTCTTTCTCTCCCTAGCCCTCGTCAGTTTAAAGAATTCTTTCTCCCCTTCCTTGGTCTCCAGTCTATGATATAACCTATCAAAAGCCATGCTCTTAGCTACCGCCACAGCTTTCTTGGCTACCTTCTTAGCTACCTTATATCTCACTCTCGTAGTCTCTCGCTCTTCATCCTCTCCACTGTTCATGAAATCTGCGTAAGCCTTTTCCTTCTCCTTTACCTCCTCGTTCCACCACCAGACACCCTTCATTTTGTTATCACCTCTTTTAAAAGCACCTAGGATTTTTTTAGTCGACCTTCGAATACAATCAGCCATAGCTTCTCACATTGTATCTGCATCCTCTACCCGCCTCCAAGCTCCTTCTTCAGTAATCCTCTCTGATAATAACCCAACATTCTCCTTCGTGAGGGTCCACCTCTTAACTCTAGGGTCCCCAACTCTCCGCTTCTTCCGCTTAGGACAATTGAACTCTACATCCAACACTAGCAACCTATGCTGAGTCCCTAGATACTTGCTAGGAATCACCTTACAATCCTTACACGACCTTCGACTATCCGCCCTCATCTGGAAGTAGTCAATTTGGGTCTTTAAGGAGCCACTCTTAAAGGTCATCAAGTGATCCTTCTTCTTCTAGAAATAGGAGTTGACCACCACCAATTCATAGGCCATCGCAAAGTCCAGCACAGAAACACCTCCGTTGTTTCTCTGCCCAAAACCAAAACCCCCGTGGACTGTATCATACATGTCTGAGTCAACACCAATATGGCAATTAAAGTCGCCTCCTATGAAAAGTTTCTCGCTCCGAGGTACATCCTGGATAACCATATCCAAATCCTCCCAAAATAGCTTCTTAATATCATCCGACAGACTTATTTGAGGAGCATAAACACTAACCACATTTATTATCTTTGAACCCACCAAAACCTTAATGGCCATAATCCGGTCACTCTTCCACCTCACGTCAACCACAAAGTTTACCAACTCTTTCGGAACCAAAATGCCAACTCCATTCCTCGCCTTGATTGACCCCGAATACCATAACTTGTACCCATCAACTTCTCTAGCTTCAGCACCCACCTACTTCGTCTCTTGAACACAAGCTATGCTAATCCTATGCCTATGCAAAGACTTAACTAATTCTATCGACTTACCCGTAAGAGACCCAATATACCAAGACGCTAGGCGCACCTTCCGAAACTCTGCACCCCTCCTAACCCCATTTCCGCCTGGAGGACTGGCTGAATCTACTATATTGCTCGCCACAAGCCTAGAAAACTACTAGGCAAGGGAACACACTAAACAAACGTAAATCTACTTGACTAAAAATAGCAAAATTTTAAAATTTTTAGAAACTAAAACACCCCACTCAACAACACTGTTACACACAATAGTGATTTACACTAATACCGCAAACAACAGTACCAGTACTAGCAAAACAACGCGCTCAAAAACAGTTGCTACGATACTTACAAAAAACCAATCGGATACCACACAAAGCAGTTGCATAAAATACTACTAGATGCGACTGATAATAATTGAAAAATAATTGTAAAACTAATAGAAAAAGAAATAACGAATTTAAATTAGAAAATAATCATACAAATTCAAGTAAAGTTGCCAAGCTCAAAAATAGTCAATATCAATGGCAATAATACAAGCAACAGGGCAATAACTTATAATGAGGCAGAAGCTAATGTAGCGGGAGAATTCTACCAGAAAATTCTTCCACAACCAAATCTAATGCAGCACAGCAAGGGCACCAATCTAAAACTAATAACCAAAATTCCTCCAGAAAAAAATGGAATCAAGTAGGAACTATTACGGAACAGAGCAAAATTGAACAAAATAACACACCAGCATGCCACATATTACCCAACCCTCCAACTACAACCTTAGTTATCAATTCAAATTTACCAATCACTGAATACTAAAAGCAAAGCAAAGTGAGGATAGAAACAAGAATTCAGTGAATATTTTCGAACAACACCAGACTTAACAAAACCAGAATTGAGCAATGCGAAGCAAACCAGACTTGAGCAAAGCAAACTAGAGGCAAAGCAAACTAGGAGAGGGGAGAACTTGACCCAGAATCACTAATGCAATGGCTAGAATACTGCAATCAGCAGGAGTGGAGGGAGGGAGCTGAAACTCAAAATTGATAATCCTAAATACAGCATTCAAATTTTGGAAACAAGAATCAGCGCCCCAATAGTTGATCGAAAATAGCTAACAAATCTAATCACAATGGAAGTATGAAAACTTCTACCAGCAAAGGCAATTAACAGCTCAGTCGCTAAAGAAAGGAAGAAAGAACAACAATTCAGAGAAGTTTATAGCACTCACAGGACGCCAAGCACAGAGCCTTAGAAATCCTTTGCCATTCAAATGATTTCCCCACCTAAGACAACCCCAACAAACCTAAGAAGATGGGCTGGGTCACTGTCGTTGACTCTTTCGGTAAGACTGGGCACGGCTCGCCGCTGTTGGTGATGGCAATGACACTGAAACTGTCACCGAGGCACCAATGAGCTCTGTGACGACGGTGGTGGTGGCAAGAAGCTTGAAAATTCAGACTACCGGTGGTGAGCGCTGTGACGACGATGGTGGTGGCGGCGGACTGCTGACTGGGTCAATGGCTGTTCTGAGTTGGGGCAGAGCGAAGACCTTGAGACGAGACAGAGAGAGAAAGCGAGTTGATTTTGAAATTGAAGATCACTAAAGTCTTAGTATGTGTGCCGTTAAAAGAAATATCATTAATTCATAAAAGTTGAAAAAATATTTGATAAAAATAAAATAAAATAGATAAAATGAGAACCTAGTATCTTTCTTCTCCACTCCTGCACACAACCCCCCACCTTTTTCCTATGAATGCATCCTGGCAATGGCCTCCCCTACCACTATATTGCAATGAAGGATCGTATGGGATGCCCGATCACTACTCTATCGTGCCTCATCAAATCCATTTATTAATTGATAAAATATGAGAAATTGAAATTCTATGTTCATAACTATGAAGATATCTGATGAGAGATTAATAGATGATGTCTTATTTTCCCATTTGTTCTCTTTTTTTGCTATTCTCATCGTGTACATCTTCCTCACTCTTTCTTTCTTTGGTCCTGCTTTCATCAGCCGTGGCAGACTTTCCAAAACCAAAGTTAATTACATACAACATCGCCAACTTCTCTACTATAGAGACAAGTACAAGAACTAAGGAGAGAGAAAGTAGTTGGAGGAGAGTGACGCTTCCTCAGGGGAGATCTTGTGGTGGTGGGGGAGGACGGTGCCAACGTGGAGCCATAGCTATTTTTTAAAATTTCCTTTTCATTTTTTCATGTAATATTTTCTTTTTTTTGAATTAGATAATTTTTCCACTAATAGTAAAATCTTTTTTCTGAGGGATAAAATGTAAGACTATCATGTTCAACAGGTTAATAGGTCACCAAGTAGCATTTGGAAACAAAGATTGGTAACGGAATGCCAATAAGACGGGACATATTAACATAGTTGCATATTGGGGAAAAAATCCAAACTATAGTACCAATAAAAGTTGTAATAACCAGATCCTAAATCATTTTTATTTATTTAATTAAGCAATGTTATTAATCTCCTTACATTTTATTATCACATTTAATCATTCCGGCTTGAAAAAATTCATTTTGAGCCTACTTGCAATTCGGGTTTTTGTTATCGTAAAATTTAGGGAAGATTGATAGTAGGTATCGATATTTATGGTTTAAGAGATCAAATTATTTTTCATAAAATCACAAAATTTAATTTCAAGCAACGAAAAGTTTAAAAGCATAAGATTTAATTTTCTTTCCCGGCACATATTCAGTTAGACCCAATTTTGGCCCAACAATTTACTACCCTTTTGCTTAACTAATTATCATTAATTATGCCTAATTATCATTAGCAAGAAGATACCTTTGGCAAGTTAAAAGCTCAGCCAAGTAAATTTTTAGATCAATTTTATCCAAGTAAAAAATCACAAAATATATAGCCCATTTTCTCTCCTCCTCCTCCACCCACCCACGGCTAGCTACTCCACCTGCTGTCTTGCTACTTCTGCCACCAACCCCGCCACCCTCTAACCGCTGGACAGCCACCAGACACCACCCCAAATAGCCAGCCACCTCCCTATGAACATCATTTCTACCTCCTTATTCAAGTTTAAAGTGAGTAAACCCTAGCACTCTTCTTGTTGATTCTTAGTTTTGATTCTTGTCTATGTTGACTTCGATTGTTGATCATGTAATCTTGATAGAAATAAGAATTATTTGATGTTTTAATTATTAGTTAAGCTAATTAAAAAGCATGCAGGGTTTGGGGTTATTGATGATCACGCAAGCTTAAGTTGAAGTAATGGATTTGGATTGTTTTGTATTTGATTTTGCAATTGTTGGCATTAGTAATGGACATCATGATGTTCATGTTGATTTTAGATTAGTTTGAGTGCAAGTACAAGTTGGTCATAATCTAGGTTTTAGTGATCATGCATGGATTAGTTTATTTAGCTTCAAATATATTGATTGTATATATTTTGGATGGGAAATGAAGTTTGGATGTGTTGTTTAATTTGGATAATGCCTTGGAGTGGTTTTTCCAACAAGGAGTGGATTATGGAAATTTTTTTCAATTGATTAAGAGAGGTTATTTTGTGGATCTATGCAAGTAAATGAGATTATGGATGTATTTTAAGTGTTTTTATAAAGAAAACAATTGAAAATTAGATGAAGATGATTCGCGAGTAAATTTGAGTAAGATGGGTTTGTAAGGTGATGATAAGGAATAAATAATGGGCTAGTGATTTTAGATTGAGATCATGGGTAGTAGGGCTATGAACAGACCCGAAACAGGGATCCCTTTGTGATGAAACTGGTACTGTTTAGTACATCGAAAAATTGCGGATTTTGGTGGATAGATAGACCAATGAGTTGCCTTTCAAATGCCTCTTGAATCACTTCATTCCTAGTTCTATGGAAAGTGTTATAGCTAATTTGTTAAGACTGTGCAGCATACGTAGAAGTTGTGCACAGTTTTGTTTAAGCCCGCTTTAGGAGCTGTGTTGTGGTAGTTGGGTTTCGCACTGTGAATGAAAATATTGCGTGACTTCTTAAACTTTCCATATTCGGGTTTTAGGTCTCAATTTCAGGTTAGGAGTGAAAGTTATGAATTATTTTCCTTTATTTCTATTAAGCCTTTACTTTATAACCTAAAATATTTAGCTGGTTTATTTTACTTTGAATTATATTATATTACCCAGATCTAAACTAAATTTCCATAGTTTATATAGTTTGCATCATCTTAGTTTAACCTATCTTCTATCTATTCATTGGAGTCCGAATGCCCTTTAGTAAGCAAGTTCTATTAAAAATTATCAATTGTGAAAATAAGTTCATTTGTTGACTAGATGTACCTATAATGACAATTTTGAAAATAATCAACTGCCAATATATCATTTCTTCCCCCTCTTATGCATAAATAGCATCCATTGAGATTGCATTAAAAATCTCAGGTACGTTCATTGCCTGTATCTTTAGAAATCAGAGCGTATTTATCAAAATTAGAACATTTTGGTAAGTACATCAATGAATCGGTTTAATCAATTATTTGTTACATAATTTGTGATACCATCAGTTATCAATTATAAGGCATTTCCCTTTAGCTACCCGTGCAGTCTCAGGTCAGGTCCTTGATCGGCCTGACAGGTGTATACCTATTTACAGATCATATCAATTCTTAGGGATTCACTACTAGATAATAACTAGCAATGCAGTTTTACATTCATCTAATTTCCTGTTTTAAATTAAAATGAATTGCGAAGTGGGCTCAATCAATGTTTCAATGATCATTTAACAATACAAAAATGCACGTACTAAGCTTCGACTCACATTTTGAAATGTTTGTTATGTTTTGTTTTAGGCAAGTCCTCAGTGAACTGCCCCTATGCTAGCAAACTTGCTGAGGTTGATAAGTGAGCAAGGGACCTTGGTCGGATTACTAATGGTGTATTGCACTTATACTTTTGGAGATGTATTTTGAGTTATCTTGTGGTTGTAACAAAAATAGTGAATTGCCTTCTATGATGTATAAACCTTATGTTTGCTATCATCTACACATTTATGATTTTGGATGGTGTTGAACGTTTATGGGCTCGATTTATGTTCAACTATAATATCTCTAGCGTAATTGGTTTAAGTCTTGTCCTTTTTGGGATGACAGTAACACTCCAATCATTGCAATTATCACTCCTAATCAAGAGAATTGGTTAAGAAACTACAAATAGTTTGGCATGTCAATTTTGGGGTGGTACAAAAGTTAAGAACTCAAACACAACGTTTTATATCTTTGTTTCAATTCTCTTTGATGTGCAAGACAATATTTTCAAAAAATCAAAATTAAAAAAGTAAAATAAAAAATCGGAAAAAGTCATATGAGAGGATTGGTTTCTTTTTTGTCTCATAGCATGCTAAGATACAAATGAATTTAAGCAACCCATATTTTGCTAAGTTTTTAAAAAGATGATATGCCTAGTTGTATAACTGGGGCACTAATGTTAAAATGTCCCAGATATACCAGTAACCACTTTGTTAGCATTAGTGTAAACAGTAGAACATCTCTTTTGCTTAGAAAATCATCGATCTTGCAAATAAAGTTTTGCATAGTCACAGCTGGTTTGATTTTGGCCTTAAATAACTAAAGAACTAGTTTATGAAGGGCACCTTCTTTTCGACTTATGGTAAGTACTTCATAAGCATTAAGCACAATTCAACATAATTTAACACTGTTAAGTACTCATTGAAAACACATAGTTATATTTTCTTCAATATTTCAGTATAATTAAGCATGTTTCAACATAATTCAGCATGATTCAATATGTTTTAGCAATAAGCACTAATAAATACTTTGCATAAATCGAAAATAACATTCCCGAAGTACAGTAAGTAGCATTTTTAAAAAAAAATGATTTATCTGTTCAATTTAGTTCATATTTTAAATTCACCAATTAAACATAACATATATGTTAATTTCAAAATTAATACATTTTATCGTATGATCTCTTTCAAGGTCTTTGTGTACAAAACCCAAATTCACAAAGGTGGAAAATATTAGTATCTCTTCAATTCCTTGCAGTTGTATAATTGAAGGCTAATTTTTGAAATAGATATCAATGCTTCATTCAGGTTGAGAATTTATGTGAGCAATTCAATAATCTATCCTCAATAGTTCATTTTTTAAGCTTTCAATTGTACTCCCAATATTCCAAAATCTTACATTCTATGAATGGTAAAATAAAATTAAGATTGGCACCAATATTTTAGTACTGAGAACAAATTATTTCTAGAAATTCTTGTCAAGAAAAGAACAAACCTATTCATCCCCTGTAATCTAAGGGTACTAATCTATTATATTCACAAACTTTGCGGCTACTTTATTCACTGGTCATACCTCAGGCTTGATTTAGTAGATTCAAAATGTGGTCTTTATCAAAAAGGGTTTTGAGTTGGCTAAATTGTGTTTTAACCCCATGATAACCGCTACATAGAACACTATTGCACACTATAGTGATTTCCATGTATTTCGACTGAAAGTACATTGCGACTGAAACTGCATTTTGAATCCCTGCTCATGATACTAAAACATCAATTTTACCCTTTACATATCGTTTCTATGTTCAATCATTCCAATAATCAATGTAAACCTATCTTTTTGATTCTTAGTCCCAATCATTTCTAAAAGGTTCTTTTATTTTGTCATACTTAGTTGGCAACAAGTCAAAACAAAATAGAGAAATACACAATTGCTAACAACAGATCCCAACTACTTAACTATGGTCCACACTTTGCCGCTTGACTCAAACTTCTTACCACAAAATATCCTAGCAAACACCACAAAAAATGGCTCTCAGGTACCCTGAGTTTGAGGTCGGTAACTTTTAGGTTCCTAACTTTTTGAAAATAACACTAGTTACCTTATGTTTTTGAACAACAGAGTCTTAGGTCCTTTTTCTTATTATATTGGCCCGGAACTTTCAGAAATTTTCAACTGTGGCTCAAGTTGAGTACTTTTTAGTATTTTTGTTATTTTTTTGGGTTTTTTTCAAGACAGATTGTTTTGAATGATTTAACTTCCTATAATGACTTTACTAATACTAGTTATCACAATCTACTGTTTATATCATAAATATTATGTTTTCACTGATTATAGGCCCACCATGCGTAGCAAAACAATAAAGCTTAATTAGAGAGTTTTGACCATTACCTAAACTTAGTCGACGCTGTCCTTGGAGTTCCTCCAACTTCTAATTTACAGAGATTGTTAATCTCAACTACACATTCCTTAGATCAGGCACAACACAGATCTATTTTGTTTCATACCTCAAACCGTAGTCACCAATGAAGTTCTATAACTTAAAGGATTGTAAGACTTAATCAAGAAATTATAATTTTTAAAACATAAGGTTCGCTTCAATAATGTTCCCTACTGAAAAACTTATTTTATTGAAAGCTTGAAAGTAGAAACATTATAATGGAAGGATTGAAGAGAGACTTAAGCTACTAAAATCATCAGAAATGCTTGCTCATAGAGAAATTGAGAGTCCTGACTTCTCTTTTGCTCAATTATGCTCAAATGACTGTGTCCGTTCTCACCACTCAGATTCCCCTTTCATGGAAGAGACGGATTATATAGGATTCCCTAATAGCTATAGTATATACCGATATTTTCACATGACTACAGCTGTCCTTCCATGGCTACAGTAGGCAACATTATTTTACTGACTTGACACCTGACAAAATAGTATAATAATGGAGGAACAACTTTTTGGAGCCTTTAATGCTGGCAAGACTAGTCATCCATATTAAGAAACTGCATGTCTTCCTCTCCAATAATGTCTTCCAGTCCATCATTATCTAGATAATTATCAAAATCTTCATCAAGTTGAGGATGCTCTCGATCCCATCTTTCAAATAATTCATGAAGATATTTCTTTCTTTTTTTTTTAATAAGAATTTTCCATCTCCAACATCAAAGATATAATTAAAGACATCTTCTGAAGTTGTTCCTTCTACCTTCATATGTTTGCTGAGATTATTATGATAAACAAAAGTAGTGTTCCCAAAATACATTTATGTTCTTCGTTATTCAATTAATGTTCACATTTGATGATAAATATCATAAAAACCAATGGCTCTTGCTAAAGCAGGATCACTAACTACTTGTCATTATGAGAACCATTCTTATAATTGGTCATCATGATTGTCTAAATTAACTAATTGAATAAGATAATGGGATGGTTTGAATTTTTCATTTTCATACTCAATTACTACGTAATATACCTCAACATATAAACTTCTAATGTATATATTTTTGTTGGATCATTTGGAGATATGAGAATCCAATGGATCCTTTTAAACATGCATTGTTGAAACTTAGTCAGTCTTGAAAAGAATGAGAACTTTGGATCTTGAATTTTCATAAGGTAAGCTACCATTCCATATTCCTAGGCTTTGGGGTCATCTGGCGAGATCAAATTAATTGGATATTTAATACCACCAACTCCAGATATGTCATGAAAGAAGAGATTGTAGCACTTCATGACTCCTAAATATCATGTGAATAATTATGATAGTAGTCGATGCAGGCTGCATACCAGTCGCTGAACCATTTTTCTTAAACATGAGAAGCTAATTTTTCTTGAATATCATAAGGACACCTTAGGTAATTTATTTATATTTCTAAAAGGCCAAATCTTTGTGCTATCAGATAGGCAGAAGACAGCAGACCAAAGGGTGATCAACTTTTTATATGGAATTCCAATTTTTCATAAGGATTATATTAGAAGGAGAAACTCGTTCTAGCAGTAATGACATTTCATTTTGGATTTCCTCCTATTTCGGTAGGAGTTTTACTCTAATGATCACCATTGGCGAGTTCTCGAGTTAAACTATCTATCAGAAAATTCTTCGACTCTTGTATTTGTTCAATACAGAAGGAAAATTTGTTAAGCTAACATTTCTAATGCAGGATTCACCCTTGCGTTTGCATGTTTGATAAATTCTTTTTCACAAAACCTAGTATTTTTTTACAATTAGTTCGAATCAGAAAAGGTTTTGGGACTAAAAAGATTAAGAACTGTTCAATTCTCCTTATGACAACAAGGATTTCTTTTGCCATCATGGGATACGTTGCATTATGCTTTATTAAAATTTCTACTGTAATATTTGCAGAGTTTTTCTCATTCTTTAATTTTCAGAACTGCACTCTCGTGCTTATTGCTGACATTTGTCTTACAAATTAAATCATCTCCTTTATTAGGCAAATTAAAAATAAGAAGATTTTTACACATCTTGTTGAAATTCTGAATAATTTTTGAATCGCTAGAGGTCCATGTCCAGCTTACTTCTTTCTTGAGCTTCTACTGCAATGGTTTTCTCAATTTGGCTAGATCTTAAATGAATTCTAGAGCATAGGTAAGGCATCCAAGAAACCTTTCCAATTGGTTCCTACTTAAATCTTTTTAGGGAAATTTTCTATTTTTTCTGGAATATGTTTTGTTAGGATAATTTATCCAAGTTTTATCTCTAGACCCAAAAACAGATTTCTTGTTCAGCATAAATGTATTTGTTCTTACCAAGAATAATACCATGATCAATGCATCTTTAGGTGACAGGTAAGATGTCATCTTTGTGCTATTCTATGGTCTTGGAAAAGATAAGGATATCATAAATGTAAACAAGGCAGTAGTAATTAAGATCTTTAAAGATGTTATCCATTCTTGTTTGAAATGTTTGAGGTGCATTTTTTAGATCGAATGGCATTATTATCGCTTCATAATCTCCTTGAGGGGCACTAAACACAGTTAGAGGAATTTTATATTTATCCATTTTTATATGAGAATATTCGCTTTTGCAATCTATTTTTGAGAATCAAGAAGCTCCTTAAATTCTATTAAAAGGAACTGCTTTATTAGGAATATAATAACCATCAAAGACAATATTATCGTTAAGCATTTTGTAATTGATTATCATTATAACTTTTCCTCTTTCTCTTCTGCATGATTTCTTACCATAAAAGCGGGACTAATGTGAGGGCTCTTACTGTTTCTAATTAACCATTTATCTAACAGCTCTTTGATTTTCTTATCAAATTATTGGATATCTAGGTATGATTTTCTTATCAAATTATTGGATATCATGGTGAGTTCTTTGCATAATTGTGCTTGTTGTTCAACAATCTACTCTTTAATGGATAACTCAGGTAGTTAAGATTGTTAGTGCTATCTCATGTTCTACAGGTATTACCTTCTCACCACGCTGACTGCGTGTAAACTCAATCTTCTGATGAGTGTATGCTTTATTTAATTTTCTTCTTATGAGTGTATGCTTTGTTTAATTTATTTATGGGAACTAAGTGATCATTTATTGTAAATATTATTTGGTTTATGGACTGTGTGCATGGAGAATATAACATCTCTTTTCAATAATCATATTGTGAGAGGGTTGATCAGTAGCCCATAGAACTGGTATAATGCATTGGACTCCTTCTATTTATGTAGATAACCCTTCTATGGCTTCATTGCGGCCCATAATGCTATTATTAACTATCCTTACTTGTAAAGGATTCTTGGCTTTTTTCCGGGTAGTTAACACTAAGATACTCCGACGTATGTGACATTAATTTTTCAGGGTTTGAGCTTTTGGAGTGAATATTTCAGTACCTTAATGTTTGTTGAGCGAATTTTAAGGTACCCTCTGTTTTTTCTTAAGCCCTTAAACTTTTAAAATTTTTAATAACTCCAATCCTTAAAAACTTACTTTCTAAAATTTTAAATTTGTGTATGTGTAATTTCTGTTATTAGTAGTATTCTTGATCCTCTTTCATCTGGTATCGGAGCCACGTGACCAAAAATAATTAAGCTAATTAAGCTAATTAATGACTAATTAAACTAATTAATTGTGATTAATGCTTGAATCATCACCTGCCTGCCCTAGGCCGAATTATTCTCAGATTGTTCACTCACCGAAAGGAATTGCTTCAGTAGCACCTCAATTAAATTATATCGCTGATATAGTTTTAGAAGTAAAATCAGAATTAGTCAAAATTAAGACTGAAGTCAAGGAGTTTAAAAAACAATAATCTGTAATTCACCTCTCTCTAGTTAACGAAGTTAGGCATAGTGGAAAAATTACTTCTAGTATTAGTACTCCATTCCAGCATAAATGTCCCTTTCAAAATCCAAAAAACAAAAATCTATTTCATTTTCATGACATAAAAATACAAAAAGAAGCAAGAGAAAAATCGACTGAAAAAGCAGAAAAAGAACAAGAGGATGGAATGTAAGCAGTATACTCTTGAAGAATTACAAAACACATTTGAGAAAGAACAAAATCTAGAAGAATTAAACAAGATTATGAGCGCAATTAGTGATAAACATGACGTGTTGTCTGATGATTCGAAGAGATAAACAATGTCCAACTAGAAGAAGAAATATATCAGCTGATGAATCTGATTAAACTAGAAGATCTTAATGTGTTACCATTAGAAGAAGTAAGAAGAAGACTTGATTAAAAAATATGGTAAAATGGCTGTTAATAAAATTGGAGAAGAGCTCGACTTAGATGAAATAGAAACCAATTTGGTTAACAATGTTGTTTCTAAACCTAAAGAGTTTGGAGAACCTTCTAGAAGAAATACTCATTTTATAAGACCTAGGTATGTTCCAGCAGGATGTACAACCAATTTTTCCTTCGGGTTCATCCTAAGGAAAACTATAACATTTGAAGAAAGTGGCCTAACTCCAATTAGTCAAACGAGATACATTTTAAACATAGATAGAGCTCGTAATAGAGAAGAAATATTTGAACATTAGAAAAGAGGCATGAATAGTGTCTTAAACCTAAGCACTATATGGACTGCTGCAAATTTCCTAAATTACATCGAGCATAGTTTTTTTACACTATAACTAACTGGTATGATTCATTAAATGAAGATGGTAAAAATATATTAAGAATGATGGAAATACCAGCTGCAATGTTCAAAAATTGATGCAAGGAAATCAAAACTAAGTTTATCGGAGCTAACTTGATTCTGAAGAAAAGGCAAGAAAATGGCAGAGAAAAATTAATAATATAGAATTATGGGATATGAGATATCTGGAAAGTTATATTGCTAAATTTAGTCAATATTATTACAAAATTGGGCATTACAAGACCAATTTTGGTGTGTTCTCTTACAAATTACCATGCCCGATAAATTCCATAATTAATGAAAAATGCCTTACATGGCTTAAAAGAGCAGATGTCATTGACACCCTTGGTTTAAGAATCTCTTATTTAAGAAAATAGGTCAATGATCAATGTCTTAATCTCCAAAAGCAAGAAAATTAAGAAACAATTTCTTACTTGCTAGGATTCACCTCACAAATGGGGAAAAGAACCTGAAAAGAGAAGAAAAATAAAATTTTATAAGAAAAGTAGATTTAATAAGCAAAGGGAGGAGAAATATAGAAGAAAATATTTTAACAAACCAAGCCCTAAAAAACGCAGATATTTTAGGAAAGCAGCTTATTGTCCTGTAGGAAAAAATAACTGCAAATGTTGGACATGCGGAGAAGTACGACATTATGCAAATGAATGCAAAAATAGGAAGAATAACAAGCTTATTGAAGCCTTAGGTAGCCTAGATTATGTTGACCTCAGTGAAGATGAGGCTTTAGACCTTGCCCCAAGTAATAACAAAGAAATTATTGAAATTATATTAGACAACAAATATGAAGAAAGTAATTATGAAGAAACAAGTCATATGATGAAAAGTGGCTCAATTAGTCTTGGTGATCTTCAAAGAGAAGAGTTTGTTGTAGACAATAATCACGAAGAAGTCAAAGGAGATTGGGTCCTTCATATAATCTAGAAAGACATGATCTATAAAAAATTCATCTTTTAATTAAAAGGCAAATATATATTTGACATGATGGAAGGAGATCTAGAAATCAAAGCTGTGAGTATGATGTGAGGAGAAGTTAATCTCATCAATTGGGAAAATATCCTTAAGCATAACAAAAATAGATAGTACAGGTATATCTATGTTTGAAAGGTCCAAGTAGAAATAACCCCATTATAATATTATGGAAAAGATATTGATCTTTATGCTTTACTCTGTGATATTAAGCATATCAAATTTAATAATCAAATTATCACATGGATAAAGATCAATTTATGTAATGGATTAGTATGATTCAATTGCCAACCTGGATACTATGTGAATCTAAAAGATGAGTTAGCTAAAACTTTCTATCATTTAAGATAAAAACAATTGGAATAGATATGAAAAGAGAAGGATACCTATTGAGGATATTTTGGAAAATAATCTACAAATTAGATAATACAATAGATTCAGAAACTAAGGATTAAATCCAACCCACAGGAGATAAAAATTAATCGATAATGGATGTATAGCTTTGCTAAGCCTACTAAAATGATAAAAATTGATGAGAATGGTAAAATTACCGTAAAACCCCAATTATTAGGAAGCATGAGCACAAGATCAGAATGGGAAGAAGGATCTTTATCAGCTAAAGAAGAGCTTAAAAAAGATGATACAATTAGCATGACCAGTGAGATGAGTAGAATGAGTTTTGAACCCGCAAGTCACAAGTTGACAGAAGTATGAGTCTGGATAGAAAGGCCGTTGGATACAAAACAAGAACTGTTAGTGAGCCAATTTATGAGGATGAATTAGTCAAAGATATGACTATGGAGGTTTGCTATAAAGTCACTAACACAAATCCTAATAACATCTATATCCCAATAAACATATGCTTAGAGGAATATAATAAATATGAGTTGTGTGCCTACACAGATAGTGGTTGTGCTGTGTGCTTTGGAAAAATATCATTATTTACAGAGCTCATGTGGAAAAGAGCTAAAAGTCATTTACAAGTGAGGATAGCTGATAATAGCATTACAAGTCACAATAAAGCTATAGAAGGGTTATCCATAGAATTAGGAAGAGTCTAATGCATTATACCAGTTCTACAGGCTACTGATCAATCCTCTCATGATATAATTATGGAAATAATTTTCAGAGATTATATTTTTCATACACATAGACCATAAACTAGATAACATTCACAATTAATGGTTACTCAGTTCCTATTAAAAAAATTAGAGAAGGCTTATACTCATAAGAAAACTGAGTTTACACGCAGCCAACATGGTGAAAAGGTAATACTTGCACAATGTTAAATATCACTGACAATCCCATTACTTGAATTATCTATTAAACAACAGATTGTCAAACAATAGGACCAATTATGCAAAGAACTCTGCTATGGTAATCCTCTAAAATTTTGGGATAAAGGTGAAACATTTGCTAAAATCACTTTATTAAATCCCAACACTATTATCCGAGTCAAACAAATGGTATATACACACTAGGATATTCAACAATTTGATAAACAAATTAAAGAACTTCTGGATAAGGCATTAATCAAGAATGGCAAAAGTTCTCACACCAGTCCCGCTTTCATGGTAAGAAAGCACGCAGAAGAAAAAAGAGGAAAAACAAGAATGGTGATTAATTACAAAAAGCTTAATGATAATACTGTCTTTGATGGTTATTATATCCCTAACAAAACATTCCTTTTTAATAGAATTCAAGGAGCCTCTTGATTCTTTAAAATGGATTGCAAAAGCGGATACTGGCAGATAAAAATGGATGAAGAAAGCATTTCTTTAATCGCTTTTAGTGCCCAGGACATTATGAATGGATAATAATGTCATTTGGCCTTAAAAATGCATCTCAAATATTCCAAAGAAAAATGGATAACATCTTTAAAGATTTTAATCACTGTTGTCTAGTTTATATTGATGATATCCTTGTCTTTTCCAAAACCATAGAACAACAAAAAGATGATGTGTTAGCTGTCACTCTAAGATGCATTGATCATGGTATTATACTTGGTAAGAACAAGTACATTTATACTGGACAAGAAATTTAGTTCTTATGTAATGTTTGGTTAGATATAATGTAAATTGCATTGTAATCATGATTACTTAGTTTGTGATAAGCATAATTACAAGATAATTGTTTTATTGCAATATTCTTATACAACCAAATAGGGTAATGAAAACACAATTACAAACTTAATTGCATTACAAGGTTAATTACATCTAGCCAAGCATTACTTTAGGCTTAGAGATAAAAGCTACACAAATTATCCTACAAAGGCATATTTTGGAAAAAATAGATAAATTCCCTGAAAAGATTGAAGATAGGAAGTAGTTAGAAAGGTTTCTTGGATGTCTTACCTATGCTTCAGATTTCATTAAAGATTTACCTAAACTGAGAAAGCCATTGCAATAGAAACTCAAGAAAGAAGTAAGTTAGACATGGACCACTAATGATACATAGATTGTTCAAAACTTCAAAAAGATGTGTAAAATTCTTTCTGTTCTTAATTTTCCTAATGAAGGAGATGATTTAGTTTTTAAGACAGATGCCAGCAAAGAGCACTGGAGTGCAGTACTCAAAATCAAAGAAGACGAAAAACTATGCGAATATTGCAGTGAAAGTTTTAATACGACATAGTGTAGTTATCCCATGATGGAAAAGGAAATCCTTGCAGTCATAAGGGGAATTGAAAAGTTTCTAATATTTTTAGTCCCAAAATCTTTTCTTATTCGAAAGATTGCAAAGGAATACTTGGTTTTGTGAAAAAGGATTTATTAAATATACAAGCGCAGGGGCGACTCATGCATTGGCAATTATGTCTTAACAGTTTTTCTTCTCTATTGAACATATACGAGGATCGAAGAACTCTCTAGCAGATAGTTCAACACGAGAACTCTCCAATGGTGATCATCATAGCAGAACTTCCATCGAAAACGGAGGAAATCCATAATGAAACTCCATTACTACTAGAACGGGTTACTCCTTCTAGTAAAGTCCTTATTAATAATTTGCAATTCCATACAAAAAGAAGATCACGACTTGGTCTACTATCTTCTGCCCACTTAATAGCCCAAAGATTTTCCCTTCTAGAGTTGCAAGTTAATTACCTTAGATGTCATTATGATATCTAAGAAAAAAAATAAGTTCTTATGTTCAGGAAAAATGGTTCAATGAGTGGTATGTAGCCTGCATTAACTATTATCATCATCATTCCTATGTTATTTTGGGAGTCTTAGAGTACAACGATCTACTTTCTTGATAAGTTTGGAGTTAGTGGTGTTAGCTTCCTACCAAATTCAATCTCTCCAAATGACTATGTCATTAAAGTCTGGGAATATGGAATGGTACTTTGCTTATAGAAATCCCATATCCAAAGTACCAAATTTTCTCAAAATTAACCAAGTTCCAATAATGCATGTTTAGAAGGATCCATTGGATTCTAATATATCCTGATGGTCTAACAAAAATTCTAAATAATCGATGTCTATATGTGGAGGTACATTGTGCCCACATCGAGTATGAAAATGAAGAAGCCAAACGGCTCATTATCTTATTCAGATTGTTGATTAGGATGAACCCTATGATCAACAACAAGAATGGTTCTCCGATCGACGAGAATTAGTTGCTGATCCTGCTTTGACAAAAGCCATCGACTTTTATAACATTTATCATCAAAATTGGGTATTAGCTGAACAAGAAAAACCTTTAATACATTGCAGAAACACTACTTTTGCATATGACAATGAGTTTAAAGAATTTAAAGGTGGAAGGAGTAGTTTTAAAAGATATATTTGATTATCTCTTTGATGTTGAAGGTGGAAAGTTCTTACTAGAGAAGGGGGAGAAATATCTTCTTGAATTATTTGAGAAGTGGGATCCAGAGCATTTTTAACAACTTGATGAAGATGTTGATGATTATTCAGATAATAATGGCCTAGAAGATATAATTGGAGATGAAGGCATGCAGAATCTTAATAATGATGGCTAGTCTTGTCATCACTAAAAGTTCTGAAAAATGGTTGCTCCATTGTTATGCTATTTTGACAAGTGTCAAGTCTTTAAAATAAGACAGGCTACTATAGCCATGTGAATGTACTATAGCCATGTGAAAAATCAGTGTGTACTATAGTCAATAGGACATCCTATGTACCCCTATCCCCTCTATACAAGGAGATGTCTAGTGCTGAAAAGGGACGGTTATTTGAGTATTCTTGAGTAAAAGAGAAGTTGAGATTTTCCATTTCTCCATGAGCAAGCATTTCTGATGATCTTACTAGTTTAAGTCCCTCTTAAATCTTTTCATTGTAATATTTTCACTCGCAAGCTTTCAATAAAAGAAGTTTCCTAGTAGGAAATGTTATTCAATTGAACCGTATATCTTAAATATTATAATTTATTGATTAAATTTCCACTATCCTTTAAAATATGAAGAACTTGATTAGTGACAACGGTCTGAGATATTCAATTGAACCTTGATTAGTGACAACGTTATTCAATTGAACCTTATATCTTAAATATTATAATTTATTGATTAAAGTTCCACTATCCTTTAAAATATGAAGAACTTGATGAGTGACAACGGTTCGAGATAGGAAATGAAACGGATCTATGTTGTGCCTGATCTAAGAAATGTGTGGTTGATATTAGCAATCTCTGTAAACTGGAAGTTAGAGGAAAGTCAGGATCTAATGCTGACTAAGTTCGGGTAATATTTGATGCTTTCTAATTAAGTTTTAATTATTTTGCTAAGCATGGTGGGCCTATAACCGTAGAAATTATAATATCTAAGATATAAGTAGTAGATTATGATAACTAGTACCAGCAAAGTCATTATAAGAAGTTTAATCATTTAAAACAAGTGTATTTCTTGAAAAACCCCTAAAAACAACTAATTGGCATATTTTTCCCATTCCAGGAACTTTTCTACAAATTCTAATAGTTTTTGGACCAAAAGTGGAACAGGACAGAGTGCGGGAGGCATTAAAAAAATAAAACAGGTTTTCTGAAGGTAGTAAAAAATCATAAAGTAATAGCTCAGGGTACCAAAAATTAAGTAAAAAAGGTGAAACCCAAAAAAATCAATGACACATAGGTCAAGATCCTGAAAGATCAACACTTCACTTTTTTCCATGTAAATTCTGGAAATATTGATCTTTTTTCAAAGCAGATAGAATAACCACTATCGTTGTAGGCAAATAATTCATATATTATATCCCTCTAAGCATATATTTATTGGGATATAGATGCTATTATAGGTTGTATTAATGACTTCATAACATATTTTGATAGTCATATTTTTTACCGATTCATCCTCATAGATTAGCTCACTCACTATTCTCATTTTATATCCAATGACTTTCCTATCTAAACCTATATTTTTGATCTACACTGTATCTTATGGGTTTAAAATTCATTCTACTCATTTCACTGGTCATGCTAATTATATCATCTTCTTTAGGCTCTTCTTTAGCTATTGAAGATCTTTCTCTCCATTCTGATCTTACACTCATGATTCTTAATAATTGGGTTTTAATGTTAATTTTACCATTCTCATCAATTTTTATTACATTTTTCTTGTTGAATATGTGGGGTTGGCAAAGCTAGATATCCAAGACCCATCAATTTTTCTTTTTTACAGATTGAATTTTATCCTTTGAAATTTTGTATTAGCGCAGGATGTTCAAAGTTTTTTCATCTCTATACTTGTTAACTTAGTTTTTCAGTCTATAGTGTTATCTAGTTTGTATATTATTTTCAAAAACATTCTTAGTGGGTATCCTGCTTTTTTCATATTCATCCCAAATGTTTTTATATTAAGAGATAGGAAGTTTTTGGCAAATTAAGTTTTTAGGCTTACATAATATCCAGATCGATAATTGAAATCTACTGATCCATTACATAAATTGGTCTTAATCCCTTTGATAATTTGATTATTAAATTTGGTGTGCCTAATATCACATTGCAAAGCATAAAGAGCAATACTTTTTTTTGTACTTTCTATCTTTGTTATGCTTGACGATATTTTCTCAATTAATGAGATTAACTTCTCCTACATCATATTCACAATCTTTGAATTGTAGATATCCTTCCATCATTTCACATAAGTATTTGCTCTTTAATTCAAAGATCAATTTTTATTGATCATGTCTTTTTGAATTATGGGAATGACCCAATCTCCTTTAACTTCTTCGTTCTCATTATCTATCACAAATCCTTCTCCTTGAAGATCACCAATACTAATTGAACTACTTTCCATCATGCAACTTATTTATTCATAATCACTTTCTTCATGTTCATCCTCCAATACAATATCAACAATTTCGTTGTTGTTTTTCAAGGCTAGATCTAGTGTTCTTCTTTTCTAAATTCAAAAATAATGTAAACTACCCAAGGCTTCAGTAAGCCTTTTGTTCTTATTTTTGCAGTCTTTTGCATAATGACCTACTTTTTCGCATGCCCTGCACTTACATTTGCTTTTCCCGACAGAACAATACGTGGATTTTCTAAAAAATCTCCGTTTTTTAGTGCTCGGTTTGTTATAGTATTTTTTTATATATTTCTCTCCCCTTTGTTAGTTAAAGCACTTTTTCTTATAAAATTTTCTTTTTCTTTTCCTTTCAAATTCCTTTCCCCATTGGTGAGATTCATCCTAACTGGCTAGAAATTATTTCTTCATTTTCTTTTGCTTTTGGAGATCAAGACATTGATCATTGATCCATTTTCGTAGATAAGAAATTCTTGTACCAAGGGTATCAATGACATCCACTTTCTCAAGCCACGCAATATATTTTTGATTGATTATAGAATTGACTACATATGGTAGTTTGTCACAAAACATATCAAGATTGGTTTTATTATGCCCAATTTTATGATAATATTAACTAAATTTAGTAATATAAGTCTTTAGCTATCTCATATCCCATAATTTTATGTTATTAATATTTCTTTCTTCAGAATTAAGTTTAGCTTCGATAAATTCAGTTTCAATTTCTTTACATAAGTTTTTAAACATTACGGATTTACAACTGGTGTTTCTATTACTCGTAATACATTTCTTACTTTCGTCATCTAATGAGTTATACCAGTCAACTACAGTGTCAAAAAAAAGATATGCTCGATATAATTTAGGAAATTTTCAGCAGTCCATGTAGTATCCAGGTTTAGTACACTATTCATCCATCTTTTTCAATGCTCAAATATGTATTCCTATTACAAGCTCCATAAAGATGTGTCATGTTTGGCTAATTAGGGTAAGACTAATCTCTTCAAAGGTTGTGGCTTTCCTTGGGTTTAAACCCAAAGAAAAAATTAGTTGTACGCCCTGCTGAAATGTATCTTAGGCCTTATAAAATGGGTATCTCTTCTAAAAGGTTCACAAAAAGTTCTTCAGGTTTAGGAACAATATTGTTAGCTAAGTTGGACTCGATTTCATTTATGTTGACTTCTTCTCCAATCTCATTGATTTCGTCGTCGAACACCATTTTACCGAATTTTTATCTAGTTTTCTTTTAATTTTTTTTGTAAAGATATAACTTTAAGATGCTCTAGTTTAATTAGGTTCATCTGTTGATATATTTCTTCTTCTATCTGGACATTCTTCGTCTTCTTCATTATCATCAGATAATACATCTTGTTTATCAATTATTGCGCCCATGATTTTGTTTAATTCTTCCGGACTTTGTTCTTTGTCAAACATATTATATAATTCTTCAAAACTATACTACTTATACTCCATCCTCTTCTTCTTTCTCTATCTTTTTAGATGATTTTTCAGTTGATTTTTCTCCTCCTTCTTTTTGTATTTTTTCATCAAGCAAAGGAAATGTTTTTTGTTTTTTTTGTTTTTGGGGTTTTGAAAATGATATTTATACTGAAATTGAGTACTAAGACTTAAATTAGATTTTTCGCTATGCCTAATCTCGTTCATTAAAGAAAGATGCACTACCGATAATTGTTTCTTAATATCCTTGACTTCATTCTTAAGTTTTACTAATTCGGCTTGTAATTCTAAAACTATATCAATGATATAGTTTAATTGCGGTGCTACTGAAGTGGTTCCTTCTGGTAAGTGAACAATATGTGAATAATTAGGAGCATGCAAGTAGGTGATGATTCAAGCATTAAACACAGTTAATTACTTTTATTAACTATCCATTATCTTAATTATCTTAATTATTTTAGTTACGTGGCTTTGATACCATATTAAAGAGGGTTTCAAGTAGTACTAGTGAGGGAAATTACATACGCACAAAATTAAATTTTTGAAAATAAGTTTTTAAGGATTGAGGTAAAATATGCAAATATGAAAAGAGGAGGGTACAACATGAGAATTAAAATAGTAGATTTGAACCTGAAAGTAGTTTGCGTGAACTTTGAGGATCATTATTGTTAGCTACCTCATAAGTTAAGGTAAAAAACTGAGGGTCTTTAAAATAGTTTCCACAAAACTTAAGGTACCTTTGTGTAGTTTTTGTCAAAATGCCAAATAAAAACCTTAGACATTAATTACAAAAACGAAGAATCCTATTAGTTGAAATTGTAATCAATGTGTAGGTCGCCTTCATTATATTGGGTCATCTACAAAACCTTGTGCCATCTCTTCTACTTATTAGATGCTCCTTTCATTCGTTTGTTGTTTGATCACTCACGAAACAAGACCCGAAAGGCTTTAGGGGTTTTGTGAGTGTTGCTTGTCCACAATTTGTTAGTCTTGTCCCATCTCACGTTACTGTTGTTATAGATTGTAAGAAGCTCTATCTTTGTGAGAAAGATGCCTTGAAAACTACTTTGAAAGGTTTGAAATCTAGAATTGCTCTCACAACTAATTGTTGGACATCTATTCAAAATTTGAATTATCATTGCTTGACTGCACATTTCATAGACGATGAATGGAACTTGCATAAACGAATTTTAAATTTTAAGTTAATGGATAGTCATAAAGGCAAAGAAATTGGAGAAGGTGTGGAGAGTTGTGTTATTGATTGGGGTATTGAAGATAAATCGTCTTGTTTAACTGTTGATAATGCAAGTTGCAATAATGTGGCTGTTGGTCATTTGAAAAACAATCTTGGTGATAAACTTGTTTTGGATAGTGATTTTTTCAATTTGAGATGTGCTGCCCATGTTTTGAATTTGGTTGTGATGGATGGTTTGTTGAGGGTTAAGGACTCGATTCATAACATTCATTGTGCTATTAGAATATAAGGAGATTTTCTGCAAGATCTATATTGTTTGATACTTGTACCGAAGTTGTTAAGGTTTCTTGTGAAGGTTATTTGTGTTTGGATGTGTGTGTAAGATGTAATTGTACTTTCCTTATGTTGAATATGGCTTTGAGGTTTGAAAAGGCCTTTGAAAGATTTAATAATGATGATTGTAATTTTAAGAATGAGCTTAAGGAAAATGTTCCTACGAAAAAGGATTGGGAAAATGTAAAAGTCTTGGCAAAGTTTTTAGACCAATTTTATGAAGCTACTAAGAGGATGTCTGGCACTTTGTATGTCACTGCTAATTTGCATGTTCACACTTACTAGTTAGAATGGGAGAAAGATCCATATCCTAGTCTTGAGGATAAGCCAGGATATGGCTTTCTAAATGCATAAGAAATTTGATCACTATTATAGAGATTGGGCAAAAACTAATCTTATGCTGTTGATTGCAATTGTTTTTCATCCACGCTACAAGCTGTAGTTTGTAAGATTATCTTTTAAAGAGCTTTATCCCAATAGCTTTGCTAAGGCGGATAGAGTTTACGGTCATCTCTATAATGCGCTTAAGCAATTATATGGTTCATACTCTTCTTGTGTGAATGTTGATAAGGATGATCATAATGGTTCTCCTTCCCCTATTCATGTTGATCATTCAAAGATATTCTTAAACAATGATACTGTTAAGGAGTTGTACTCTTCGTGGCATGCGGGTGGGGAAGATGATGCAGAGGTTGACGAGAAAAATAAGATGGATGTCTATTTAGATGCTCGTTGCGGAAAGGTAGATGACACATTTACATCTTAAAGTAGAGAAAGAGACATAGTGACACTTCTAAGGTATTAGCTGAAATGGCAAGCGATATTCTAGTTCTGCTTGTTTCCACCGCATCAAGTGAGTGTGCATTTAGTAAATCAAGTTGGATGCTTGATCAATTTCATAGAAGCTTGGGACCAAAAACAGTGGAAACCTTAATTTGTACTCAAGATTGGTTACGGATATCAACTGTTTGCATTGATGTTGAGCAACTTATGGACGATGTGCAGAAAAATGAATCAGGTTATTATATATACATATATATATATATATATATATATATATAAATATATATATATATATATATATATATATACATATATATATATATATACATATATATATATATACACACACACACACACACACATACATACCTACATACATACA
>JACYFF010031958.1:70886471-70935974 GCA_017589665.1 Selenicereus undatus | reverse complement strand
TGAGAATGTTGATTATTATTGTGATAAATTTGGTCATGGTTCTAGTTTCATTAGGAATTTGATTCTGCTCGTCATATGGGCCAATTTGATTTTTTGTGAAATTGTATTCCTCGGTTGGAACTCTCCCCTGAAGTTCATAGGAAAATTGTATGACTCTATGAATGATTCCAATGATGCAAGCATGACTACTTTCAATGCTTGGACCGTAGGTATCGGGGTTTAGGGGGATTCTATGTTTTGCAGTAGGAAACATGGATCTGTTATCACTATTAGTTGGCTGATATCATGGTTGCCCGCTATTTCATGGCTCTCTACTTTTAAAACATATCATACTGATATTATGATTGATATATTTGTTGTACTATGCCATGGGTTCCAATATGCTCAAATTATTGTTATTCACGATTACCACTTGAACCAGTCGACTACTATATCTAACATTCATTGTACCTTTGTTAAATTCTTCTTTATCATGAATATGGAGTTCCATTTTGTCCTATATTATTTGGATATCACTGATTGGATTCCATGCCATGATTGGTTTGCTCCTGTGTTTGTGACTTTCATGGCCAATCCGGGTTATATGACTCAGTATGTTCGTAAAAAATTTTGCACTGTCTTTGCCAAAGCTGAACCTGATGTTATGAATCCAGTTGGCCCAAATAATATTTCCTTTATGGGAAAGAACAATGACAACTTTATATGCAAAACAAATCTGCGTATTGTTCCCCTTAGCCTAAGTCAGGCATTACTTGTATGGCTATATCCTTTTCTTATTGTCTTAGTGGGCTACTTGTATAGGCACATTTTTGTCTTGTTTGCCTTCTCTTCAGGAGCACTTGAATACCATTGGCTTCCAGTTCTCCCTTTTGGTTGGTGTGGCAAGTATTCGAAGAGAAACCGCAATGTACAAATCCTTACTGGGATTATGACAAAGCTATTGGCGGTGCAACCCAAGGTATTGCCCCAAGAACTTTCTCCTTCAAATTATACTTGGTCACGTTGCCTTACATTTGCATCGATGAGAGGAATGTGGTTTGTGGGTAATCCCAACTACATTTCCAAGACCTTCATTCAGAATGCCTTCGGGCCTAGACAAACTTATTCTTCTTTATATTCCTGCCTTGCCTATAAGAACTCATCGTCTTATTGTTGTAAGTTCATGATGCTATTTGGGTTGACTAACTACAGAATGCCCTTACCTCTGCTATCATATGTGCTTTTTCTAAGTTGTCATAGTAAGGGAAACAGCTCCACGTTTACAAGAACAGCAGATCGAATTGAGATTAACAGGTACCTTGGGGTTAAAAGTGCGGTGAACCAAGACAAGTGTATGTTAAGGAACTGCAACTACCTGACATGATATCGACATTACCCATTAGGGATAGCAAATATTAGAAATCCTATTATAGCCAGTTATGAGTGTATTTCTCAGATAGGGATGATGTTGTATTCAACACTCATTTGGGTGTACAACTTTAATCTGGTTTGTCATAGACGTAGGCTTTCTGACCCCTTAACTAGCCATGAAAATTATTAGTTGGAATGTGCAAGGAGTTTAAAAAGCCCAAGTAGTCTAGGAAGTGAAATTCCTAGCCAAGAATCATAAAATTGATATGATCTTCCTACTAGAAACAATGGTTAATGAAAAACATATCAAAGCTATTATCCCCTGTATGGGGTTTGAACATTTCGATTATGTGCTACCAATAAAACACTCAGGGGATCATGCGGTTCTCTGGAATAGTGGTATTATACACGCATTGGTATTAATAAAAGAACAACGAGCCATTCATATGTTAGTCCATGACATAGAGAATGCCAAAAACTCAGCATTTCTGGAATTTATGCACGTGCCCAAGAAAGAGAAAAATAGTTTCTGGGCAAGTGTGAGTAACCTTAATAATATTATTGATGTTCCATGGTGTCTCTTAGGATATTTCAATGAATTATCCAAACCAAGCGAAAAAATAGGAGGAACTACCTTACATTTTCATCGATTCCAAAGAATTAATAACTTTCTTGCTATGATTGATGCTGAATCGATACATGTTAATGGGAAGATATTCACATGGAAAAACGAATTCATACTCACTTAATTTATGAACGTTTGGATAGATCTATTGCTAGAAAGGATTTGTCATCTGTATATCCAAATGCTTACGAATTGCATGGAAATTTTACATGTTCTGATCACTGCCCTATTATTTTGGTAACAAGTCCACAGCCAGAAAAACGCAAAGCTTTTCCTTTTCGCTTCCAAATTTTTTGACAGAATTATGAAGATTTTAACTCTATGGTTATAGATAATTGGCGAACTCAATTCTCTCGCACAAACATGTTTAAATTTACTAAGAAGCTGAAAGTTACAAAGCAAGTGGCCAAAGATTGGTCAAAGAAGCGATTTGAAAATACACATGACAAACTGACTAAAAATGTTGAAAAAATTGATTATGTTGAACAAAGACTTATTTCTCGTCCCAGTAGCTTCAGATTTAATTCGTGGTTAATTAGATTGTTGAAACAAAGAGAAAAATTGATGCTCTTCAACCAAAAATATTGGGGAAAACTTAGTAGAAAAGCATGAAACTCAAAATTTTTTCAACGAAGAACAAACGCTATTAGAAAACGGAAATTGATAATCAAAATTAAGGATGATTGTGGCATATGGATTGATGATCATAAAAACATAGCCAACAAGTTCATCCTTGATTATTCACAGAGATTCAAGTCAGCTCATGGTCATACTAGAACTCTACCAAATCTAGGACTCTCAAAAAAAATTACAAATATTGAAAATGCCAATCTTATGCGACTACCAAATTTGGATGAAGTTAAGCAGGCGACCTTCAATATCGATTCGAATAAAACTCCAGGTCTTGATGGTTTTGGCGCATGTTTCTTTAAAAAATATTGGCATCTTATAAAAAAAGATCTTTTTAACTGTGTCCTGGAATTTTATATGAATGGGAAAATTCTCAAAGAAATCAATCATGCGTTCATCACTCTTATCCCAAAAATCGATAGCCCTTCACAGACAAACCAATTTAGACCAATTAGTTTATGCTCAATGATATACAAAATTATATCCAAAATACTTGTCGCTAGACTTAGACCCTCGCTCAATAAACTAATATCACCATACCAGAGTGCCTTTATTCCGGGAAGATCCATTCATGATAACATTCTGTTAACTCACGAAATAATGCATAGATTCAAGAACTTAAAAGGAAAACTAGCCTCAGTGACAATTAAACTCGACATGGAGAAAGCATACGACATATTAGAATGAGACTTTATTCACAAGTGCCTTCACGAACTGGGATTTCACCCAACATGGAATAAATGGATAATGGAGTGCGTTTCTTTTGTCTCCTACTCCATTATAGTTAACAATGAACCAAATGGCCTTTTCACCCCTTCAACAGAAATTAGACAAGGAGACTCCCTCTCGCCATACATTTTTATTATATGTATGGAAGTCCTCAATAGTACTCTTATTAAAGAAGTCATGATACCTAAGTCCGGTATAGGGATTAACATCAGCCCAAGAACGATATCTATCCCTTGTCTTCTTTTTACAGATGATTGTCTGATTTTTTGCGAAGTTAAACCCGCAACATGCCACAAACTCAGGTCTATCCTAGACAACTTCTGCTCGGTCTCTGGCCAACTTGTCAATTTTCAGAAACCCGTATTGACATTCTCACGAAATGCAACCAACCATTAAAGAGACCAAATTGCGGGAATTTTCGGTATACAGAGGAGAGAATCCTTGGGGAAATATTTGGGGTGCCCAAATTTCCAGGGAAACCCTTCCAGAACGACATTCCAAGAAATAATTAATAAAGCTACTTCTAAGTTGGAAGGGTGGACAACAAATAGCCTGTCTAAAGCAAGACGTACAATACTCATTCAGTCACAGTTAGAATCACTACCAGCACACACGATGCAGTGCTTCCAATTACCAAAAAGCACGATGCATCACCTCGATAAAATCAATAAAGACTTTTTTTGGAAAAAAAATATAATTATGAAAAAGGCTTCCCGCTCATAGCATGGAATAAAGTATGCTTGCCAAAATGCAAAGGGGGTTTCGGCCTTAGAAAAACTGATGCGGCCAACAAGGCATTCCAATGCAAATTGGCATGGAAGCTCATCATGGAAGATCAAGGGCTATGGGCACAATCAGTTAAAGGAAAGTACTTATATAATACTCATTTCTTCAACTATCGGAAAAAAAATACAGATTCGCCGGTCTGGAAAAGCTTGCTCAACTACAAGCAGCTCTTAAGGAAAGGTATCATTTGGAAAACTGGAAATGGAGACAGAGTGTCTTTTTGGCATGATAATTGGATCGAAAATCGTAGTCTAATAGAAATCTTAGAATTATCTGAAAATAATATTCCATTACCGAACATAAAAGTTAGCAATTTCATTGAACAAGACATGACATGGAATTTACCTAAGCTTATACTAACTCTTAGTAATCACCTGATAGTAAAAAAGATCCAAGGCATTACTATTCCCATCAATAGCATTGAAGATTCTTTCTGTTGGGGTTTAAATAGCTCTGGTAACTTCAGTACAAAATCAGCAACATGGATAGCTCATGATACCCATCCCCAAGAATTACTTGATTGGGATTACAAATAGATTTGGAATATCGACACTAGGCCTAAAATTACGATATTCCTTTGACAATTATGTCACAAAGCCTTGCTGGTCAAAGGCAACCCTTTACTGAGAAGGATGGACATTAACCCTTCATGCCCGCTATGCCAGGATGACATTGAATCATCACATCATCTATTCAGCGACTGTATTATAACCAAAAAAGTATGGGACCTAGCGGAGAAGCATAAATGGCTCGTACCTTTCCAACTCGAAGTCATAATTTGTATCATTACTTAAAAAGGATGCAAGACTCTTGTCGACTTACTGCACTCCGAAATCTATCCTTCACGCTATGGAGTATATGGATGTCGAGAAATGCTACGATTTTCAATAATTATATTTTCAACCTGCTAGCTTGCATTATACGTGCAAAAAAAAGCAAGTGCTGAATGGAGAATTCGAGCTCGCATATCGGTTGACCATTCACCGAGGGGGCCTTCTTCTCCCCCTCACACCACTCATCACTTTGTGAGGTGGCATCCACCACCTCCAGGATTCATCAAAATCAATTTTGATGGATCCCTCACCAATTCCTCAACAGTCGGTGGTTTCATCATTCGAGACTAAACGGGCAAATTAATAAAGGCAGGAGCAGCATATTGTGGCCAAACTTCAATTTTGGTAGCCGAAGCAAGAGCACTCAGAGACGGTGTGCATGCAGCAATTCATGAGGGATTCGATAAAATCTTCATTGAAGGGGACAATCAATTAGTTATACAGGCTTTGAAGAGCACCATTAACATTCCATAGCAGATTTCCAACATTATTAAAGATGTCCAGATTGGACTAAATCAGGGTACTCAAGTTCAAATCAATCATATTTTTCAAGAAGCCAATATGGCAGCAGATTCGTTATCAAATTTTGAACACTCCATTACTAGTTCATTCATCAATTATGTATGTTTTTCACCCTTCCTTCGAGCATTACTTGCTAATGATGTAATTGGGTGTACTCTTGTGAAAAGAGACGCCTAACATCACCCTTTACCATTTACCATTGTAATATATATATATATATATATATATATATATATATATATATATATATATATATATATATATCTTACATTTATTATTGTATTTCATAGTTGTTATTAAATGTTGAACTCTGGTTTCTAACTTGTTTTTCTTTAATTTAATGCTGAGATTTGGGTGAGGGAGAGATAGCCCAAATTGATCAAATTATGGGTGATTGAAGGCTGAAAAGGAGCCAAAATTGAGCGCTATCTTCTATTGAGATATCTTGACTATCTTCGTAGTTTTTTGGTCTTTGTTTTCATATATTTGCTCTTCTTGATTCTAATATAAAGTTTCTTTTGTTAATGTCCAAAATTGGCATAAGGATGATTGGATCCGTTGAAGTATCAAGTTATGGGCCTTTGCTTGGTTGGAAGCAAAACTATGATTTAAGATCATATTTTTAATTATGGTTATAGCTTTTGTAGACTTAAAATTTGTAATTTTTCAAAAACTTGGTTTGTATGATGTGCTTCTCTTTATTCCCAACCCCGAAATTCCCAAACTTGGTTGACTATATTTAAAATTTAGATTGTGGCCTTGTTGTCTTATTGCTTAGTTTAATCAAATAAATGTGCTAATAACTTAATAGTTTGATTTTTTCATTTTTAAAAAAATGATTAAAAATTAAATTAAAAATGCGGAAAGAAAAATACTAGGTACCCGGTTGCGGAACTTGTCCCAACCGGTTCTGTGACCAAGTCTAGAAATTCTGGAACCGGTCCAACCAGGACTGGACCATTTTCCAAATTTCTGGACCCGGTCCAATAGAAACTGGGATTGGCTTCATAAAAATGGACTGAGAATCCGATTCTGCTCAGCCGTAATCCCAACCTGCACATCAAAAAGCCAAGAAAACAAAGAAATTTTTAATTAAATAAAAGAGGAGATGAGATTGAGAGGAAACCCTATTGACTTTCCGACACTAGCTCGCTACTAAGGGCCTATTTCTTTCGTGGGTAAATTGGGTGGGTCAAAAGGGTGAAGTGGGTTGAAGTTGGTTGAGATGGATTGAGATAAGTTGAAGTTGGTATTTTTTTTTAGGTGGGTTGAAATAGGATGAAGTAGGTTGAAGTGGGCTGATGTTGGTTGAAGTAGGTTGAAGTTGGTATATTTTTTATGTAGTGGGTTGAAATGGGTTAAAATAATCAGAATGTAATTAATGTGTGATAATTTATGAAGTTATCCAAATTTTGTGAAATTTTTGTTTGATATTTTTCATTTTTTTTTCTGATTTTTAATTTTTAATTTGTATTTTTTCATTTTTCATTTTTCATTTTTTTTTTACTTTTTTTTAAAAAAAATTTGTTTTATTATTTTATTTTATTCTTTTTTTAATTTTCTATTTATTTTTGTATTTTTGTATTTTTTTTTTTAATTTTTTATTTTCTATTTTTTATTTTTTATTTTTATTTTCTGGTTTTTATTTTCCCTTTTTTTATTTTTTTCTTCTTTTTCTTCTTTTTTTATTTTATTTTATTTTTTTTTTATTTTATTTTTTTTTCTTTTAAATTTTTTATTTTTTTAGTTCCTTCTTTCTTATTTCTTATTTCTTATTTCTTATTTTTTATTTCTTATTTTTTAAGCTTGTAATCTTTATTTTTTTTTTTTTTTTAATTTTTAACTTTTAATTTTTATTTCTTAATTTTTAGTTTTTAATTTTTAATTTTTTAATTTCCTATTTCTTATTTCTTATTTTTCATTATTTTTCATTATTTTTCATTATTTTTTATTTTTTATTTTTTATTTTTTATTTTCAATTTTAAATTTCTTATTTTATACTTTTTTATTTTAAATTGTTTATTTCCTAATTTTTTGGGTTATTTTGTAATTTGTATTTTTTAATGCGTCTATTTTTTATTTTTTATGTTTTATGGTTTATGTTTTTTTTGTAGTTTTATTTTTTATTTTGTACTTTTTAATTTTCATTTATTTTTTTATTTTTTATTTTTTTATGGTTATATTTTTTATTTTTTTTATTTTTTAATTTCGTATTTTTAATTTTGAAATTTTTAATTTTATTTTTTGTTTCTTATTTTTTAACTATAGTTGTCATTTTTTATTTTTTTATTTATTGTTTTTTATTTTTTGTTTTTGATTTTTAAGTTGTCAATTTAATTTTTTATTTCTTTTTCACTTTCTACTTCATACTGTTCAATTTCTTAGCTTTACAGTTATTTATTTTTTTATTCTTTTATTTTTATTTTTTATTTTGCTTTTTAATTTTTAATTTTTAATTTTTTAATTTGTCATTTCTTATTTTTTATTTTTTTATTTTGTATTTTTTAAATTTTTAAGTTTTTGTTTTTAATTTGTAATTTTTATTTTTTTAGTTTTCAATTTTTTAGTTTTTGATTTTTGATTTTTGAATTTTGTTTTTTTTTATTTCTTATTTCTTAATGTTTATTTTTTATTTTTTTAAGTTCTTATTTTTTTTTTTTTTTTTGTAATTATTAATTTTTAATTGGAATTTTTTTATTTGTTATTGTTTTAAATTTTTGTTTTTTTTATTCAGTTTTTTTATTTTTTATTTCGTATTTGTTTTTCAACTTTTTATTTTTCATTTTTTATTTGTTCAATTTCTTATTTCTTATTTCTTATTTTTGATTCTTTATTTTTGTTTTTTACTTTTTTAATTTCAGGTTTTTTATTTCGTAATTTTTTTCGTGATTTTCTCAATTTCAGGTTTTTTAATGTTTTATATTTTATTTTTGTTGCTGTCAATTTTTTTTTCGTGGGAGTGGTCGTACGTGGGTTACATTTCAAGTGGGAGAACACATTGCTTGCAACATTTCAACTGCAATTCGTCTCATCGCTTTCTCCCATTCTGTTGCCCAGCCAAGCCCCACCTCCACCTGCCATTTCCGTGTGCTCAGTCCAGCCGTGATCGGCGCCGACCTAGAACGCAGCCGCCGCCGACGTCTCCAGCCAGAACCGCGGCCACAGACACCGACAGGCTCGCGAGCAGCAACTAGGTTAGGGTTTTGAGGAGGGCAGTCGTTGCTTCGACGGTGCTTCCACGGCCGATCGGCGAACGACAGAGGACCAGTCGGCGCATTCTCCGGCCACTACCGGCGCCACAGACCGCGACCGTGTCCCCACCACCGCCCGTACCCTGTAAGTCCGGCATGTGCTGTTCTGCGTTCGTTTTTCGATTTCGAAATTAGGAGTTGTTGAATTAGTTGTATTTGTATTGTTTTGTTCTGTTATGATGCTCTGCACAAGTGATTGAACGGATAACTGAATTGTTGAGCGAACTACACCCATTGTTGTGATAAATCGGAGTTAGTGAATTGAGTTTTTGGTTCTGAGTTGTGTGGGGTATAATGTTGGAAAATGGGGCCTCAAACTTTGTGATTTCAGTTCTGTGGTGGATCGGTCATGCTTCGTAGTTGACTGTTGCAAGCCAGGGCGTCGAATTTTGTAGTTTGAGTGGTCTGGTGGATTTGTCATGTTGCTAGTTGGTGGATTTGTCATGTTTCAATGGTTTGGTGTAGTGCTTGTTTATTAGCTATTTTTTTCACTGAATGATTAGGTACACCAGCTGTGAATTTGTGATTTGTGAGTTGTTCTTGTGTGGTGTTGGAAATGTGATTTACAAAATTGTCAGTGACGATCCATTACCGTTGTGTATGCGTTTTGTGGCCTGACCATGGAATGTTGATGGATATAGCAAGTTGAATGTGATGGCGGCTTCTGCGAAAAAATCTGCTAATTGGACAAACAGGGATGATGAGAAGTTACTGGATGTTCTGATTGAACAAAGAGCTCAAGGAGCAGTTAAGTTTGAGTGGAGTTTAGTGAGGGTGATGTTGAAAAATGAAGGGATTCATAAGGAGAACACCCAAATCAAAAACCGTTGTCATGATTTACGGAAGAAGTTGGGCGCTTGGGAATGTCTTGTTGGTAGAACAGGGGTGGGTATTGATTCGACGACTGGGGCTGTGGATGTGCCCGACTCCGCTTGGGAAGAATTCCTCCAGGTAAATGGTGTACAGTTGTAGCAGTTTTTTCGTATTACGTAACATCGTTGTTGGGATTTCTAATTGTAAACATTGATTTGTGTTATCCTGTGCAGAAACATGGTGGCAAGTATAAATCGTTCCGGAAGAAGATGCCAGCGAACTTGGACAAGATGAAATCCGCATTCCACGGGAAGCACGCGACAGGGGAAATGAGCTTCGCTCCTGGGATGGTTGGTTCCCCGAGTAACCAAACCCACTGGTCCAAGGGAAAGGCGATTGATTTCGTCGAACATGTCGGTGACAGTGACGAAACCAATGAGGATGGATCCGAGGACGGTATGGAATGCGTTCGTGCGGAGGAAAGTCGATCTCCACCGAAGACTGATCACAGCTCTCGGAAGCGAAAAAGTGAAGGGGGCACCTCCAGCGATGGCATATGGCAAGCGCTTATGAGTTGGTCATCGAGAGAAGATGAGGTCAACCAAGCCCTTGCTTTTCTCCGCATGAGGGAGAAGGGAAAGCAACAACCATCCCTTACGAAGCAGGTGCAAGCACGCCTCAAGCAACATCCCGAAGTTTTTTCCATGGGAACGGATTTCATATGGAGTGTTATGGACTACATCATTCAAAAAAAGGAAGAAAGTCTTTTCTTGGATTTGGATGATGAGTTTGTGGTTAGGTACATCAAGTCAAGAGGGTTTTCCATGTGATTGTGTAAGCGGATTGGAGTATGTATGCCTTTATGTTATTGCGTGGTGTTATGTTTGGAGTTTCTGTGCGTTACGAGTAGGTACTCATAGACATCATCGTTACTTTGTTTAGGATGACGTTGTTGCTGTGTTTGCATTTTATGTTGTTGTTGTATGTGTACTTGATTTATCGTTGTATGCAGAGAAACAAGACGCTATGTGCCAAGTATTATGTTCTTGTGTTTCAGCTCGCTTATTGTTGTCTGTTGATATGATGTAGAATGAATGAGGATCACTGTACAATGGATCTGGCGGATTGTACGATGGATGAGGTGGAAGACCAAGCTATTAATACTGTTATTGGTTACACCCTAGAATGTTATCTTGAGGATCGACGTCGCTCCACGTTGAAAGAGAGGCTGCCAAGAGCAGTTGGTGGGGAGAGTGGGGCGCAGTACGTGCATAGATTGTTGAGCAGGAATCGTACAGACTTGTGTCGTAAAGTTCTTCGCCTCGAAAATGATGCTTTCACACATCTGGTTAGGTTATTCATAGAGAGAGGTTTATTGGAAGAGAGTCGTTTTCTGAAAGCTGCCGAAATAGTTGCAATGACGTTGTTTAGGTTGGCAAGAGGGGCTAGCTATCGGGAGGTTGAAGATCGCTTTCAGCATTCCCTATCAACAATAGGCAAAAACCATAAACAAGTACTCAACGGTCTGGTGCAGTTGTCTTCTGATATTGTTAGGCCGTACCAAAGTCAGGATGAAGTGTCCGCTGAAATTCTCCAGCAAAAAGGCTTCTACTGGCCATTTTTTAAGGTACGCTCTCAACCTTCGCACACACTTTAACATGTTGTCCTCATTCAACGTAAAGGTGAAAACACGCTGAAGTTGTTATTTTCTGTTGCAGGACTGCGTTGGGGCATTAGATGGGACGCATATTCAATGCGTAGTAGGAGATGATAGTGGGCAACGATTTCGAAATCGTAAAGGCCGAAAGAGTTGGAACATTTTGTGTGTCGTTTCCTTTGATATGATGTTCACATATGTGAACGTTGGCTAGGAAGGAAGCTCCCACGATCTACCTGTGTTGAAGGATAGTTTGAGTCAGCGTAAATTTCGTTTCCCTCATCCTCAACCAGGTACTCAAATTTTCGTTGCCGTGCTTTTAAGTAATTTGATTAATTATATATCGAAATTCATGTGGTGTCTTCGTATTACGTACTGTAACAGGAAAATATTATTTGGTGGATTCTGCGTATCCAAATACGACAGGGTACTTGGCTCCATATTCAGGGAAGAGCGTTCGCTACCACATTCCGGAATTCATAAGGGGCCGGTGATGCGGCCATGGGCCACAAGGCATTGAAGAAGAGTTTAACTATCGACATTCCTCTTTACGCGGAGTAGTGGAGCGAACATTTGGTGTTCTGAAGAACACTTGGAAGATTTTGGATGATAGGATGCCTCAAATGAGTTTAGAATCACAAATAGAAATTGTTATTGCAGCATGTACACTCCACAATTTCATCCGTCTCCATGAGAAGGGGATGCAAATCTCACCAAGGTCGTTCGGCGCTGTTCCAACGCCAGCTGTTAACCTATTTGATCAGGATGGTAAGAATGCCATGAAAGAAATTAGGAATCAAATAGCGAATGAAATTTGGGCTTCTCATTCCACCAGAAATTAAATGCTTATGAAGGTAGGACTGACAGGTGCTCGTACGTTTGCATCGCTTTATATGTGCGATGTGTTGATGTAAGCATTTCCGTATGTATGTGCATTTCTTCATCGTTCAGTTATGTTCGCAAATTGCAGTTACTTACTGATTTGCCAACGTATTTAATTTGCCATGTCACGTACAAAGTTACAAATACATAACCGATAGTGTAAACAGTACGCACAATTGAAACAAACTATCAGAAAATTGTAAACCTGATTATGAACCACCAACACAAACATACAAAATAACATCATAACCTGATTACGAAGCACCAACAAAAACATTTTTTAATTTGTATTTATTATTTCTTGTTTTTTGATTGTTTCATTTCGTATTGTTCATTTTTTGTTTGTTATTTTTTTTTAATTTGTAATTGGTAATTTTCTTATTTTGTATTTTTTGGTTTTTTATATTCCAACAAAATAAAAAATGAAAAATAAAAACCAATAAATAAGACATAAAAAAAATAAATCAAAACATCGACAAATAAGAAATAACAAATACAAAACAAAAAATTGAAAATTAAAACTAAAACGTAAACAATAAAAAAATGAAACATAACAAATAAGATATGAAAAAATAAAACCATAAACAACATAAACAACAAAAAATATATACAAATAAACAAATACAAAAATGAAAGATAAAAATTAAACATTAAAAATAAAGAATATAAATGAAAAATAAAAATAAAAAATAAAAACACAATTACAAATTAAAAAAAATAAAAAATAAAAAAATAAAAATTACAAATTAAAAAATAAAAAATAAAAACTAAACCTAAAAAATAAGAAAGAAAAAATAAAATTAAAACATTAAAAATTAAAAATACGAAATTAAAAAAATAACAAAATAACAAAATATAAACATAAAAATAAAAAATTTAAAAAAAATAAACGAAAATTAAAAAGTAAAAAGTAAAAAATAAACACATAAAAAAATGCAAATCAAAAAATAACAAAAGAAAATTAGGAAATAAAAAATATAAAATAAAACAGTATAAAATTAGAAATTTAAAAATTACAAATTGAAAATTGAAAATTAAAAATTACAAATTACAAATTCCAAATTACAAATTACAAATTACAAATTAAAAATTACAAATAAGAAATTAAAGAAATAAAAATTATAAATTATAAATTATAAATTATGAATTATAAATAAGAAATTAAAGAAATAAAATTCAAAATTAAAAATTAAAAATAAAATTTTAAAATTTTAAAAAAAATTAAGGATTAAAAATTTAAAATATAAGAAATAAAAAACAAGAAATAAAAAATAAGAAAGAAGAAAGAAGAAACTAAAAAAATAAAAAATAAAAAACAAAAAATAAAAAATAAAAAAAAATAAATAAAAAAAATGGAAAATAAAAAATAAAAAATAAAAATAAAAATTAAAAATAAAAATAAGAAAATAAAAAAATAAGAAAATAAAAAAATCAAAAATCAAAAATCAAAATCAAAATAAAAATAAAAATCAAAATAAAAAAATAAAAAAATAAAAAAAAATAAAAAAAATCAAAATCAAAATCAAAAATCAAAAAATCAAAAATAAAAAATAAAAAAAGTAACAAAATAAAAAAAAATAAAAAATAAAAAAATAAAAAATAAAAAAATAAAAAAGTAAAAACAAAAAAAATGAAAAATGAAAAATGAAAAATGAAAAATAAAAAAATAGAAAATAAAAAAATAAAAAGTAAAAAAGTAAAAACAAAGAAATGAAAAATGAAAAATGAAAAATAAAAAACTAAAAATTAAAAATTAAAAATCAAAAAAATAAAAAATAACAAACAAAAATTCCACAAAATTTCGATAACTTCATAAATTATCACATATTAATTACATTCTCATTATTTTAACCCACTTCAACCCAGCACATAAAAAATATACTAACTTCAACCAACTTAAACCAACATCAAGCCACTTCAACCTATTTCAACTCACCTCAAAAAAGAATATCAACCCACCTCAACCTACCTCAACCCACCTCAACCTACTTCACCGTTTTACCCACCCAATTTACCCACGAAAACAAAAGGCCCTAAATCTCACATGATACTTTACAAATTATTAAAATTATGAATGGGTGGGTTGAAGTGGATTGAAGTAGGTTGAGATAGGTTGAAGTTGGTATTTTTTTTTCAAGTGGGTTGAAGTAAATTGAAATGGATAATTGCAGATTGACTCACGAAAAGAACAGCCCCTAACTTTGCATCCTCAATCTACTTCTTTAGTACACAACCCCCTTTCTCTCTCCACTCCTCTCTCTTGTTTCCAGATTGCCAAGCCCCTGACTCTTCTTATTCTTCTACTCTTCAACCTTACTGATGCCATCAATGACCAGTGTCAATCAATCTTGCCGTTACCCATCAGCGTACTTGCCGACACTGGAGAAGTCAATCGTACAATTAGTTTCTTTTTTTAGCCTTTTTTGGTAAAAGTCCAGTTGAACTACAATTTGTCCAGGTCTTCAATACACCGGTTTTCCGATTCTGATCAATTTAAAGTGGTTTAATAGCTTCAACGGCTTTGACGTTTTGCAGACCGGTGGTCAAAGCCGGTCCCACCGGGACTGGCCAGTCTGAACCAGTAATCCTACCAATGATATTTTGTTTCAATACTGCTAACAGTTTCTTTTTTTTTTTGTTGACCACCACTCAGTAATTTTTTATTTTGGTGGGGAGTGGTTCGTTGTTGGGTGGAGACACTCCCCCGCCCCCCGGGCAAAAATAAACAAAATGGGGCAATGATAGCAAAAATCTGCAAGTTAATTTTCACCGCCGTTATATCATACTTCTGAGCACATATTCAAGAGCCACATCGGCAAATTGCAGGTATATGTCAGCGAATTTAATACATGAGATCTGAGAAATACACGCTTAGGATATTCCATGATAATTTCAAGATATCAGCTCATCTCGATTGTGTTGACCTCATGTCTAATTGCATCAACCCCTGTCCGTTTGCAGACATAAGATGAAACTGTATTGACCAACAATTCCGCCCCCCCCCCCCCCAAAAAAAAAAAAAACAGAAAAAGGTGATCTCACTGAAACCAAAATGAAACACACAACAAAACACAACAAATAAAACAAAAATCATATTTGAAGCAACGCATTGAAAACCTGACCCTAGTTAAATATGTGCTCCCAAAGCCAAAGGCAACTTGTTCATCTCTCCATCACAGCATCAACCAAATCTCTCGTTGCCATGAAACCAAAATCGGACAATGAACCAAGAAATTTGTGTGCTAGACAACAAACTCACCAAATAAGAGCATTAACTTCAGTCCAATCACGTTAGCTGCCACTGCCTTCAACTTGTAGGCATCTACCACATCCTTTTTTCCCTTTTTGGGGGGGGGGGGGGAGTAAGAGATCATTTCGTGTCTCAATCAACTTCATAATGAAAACTCAGCTTTAGCTGGAAAGATGCTCATCTCAATTGTACTGCTTCATATAAAACCAGTCCGGCCTCCCCTTCGGCTGTGCCTATCATATGCAGTGTTGATTTTGTCGACAAGCTCATTCATTGCACTACAAGAAGGTACCAAAGCTAATGAGTGGCAAGCACAAATGCAGAGCACACAGCAACATGACAAAGTGATTGTATAGTCAGTTTCGCAAGAAGCACCAGCAACTCATCCATGTGATTACTAGGGTTTGAATCCAAATTAACAGGGACTGCCTACGTGGGGATCAGGGTTCAGATGCAACCTAACACTAAACACGCGATTACCAGATTATCCAGCTATGCAATAAATTCTGACCAGGTCACTCTCCCAGTGAAAATGTCTCCTGCAAGGAAGAATGCTGCCTGCTCAAGCACCACCTTCACAAATGGCGAAACGTACTATGGTGTAGTGAGTGTCCATGTATGCTCCCATCAAGCATAGGATAACCTAGTGCATGCCTCTAACTGAGCCAAGTGAACCCCAAGCCTCTTAGGTGGAAGCTGGGTCACCTGCCTCTATATGACCCTTCAGAGGTCAAACAGTAAGATACATAACAATGAGAGAGCATGGAAGACACCAGATCTAAAAAGCTGTATGCGAGAGGAAATAAATCATTCACAGGAAAGGGACATCACAAAGTGATCACTTGAGGACATAACCCAAAGAAACAGAGTAAAGTCGTCATAGGGAACGATCGATTATGAAATAAACATTACCTTGAGCAGTTAGTCAACATTGCAAGATAGGTGACTAACAAGGTGTCATTATATTCCTGCAAAAGATACCCAGTATCCAACTTAGTGAAACAAACGCTTGATAAGCCAACGTCAACACAAGCTGCGCTCAACTAGTATATCAGCGATACAATTTACAGATCACAATTTCATGAACACTGGTATTCCCTAATTCGCATGCAAAAAAAGAAAGAGAAAAAAAAAAGAGAAAACAGAAAGGATTACCATTAAGAAATCATCTTGAAATTTTCCAGACTCAATAGCAGGCAATCTCCTCAAAAGACTAGAGACTTGTCTCAATAATGAATTCTCACAAGGAATATCACCTGCAATAATGTAAGAAAGCAAAACAGAGCTCAGATTAAGTTGCTTGTGATCTCAAAATACTTCCTCAACAGCATGATCAGGCGCAGTGTTCGCAGCAACAAAGTGTTACATATAGGAACTTGAGTACAGATCAGCGATCCACAATATCATGCCTCCGCTCAGTCAAAGATGCAATCAATGTTACAACGCTGCCCCCACCCAAAACAGCATCGCTGCTTGGAGGGGCCCTGGAGTGGAAGTGTTGCCAATATATGCTACCATAACTTTGCAATACCAATTTCCAGATTGGCCATTGTTTCACAACAAAGAACGATAACTTTAATGTTGGACAAATTCTGCTGAGTTCTTACACTCCACTGCTCTACACAACCAAATTAAGGACCACAGTAAGTTATGCACATGTTCATTTCAATGGCTTTATTTTCTTTGATAAGTAATCAGAAGTTGTATTAAGAAGACACCAAGGGAATGTCACCCATATACAAAAGGAGGTCATTACAAAATACCATCATGCCCTCAAGCTCTTTACAGTAATCATCAATAGCCCTGACCTTGCTCTCAGAAATCTGGCCCATTCCTCTCCTTCCAAGTGCTTCACCAGATAGTCAAAGGCATCAACTTCCAAACACCTAGGAAATCAATCTCTTTGCTTGCACAAGGCTACCAACATATAGATCTCCAGACCCTACTAAGGCAGGACCTCATTTGTCATACTACATGCCATTCGGTATTCGCATTCAGAATCTATTGCAAACATCACCGCTAATTCCACTTTAATTTCACTTTCTCCCTAGTTCTCTCAAGTAGAGAAAAAGCCCAAAATTAAAAAAACAAAAAAGGCAGTACAATTGTTCTGTACTTTCCAACCATAGTTGATGGTATTTAGAAGCTCCATGCACAAAAACACAAACAAGCACACACCACAACTATCCACCTCCTTCCTCTTTTTACTCTAGCTGAAATGTCGATGTTTTGGGTCTACAAGGCCAAGAACCAAAATATAGTTCTTTAGGGAGATATCAGATACATATGGGTCTTCACAACTCACAACAGCTCATCACAATATAGAACCTTGAAATTGGATACATTCAAGACCCTAAAACCCTAGAGTTTCTCCAATGGACATGACCTTCTAGTCTAACCCAGATTTTTTCCAAAAAAGTAGAACCTTGATGATCTCAATTGAAAATGGATCCAGAGGTTAACTGCTACGGTCTCATGCTTGCTTTTGGTAAGCCAGCAAAAGAAATTTTCCTCAGACATATATTTGCACAGTGGAAACAGTTGCTGAGAAGATAAAGTAAATTAGACCAACAGTCCTGCTCCAAAAGCAGGCGTCTGCTCAATGATAAAATAAGAACTCCATAGGCAGCTCAGGGAACTCAAAACCAGTCCAGAAGATCCAGATGTTTTGCAATAAGAATAAGCTGCATCCACCACCTTTTCAGGCCAAAAACTGTATTGCTCGCCCGATCCACACACCCCCCCCCCAAACCCCAAAAAAAACAAAAAATAAAAAAAGAAAGATGCAGCTCTAATCCTGCACAGTAACATCCATAAAGAAAAGAATAGAAAACAAGAGTCCATTTACCTTTCTGCATAGCAACAAGATACTCATGGAGTACTCTGATCCTGCTATTCAACATCTTTATTGCACTGTGTATACCCGTCAAATGAGCAGCCACTGCACACAAAAAGAACACCGGTTAACTTAAAATGTTGGTAACCACTGATTTTAATTAGGCAGAAGTGCATGCTTCCGGTTATATTCATTTTTAGGTCATCTTGTCTGAAGGAAGAGTAGGCAGGTAGAAGCTCACATTGGGTGGCAGCAGAGCCACCATCAGATGGTTTAAGATGTGCAACATGGTCAACAGAGATCCTTTCTGCTTCCACTGTCTTTAAAGAAAGAAGAGAACGATTTGGCAAAGTCGCACAAACATGCAGGTCTATATGGAGGGTGCTGGGAAGGAGAGAGAAGCACCTCGATAGTGTAGCTTGAATGGACAAATATCAGCTGTGGACTGCCATCTATGACATGCAATTCTGTGATTGAAAATTACAATGATTAGCAATAAGATCTCATCACAAACAGCTACCTCAACAAAGAAGCTGTGATTCCTAAGAGCCAGCCAACTAATAGGACTCAAAGACAAGATGACCAACAGCTAGACAAAGATGTACTCTAAGATAAGACTATCATCAGATTCAGAGCGCCTGACAAATGACATTAATTAAAAATGTCACTGTAACACAGAATATCTTGAACATCAGATCCAAATAATAACCCAGCATCCCACCTAGACATGGTGCTGGGGCATTAGATTGAGAGTGCCGAACTAATAATAATTAACAATAGTAAAGCAATGGATAACAATGACATCAACTAACACTGGTTCAGTAACATATAACAAATGACATAATTAACAATGGTAGAGTAATGCAGAGGAACAGTAGAACTTCAAATCCGAATAAAAATCCAAATGTACCACAGTATAAGCCAAACACTGAAGAGCATAGAAGTTGTTTCCATCGGAAAGTAAAATAAAAATAAGTAGTTTACCATGGAGAAACTAATTCGAAAAAAACCAAACAACAATATACTAATTTTTATACAACCATGACGATACGAATGTTTCAAGTTTAAAGAAAAAAGAAAATAAAATATGAAAGGTGAACTCAAAAAAAAAAATACGGAAGTTCAATTTCAAAAGAATACGATATGGAAGTTCCACTAAGATTCAACACCTCAAAATTTAGAGATTGATAGAATGAATTTATTGAGCATGAGTTATGGGTGTCTATTCTTGACCCCGCCCAAAAAAAAAAAAAAAACACAGAGAATGAAGTGCCCTCCTAGTAGCCATTGCAGGTCAGTCAAGTAACAGTCCCATTTTCAGCCCAAAAGCAAGCCCAATGATCATATTCCAAGCCCAAAATAAAACGGTGTCTTTTTATAAAAAAGACCAAAAAAAGATAAGAAAGACATGCGAGCCGGAACACAGCATCATTCCTCCACACGTTCTGATCCAGGCGAATGTGGCCTACAGAGAGTCCTGGATTGCGGACCAGGACAATGGAACACAAGGCAAGGATTGCCGATGCTCTCAATGCCTATTACTTCTCAATATCAATAAATTCCCCACAGAGAAACCAAAACATTCAAGCATCTAAAGAAGCTAATAATCATGCCTTTATCCTCCACCAGATAACCGTAGCCAAAAAGAACTCCATGAAAGCCTTCCAATGCGCCTCCAAAAACACAACACATATCTCTTTTTCGTACATAAAATGGAACTTGTCCCTTGGGATGGTATCATAGAGCAGGACGTGACCTCTTCATCTGTGTTTGCCATTTAAAATTACTATAACATTACTCTAATGCTTCTCACATAGCTGCTAGCTCCCACCTAAGAGGCAGTACAATAGTCATACCAGGGGCAGGCTTACCCTCACAGTTAAAGAAATGCCATTTCCATTAGACCTATCTTGTGTATACCCCACTAAAGAGAAATGAAGAACAGGCAGTTACCAAAACATTTTAGTTAGTACACTATAATCAGAAGATAAAAATTTGCTCATTCATAAGTCCTTCAACTTACAGAAAACACCAGTTCATTCACATTTATAGCTTTCTAAAGGTATCGACTCACAAAGAAGTATCACATCAATCAGCATAAAATCTTTCATAAGGCCTTCATTCACATCAATTGGCAACTAAGTACACCTAAACCTTCCCACACATGTAGAATGCACTGCAATTCAACACTGTCATGACGGACGTCAAGCATTGCAGATTGATAAAATTTAGAAATGGCAAAAATTTGGGTTCGGTCAAATCCATGTTGGACAAATCATACAATGTCCAAAATTTGGACAAAATTTTTTTAACAATAGTTGGGTTTTTTCGGGTCAGACAAATCAGACAAGCACAAATTCAGGTCAAAATAGGATTTGAAAAACAGAAATATGAAAAATCTTGTGCACAGAAACAAAATCCGGATGAGAAATTCATGACTATAACCAATTTTTTTCGGGTCGGACAAATTCGGATAATCGAGTCAGACAAAAGTTTGCCAACCCTGATAAAATGTGTAGAGATGGGCCTACATATATCACATTCAACATAATGTCATCAATTACAAATGTAATCCCAAAAAAGGAATCATTTCCAAGATTTCCACCAACATTGGTAAGAAAGCCAGATCTGCAATTTGGTGGCATATACATGATTTCCCAGCATCAGATGGCAACAACAAAAGGAGGAAAGAGAAGCACACAAGCAGCAAAACAGCACGGTAACAGAAGAGTTTCACAAAAATATATTCCCCTTGGCCCTAGTGCATTATCACAAGGAAAATCATACAGTCCCAAGTGCCTCCCTCTATTTTGACCCTCGTCAACAGAAATTTTTACCCAGGCTATTTGTTGCTCTTTGTACAGTCATACATATGTCTCAAATAAGAATATGTAAGCATGAATTTCCCTCCAACATTACAGTAACCTTTTAGAGCCTAGTTGCGAAGGAAGTCTGAATGGCAACCCATACCCAAGGAGTTGTTAATCTCCTTAGAATTGTCTCAGCAACACAATATAAACATACTTTACATACTTGTGAAGAAATGACATGGAAGGAAGCCACAGTATAAATAATAAATTACATAAATAGATACAATGCATCAGTCAGCATGTTTAAAAAATCAACGGTAGAGACAGAGCTTTCAAGCTCCACAGCACACAGATATTACATGACAAATTAGAACAAAGAGGGCAGGACAAATAGAAATTACCACTTTCGTAAATAGTAACTGGAAGATCCTTCTGTGCAGGATTGATTGCTGGGTTGAGTAGAACATATACAGGGTTCTCATTAATATCCATCAGCTGTAAAGTAATTAATATCTGTCAGCTCCGGCATATTAAAATTTTTAAAGGCATTTCACCACGACCTCTACATCCCTTCCGTTTGAGCTGAGGTAGTTATTCTTAAACATATATAAGCACAAATTTGACCCACTATATTAGGGCTAATGCAGCAGGAATACAATCAGTTGACCTAGTGAATTCCTTAAGAAAGAATACAAGTGCCAGCTTTGATTCCCAAGATATATAAAGAAAAACAAACCACAAGTCACGTCATTGTTGTCTCTGTGACTAAGGAAATACCAACGCGAATGATAATGCAAAAATAAAATTGAATCTTGTCACTAAACAACTTAGAAATTGATTTGGACTCAATCTTGAGCTTTGAACAGTTCTCCCAGTCCAAGTTGAAACATTACAACCAAGAAGTTGCAGGCATTTTTGCCGCCTTCTGCTCAACTTGTTAGATCAAATAACTCAAAGCAGTAATGAAGGATGGATAAAATACTGACCAAGGGCCTGTTCTTGTTGTTGGTAAATAAACATTTACCAACTCTTCCTAATCCTTATCAATCTTCACCATTATTTCCCATTGTTCCCACAGCTTAAAAAAAAATTCCAACTATTCCCAATCCTTTCCATCATTCCCAATCCTTACCAATTCTTCCCTTTAACCAATACCAATCTTATTTGCCAACAAAAAGAACAGCCTAAAAACTTCATTATTTTCTATATTTTCTGACATAGCTACCTCGTTTTCCTCCAATACTTTCCCTTGGGAATGGTTACTCTTGTTCCCTTTGCTCCCTTAATTTTCTCTCTAGCTCCATAACATACAGAGAACATAAAACATGAGACATCAGATTATCAAATACCAAGCGCACTCTACATAAACATGTTTCTCTTCTTTTTGTATTCTCCTTTCACAACAACAGCTTGTCTGATATGATGTTCTCTTGTACCCTCCTTAGTCACTATGTCTCAAGTTTCGTTAGATGCCAATATAATTCTGTATTAAAAAAAATTAACTATTAGCTACATTAATTAGAGAAAGGTAAGAGACTCTTGACCTGTCAAATTAACCCAAATTCAAAAGTTACAACCAAAGTTCATGCATCCTACAACCAACCTAAAGCAAACGCAAGTGGCGACTCTCCCAACCATCTAACTCCAAGGTACAACAAACCCAAATCCAATCCGACCAATCCAATCCAATTTGCACTTCTGAATACCATTCGTGGTAAAATGCCAAGGTTGTGAAATAAACCAAAGAGCTACGATAACAGAGGAAACAGATTGATTGTGCAAAGTAGGAATAAAAGATGCAAATGCAGCTTATCTTGTAAGAGAGACCCAAAGAGACAAATTGTGCATATACGTATCAGTCACATAAGTTTTTGGGTAGAAAGCCACCAAAAGACCTCTCAGAAAACTACTACCCTGCCTATACGCCAGACACACTTACACAAAGTCAAACAAATGAATGGAGTCTTCGGGCTTCAAACAATCAAACAAAAGCAGGCAGCTAGTCTTAAACTGGAAGCCACCCACAACCGAAAGTCACCCACGCCGCTCTTAGCTTCCCCATACCTATGCTTACAAAACCCTGTGATCTAACTCATTCCCATAAAAACTACATCCTACAGAGGGTATTTTCAAAACTGAATGCCAGCCCACAAATTCACATGATTTAGGGAAGACAATAACTTACAGCTTTATGGATGTGCATATCAGATTCTTGCGCCTCACTCCCCGTTGAATACCAACCAAGTATATAGAAGTTCGGGAACACTTTCTTATCTGAACAGAACACAGAAAATAACCCATTATATAAAAACAATAATTCACAACGGAGACAACAAATATAATTCTAGAATTGGGAAACCCTAATCGCAGGGCTAAAAACAGAAGAAGAATCAGTAGTAGTCAAATACTAAGCAGTAACACCAGCCAGAAAATACAGATGAAAAAATGGCAGAGATAATATCAACGAGAGAAGGGAGACTGACAAAGCTCCTGCTTTTTCTCGAGAAAGGCACGATCGAGGGAGTGAGTGGAGGGATCGTACAGAAGTTCAAAGCTATTGAAAATCTCGACAGTGCGACCCCGTTGAACGCCGATGACGCAACCGTAGACTCTTAGCGGCGGAAGGTCGCCGGCACCGCCATTGCCGGCGGGGGGAAGGTGGTGCTGCGCGGCTTGGGACTTGACTCGAGTGTAATGATCTGAGATGTTGAGAATTACCAAAGGATGGAGCTTGAATGTTAGCCCACTACTCGACGACGCCGCCTCCGCCATGGAAGAAAGCCCCTGCTCTACCGACTCCGATTTCGCTCCTCAGTCCGCCCTCCGTGCTTCGCAAATAACACTTCTGTAGAGTTCTGAGAACTTTAGTTAGTTTTAATTTTTAATACTATTCATTTTTTTTCCCCCTTCTTTATGCCACTTGAATTAACCTACGGCTTTTTTGAACTAACCTATGTTAATATACTCTAATAAATTATTAAAAAAATTTATGTTTTTATTTAACTTAAAACCCCCATAGCCCATGATCCATTTTTTTGACAGCAATGGGTAAGGTAAATGAAAATTACAGAAATTGTCGTAATTCTAGTGATCTACACCGTACACTTGACATGATTAGATATAAATTGTTGATTTTTCAATTTAAAATAACGTATTTTAAAATGAATAAATTTAATTTTTGAATATTATGTTTCGAGGAGTAAAATAATCTCACTCTTTCAATTTCAATAAAAAGTTAAAATCAATAACTTAATTAATTTTTAAACTCTTCCCCTTCTCCTTCCCCTTCCATGGCCAGAAACCATGGAGGGTCGGTAGTAGTACCGGCGGGGTCGATTAAGCTGCACTAACCGGCGGCCTCCCCCCGTCCGACGCGCATTTCGATTCGCTTACCCACCCCATGTGAATGTCGTCGGCTTTTTCCAAACATCGGAGACAATGAACACTTTGGTCGGCAACGAGTTTCAAATTCACCAGTAGACGGGTCGACGTTCAACGATAGACAAGTCGACGTCCTACGGTATGGGTCGACGTTGCAGTGGGAGGTTCGTTTTGCTGCTATTCTATTAAGCACTTATTGGTATTATTCGTTAAAGTGGAAGAATTGTTAGGAAAGAAGAGTAGTTGCTTTGGTTAATCTCTTAATTTCCATAGTGTAGGTTTGGGGTTCGGATCTAGTTGAGCTTGTTTTTGGGAATTTTTGGTTCCAGTTTTCTTTTTCTTTTGTCGAGCGAAATTTTAGGTTATTTTTTTGTTCCCAACCGTCATCGTGACTCTTTACCTTTTACCCTAATCCATCCATAGTATAAATATACTTTTGTTATAAAAATATTAAACACAATTCATTAGTTCGTCTAAATTGCATATTCGTATCGTTATCACATGGATCTTTTTTCAAGCAAATGCAACCATCATATTGAATTGGAGGCACACAAGGTAAGTTATTGAATTGTATTATTAATGTTGAAAGTTAAATACTTTTTATTGTTCTATCTCCAAATTATTTCACTTTGTATTCTAGATTGTAATCGGTAAGTTTTAAAATAATGAACATATGGACTTGTGTGTAACTAATTGGGTTCTTAAACGAAGATTTTATCTTTATGTTTTCACAAATGTTATAAAAAATTGTGTGTAGTTTTGTGTTTGATTATATGGACTTGTATGTAATTAATTGGGTTCTTAAACAAATATTTTATCTTTATGTGTTCACAAATGTTATAATGAATTGTATGCAATTTTTTGCTTGATTATATGGACTTGTACGTATTCAATTGAGTTCTTGAACAAAGATTTTATCGTTATATTTTCACTAATGTCATAGTAAATTGTATGATTTTTTTTGTTTGATTTTATGATTTTTTTTGTTCGATTTTATCAGCTTGTTTGTAATAAGTGGGCTCTTACACAAAGATTTTCACTTTATGTTTTTACAAATGTTAAAATTGCGTATCTAATTTTTTTTGTTTGATTAGAATAAATATATTTTGTGGTATGTCTTTCTTGGATTCACCTAATATGTTATATTGGTCCTTTTTTTTAACTTGTAGAAATCAAACCAGAAGAATTCATGTGAGATGTGTAACTGTGCATGCAATTGCTTGGAAAAATTTGAGAAAGTATTTACCAAGTTGCAATCAATTAAAAATTTGCTACTATTTGTACATTTCATGGTCATAGATCATAGTATGAAAAAGGAGGCTACGGTAAAAGATGAAATTTGCATGAGTAGTATAGAAAAAATGGAATTTGAATCAAGTAGAGGTAACGATGTTCTCAGTGTTACTCCTCCTAGTGGTCCAAATTTATTTGATTATCCTTTAGCAAAACTATCAAAACAACACTCAAAATCCCCTTTCATAAAATTCACTAGCCAAGACTTTGGCAACCCGGATGATAAAACTTGTAAGCGAAGGAGAGAGCTTGCTAGTGAAGATGATGACAACTCTCCAGTTACCGAAATGACATTTCCTGCAACTTTGAAAAAACTATGTTTTAATAAATCATACTTTCCCTAATGGGCTGGTCACCATAAGGGATAGCCCAATAACTATAAATGAAGTACAACTAAGACATCACCTACACAAAGCACCGAAACAGTCACCAGTTAAAAAAGAAGTGGACGAGTAAGGACATCACTTCGAGATGGCGGCATAAAATCAGCAGGCAGAAGTTGACATTGGAGAAGCATCACGTGTTGGATGAAGATGACGTGAATAAATTTCAATGAAGAGACTTGCTCTCAGAAAATGAAGATACAAGGGTATGCCACTAGTATTTAATACTCATTTTCTTATTCGAGAAAAAATAATAACTTTTGGTGTAGATTTAGGGCGTGTTCGGCAACAGCGTTTTGGGTAACGTTTGACGTTTTGACTAAGTCAATACACTCATTAGGTAATTTTTAATGTTCGATAACATAGTGTTTTGACTAGTATTTCAAGTAACGTTTAACGTTTTAAGTAGCGTTTTTGAAAAACTAATAGTATTAACGTTTGGCATTCAAAAGTAGCATTTCATATTTTTTGGCCAAAAAATATCATTTGGAAGTTTTATCTTTGGAAATTATCTATATCATTTTATGTCAATTTACATTAATCAGCTAACACAACAGCTAAATTTACCGAACACATTTATTTCAACAGCTCATCTAAACCGCTATCCGCTAACAGTTAAATTAGAAACGCTATCCGCTACTTAAACATCTATCTGCTACCTGAACCGCTATCTGTTACTTGAACCGTTAATTTTGTCGAACAGGGCCTTAATTGTATCCCTACTCATGAACTACAACTTAGCAAGTCGTGTAGTGTCGATGAGCAAAATGAAATATTATTGCAATGTGGACCTTTGTCAACCAATGTTTTTGATGATTTAGATTTTGATACGTTTACCAAAGATGAACACAAGCAATCATCATTAGAAAATAAAGACGCAATGGTATGACATCAAATAGTTTTAAATATTTGTCTATTAATACAAAATGTCCCCAATTTTAATCATTGCTGGTAATCCCTATCTCACATTATACAGCTTATGAAATCTGATGATCTATACAATCTGCATGGGTCTAAAACTAATGTTGGGAATCATATAACTTATAGGAATACTATACCAAAAGTGGTACATGTATATGATATGTATTCATGCACAGTATACTTCAAGAAAAATAAGGGATCAACATGTTTTTCCCCCTTAAATCACCTATAATAACCTCAGCGTAACCATCACGTTCTTTTTGCTTTTTAAGCTTTTTCACATGATTCTTTAAATCTTGCTTGAGAAAACCCAATTTGTGATAACTCCGGACTCATTTCACCAAATTTCGCATGATGCAATGAGGAGGGAGGCAAGCTCTATGCATGCGTTCAATTTCAATTTGAGTCTCCTTTGGAATTTTCCTATGAGATCTAAATTTTTAAATGACAAAAATTTGCATTAGTAACATAATTAAATAAGTATATACAACAATTTAAAAGTTGATGTTGTCTAACCTCAAATATAGTACTTGATCTGCATTGGCAAGGGGATGTGTATGTACAACAACAAATCTTGTCACAATCCAATGATCTGTTTCTCTAATTTACTTGAATCGTATTTCAGCTTTACAACGAAAACACGTTTCATCCTTCGCTTTTTGCATCCTTTCAGTGTTGTCAACATGTTTTGCTAGGTGTACATCCTCTGCAGAACATTTAAACAATGCTGAGTTGGATGTCCATCTCTTCTGCTTTTGCATATCCCATCCTTCCGAACTCCGAAATGTTGAACTTTAGCATATTTTTTTATAAAATTCATGGCCTAAGTCAATAGTTTTGGATATAAATCTCCTCATGTCTTCCATGGTAAGATCTTGAAATTCTTCATCTGGTGTTACTTGTATATCTTTCAAACTTGCAATTCTAATAAAATCATCATCTTCATCCGTATATTCTTCTTCTTCTTTTTCAATGTGAAGATTGCACTGAACAAATTGTAAACATTAATCAAAACAAAATCAAAAAACAAAGAAGAAGCCCTATTGGATAGTTGTAAATGTTAAGAAAAATCAAATCAACAAAAAATATCACATAGAATTTGATCATTTTTTTAAAATCATGCAGTACTTAGATACACGTCTAAGAAAATTAATAATTGATACAATTAAAGATCAAATAAATACACATTGTGTGTTGAAATATAAACATAAAATAAGAACACAATCAAGATAACCTAATAAATATGCCCTCCAAGCACACAAACACATAAGAACATAAACAAAAACAAAGTTAGATTATTTAAAGTTGATAACTTTAGAAGCATATAATATATGCTTCAATGAAATTCACATCTAAGAAAATTTCATTGCATGCAACATTGCCTTATACCAACAACAACAACAACAACAACAACAACAAACTCCTAGTGTGGGTCCCGCTTTCACGGGGTCTGGGGAGATCCAGCTGTAGGCAACCTTACCTCTACCGGTATTCCTACCCATAGAGAGGTTGATTTCATAAGACCCACAAAACAGTTTTGTGGAAAAGGTTTATAGAGAAAACGGTCGCAAAAACCATTTATCGAGTGAGAAAAAGAGGAAGAGAAAAGGTTCCTGATATTAAATAAAGAGGGAGCAGAGACATACCTCAACAGACCAGGGGCACTTGTTGCCATCACATCTCAGAAAAGTACGACCTGCAGGTAAGCAAAACCAAAAAACCCCACCCTCCCCACACTGTCTAAGCTGCTGCTCCCTACGGAGCCGGTCCCCTACAATCAGAGATCTTAATCCTGTCCCGCCACAGCCTCCTATCCTGAGCCATGTCCTCTGTCAGATAGACAACTCGCAGGTCATCTCTAACCACTTCTTCTAGGCTCTTCTTCGGTCTACCCCTCCCTCTCTTACCACCGGGGGGGTTGGTCCTCTCACACCTTCGCACTGGGGCGGCCACACTTCTCCTCTTCACGTGGCCGAACCATCTGAGCCTCGATTCCCTCATCTTCTCCTCTATGGGGGCCACTTTAGCTAAGCCTCTTATTACTCCATTCCTAATCTTGTCCAATCTCGTAAAACCACACATTCACCTGACCATTCTCATCTCAGCTACCATCAACCTTTGGACTTGCATCTTTTTTAGAGGCCAACACTCCGATCCATAGAGAACAGCCGGTCTAACTACCATCCGATAGACTTTACCTTTCAAACCCCTAGGCACTTTCTTGTCACACAGCACCCTTAACGCGGACTTCTACTTTTTCCAGTCCATTCTAATCCGCTGACTAATATCCTCATCAATGTCCCCATTTTGCTGGATGATTGAGCCCAGATATTTAAATTTAGCGTTCTTGGGTATTGCCCTTCCATCCAGTACGATTTCTCCCTCCTCTTCTATTCTTCTGCTGAAACAACAGTGGAGGTATTCCGTTTTCGATCTACTCAACCAAAAGCCCATAGCCTCCAGTGTATGCCTCCAACTCTCCAACCTGTCATTCACCCCCTGCCTGGTCACATCGATAAGAACGATGTCATCTGCAAATAACATGCACCAAGGCACCTCATCCTGGATTCCTCTAGTGAGTTTGTCCAGAACTAATGTGAAAAGAAACGGGCTTAAGGTGGAGCCCTGATGTAGGCCCAAACTAACAACAAAGTCATTGGAGACCCCTTCCGGAATCCTAACACTCGTCCACCCTCCCTCGTACATATCCTTGATTACACGAATGTAGGCGGGCGACACCCTTTTCTCTTCCAAACACCTCCACAATACCTCCCTTGGAACTCTATCATACGCTTTCTCCAGGTCAATAAGCACCATATGAAGATCCACCTTTCTGTCCCTAAACAAGCCTATGAACCCTCTGAGGAGGTAGATCGCTTCAATGGTCATCCTACCTGGCATGAAACCAAATTGGTTCTCTAAAATCTGTACTTCCTCTCGTAGCCTTCTCTCAATCAACCTCTCCCACAGCTTCATAGTGTGGCTGAGCAGCTTGATGCCCCTAAAGTTATTACAATCTTGGATATCCCCTTTGTTTTTATACAGTGGGATGACTGTGCTGGCCCTCCACTCTCTGGGCATCTTAGCGATCCTGAAAATAACATTGAAAAACTCCGTGAGCCACTCTAGACCCACTTCCCCCATAAACTTCCAAACTTCCACTGGTATCTGGTCCGGGCCCAATGCCTTCCCATTTGTCATCTTCTTCAAGGCCTCCCTAATCTCCTCCGTTGTCATCATGTCCTCCGCACGCTGATCGCTACACTCTCCGCCCCTACTACAGTCGTCTCCCCCCCTTCCCCATTGAGGAGTTTAGCAAAGAACCTTCGCCATCTTTCCTTAATTTCAACATCCTCAGTCAACACCTTACCCTCTTCGTCTTTGATACACCTTACCACTCCCAAATCCCTAGTCTTCCTTTCCCTCGCCCTAGCCAGTTAAAAAACCTCCTTCTCCCCTTACTTCGTCCCCAATCTATGGTACAGTCTATCAAACACTTGGGTCTTTGCTACTGCCACCGCCCTTTTGGCTACCTTCTTGGCCACCTTGTATTCGATCTTCTTAAGCTCCCTCTCACCCTCCGAACTGCTGCTCATGAACTCCGCGTAAGCCTCTTTTTTTTCCTCGACTTTCTCCTTTACCTCTTCATTCCACCACCAAGCGCCCTCCATCCTGTTGTCGCCTCCCCTGGAAAGACCTAGGATTTCCTTAGCCGACCTTCGGATGCAATCCGCCACAGCATCCCACATCGAGTCGGCGTCTTCTGCCCTCCTCTAAGCTCTCTCCTCAGCTATTCTTTCTGCTATTAACCCTCCCTTCTCCTTTGTGAGGGTCCACCACTTAATTCTGGGTTCTCCGGCTCTCCTCTTCGACCTCTTAGGATACTTGAACTCTGCATCTAAAACCAGCAACCTGTGTTGAGTTCCCAACAACTCGCTGGGAATCACTTTGCAGTCATTGCACGATCTCCGATTTTCCTTCCTCATTAGGAAGTAGTCAATCTGGGTCTTGCAAGAACTGCTCTTGAAGGTCACTAGGTGATCCTCCTTCTTCTTGAAGAAAGAGTTGGTCACCAACAAATCAAAGGCCACCGCGAAGTCCAGCACCGAGACCCCGCCCGCATTTCTCTCCGAAACCAAAGCCCCCATGGGTCCCATCATATCCTGCTGCCTCCGTGCCGATATGGCCGTTAAAGTCTCTTCCTATGAACAGTTTCTCGCTCTGAGGTACCTCCTAGGTGACCTCATCTAGGTCCACCCAGAAGAGCTTCTTAGTTTCCTCCGGCAGGCCTACCTGTGGCGCATACACGCTCACCACGTTCACGAAAACTGAACCCACCAAAACCTAAATGGCCATAATCTGGTTGCTCTTACGCCTCACTTCGACCACCTGGTCTGCCAAATCCTTCACAACTAGGATGCCAACTTCATTTTTCGCCTTGGATGACCCCGAGCACTAAAGCTTGTACCCATCAATCTCTCTAACTTTCGCCCCAACCCACTTCGTCTCCTGGACACACGCTAAACTAATGTTACGCCTACGCAGAAACTTAACTAATTCTTTCAACTTACCCGTGAGGGACCCAATATTCCAGGACACTAGGCGTACCTTTCGCAGCCTTAACCCCCTCCTAACCCCAAAGCTCCCTAGAGGACAGGCTGAAACAGCTACATGGCTCGCCACAGACGCAGACGCCTACAAAACTAAGAGACACCCGAAAAAGCCACAAACCAAGCCATAGACAACTAGCTACACTAAGGACTAAAAACTAAAAACTAAAAACAGACTACAACAACAAAACTATAGCAACTTTAACAAAACTAAAACAGACTACAACCAGCTAAAGACAACTACAACTATAACAAAAAGCTAAAGCAGACTTACACCAACTACAGACTAGCTATTAACACTACAAACTTAAGTAGAAAACTTTAGCACTTTAACAGAAACTTTAACACGCTTTAACAAACTACAACCAGCAAAAGGGTCAACAAGCCAATGTAATACCACTGAAACAAACTAACAATAAACGGGAACAAATAAAGGTACTACTAATAATAACAAAAAAGGGGCCTAAGCAACAAAATAAAAGCAGTAAACAAAACTCTAGGCCACGATGGTTGAACTTAAATAAATGCTGCAAGCCAGCAATATGATGAAATTAAACGAGTAACGTCAAATCACAGAGATAATAATAATAATAATAATAATAATAATAATAATAATAATAATAATATGTCTACACTTATAAAAATACATCGACACTTATAAAAATAATAAAGCTGGTCACTGTAAATAAAATAATAGTAGTAATAAGTCGACACTAAAAATAATAAGAAAAGTAATGCCAATTCATAGAAACTAAAACTGGTCAACTACCCTCCAACCACAACAATAGGAATATTTACAGCAGGGCAATGAAATAAAATCAACAGGGCAATGAGATAAAAGACGCAGGAAACCTACCAGAACAAAGAGAGCCAAGTATGGGGGGTAGTAGGTATCGGTGTAAATTTAAAACCACTGCTACAACACTAAGGGAAACCAGAACAAATAGCACAAAAACTCCTAGAAAGGCTGGGATGAAGAAAGATCTAAGAAGAAAAAGCACTAATTAGAGCCAAATCATCACCCAAGCAAGGCCCCCCTAAAAAAACCGAACCCTTCAACTACACCTCACCACTCAAATCAAGAACTCTAAACACTGAAAACTGATGCTAGAACTAAGCAAAATGTAGACCAGAACCGGGATTCTGGAAACTGAAGCTAGAATGGAATAGAGTTAGGATACACGACCACACCGCTAGCTAGAATCCAATTCCAACGACAAACTGAAACACATAAGAATAGCCAATAAAGCTGAGATGGGAGAAAGAGAGGACTTGAGACTGGAGATATGAACGACAAGTTCCCAGTAAGGGTGAATTGTGGACCTGAGATGGCAACCCAATTCCACGACGGTAATGAACCAAAAAACCGCAGAAGCCAAGGGCGACAGCAATGGCCACTAGAATCCGATCGCCGATGATAACAGCTGCAGGCCCAGGGGCACGGTGGCAAGCTCTGGTGCGCAGAGGCTCGGGGTACGCAGACCCAGAAGAACAGAGGCAAGCTCTAGAACGCAGACCCAAAAAAACGGAGGCTAAGCTATGGAACTCACCTTCGACGACCACCACTGCCGGCTATCGGTTTCTGCTGGTGAACGCAGACTTAGGTGACCGTTCTGAGCAATCGAAAAAGGGGGGTGCGGTTGACAGTCGACCCAGAAGAAAGAGAAGAAGCAAGCGTGTAGAGAGAGCCAACATTGCCTTATACCAAAGGAATAAAAAAAATTATAATAAATACAATTAAAGACAAAACAAATACACATTGTAATACTAAAAATCTTACATTATTATCATTACTAGTTGTGTTGAACTTTGCCATTGGAGATTGCTCACAATGATATCAACAGAGAGGGTGGAGAGTTATGAAATAGTGATGAATTAAACTTAGATGACAATTTAATTTATAGAAATTGTGGGAAGCTAATTGAAAGGGAGGAGTAAGCAAAGCTTATAGAATCCCCAAAAATAAGGAAATTAATTTTCTATTAAGAAAATAATTCTTATTATATAGCAACTCTTGGATTTCAAGGGAGCAATATTTTCAAAATAATTTTATTAAGGAAAGTATTCAATAATGTTCTCCAATCCAAGCAAGTTTCCAAAATCATATACTCTTGCATTCGATTTTCTGCAAAATGTTTAAGTGCATTGTTGAGAATTGAACCTATGACCTCACTACTATTGTGTAAGGAGCCCAACCATTGGGCTATAAGGCTTTGCTTGAATCAAATGTTGTCGTGTCATATATAATTGTTATGCTACTGATTAAAACCAAAACACATTCGTGACCTTCCAACTCCCATCCCATTGAACGATACGCCACCCAACCCATTGCCGTCGACGACAGCAGCATCGACCAAGATCAAACGATCGCCCAGCCCATCGCTGACATTCGTGACCTTCCAACTCCCATTCCAACGAAAGTTTATCTTTTCTGTCTTTTCAGGCACGTTAGTTTGGGGGGAGGGGGGAGGTCGCCGGAAATATCACTGACCAAATATAACCTGGCCGGTGTCAACTTTGGCGGTATCTAGCCGAAAAATGTGGCTTAATGGCCGGAAACAATAGAAGGTGGTTTGGGCTTCATACATCAAATAATTTAGTTTTTTTTTTAATGTTTCTTAGATCTTTCATTGAATTAAAGACATAACGTTTCACCTTCCAAACATGTCCTTAAAAAATAATTTTCTAATTAATAATCATAAGTTTAATAATTTTAAAATATTAAATTTAATGCTATTAAAAAAAATAAAAACTAACGGTAGAGATTAAATGTCGCCACATGTATGGCTAAGATTGTGGGAATTACCACAGCTCCTATAATTCTCATTTTGCGGAAGTTGCCATATGCGCACTGTTTTTTTGATATAATCACAAGTGGGAGTTCTTGAAATCCATGATATTTTTAAATTTTTTTTGGAATTATCAAGTGAGAGGTTATCCGTCCACATTATTTCATAGGTTAATTATATATTTTTTGGAGTGAAGAATCTCGAATTAAACCTAACTTGATTAATTAAATAGATTAAACATCTCAACACATGTAATTAAATAGACTGAAATGTCTAATGAGCTCCACTTAACTTTGTCTTTAGTATGTGCAACACTCCTAACCATCTAGCTAGTGTATGTTAGTCAAAGTAGCATCATATGAAAGGCAAGTAGTGCCAGAAAGAGTTTAATTAATATTTAAGTCTTCAATTTTGAAACAAATTAGCAAAATTCAACCAAAAAGTCAACACATTTTTTTTAATTATTTGCTTATGAGTACATGTTTGTAGTTGTAAAACTACAAGAAAGATATAAAAGAAAGTCATAGAATCATTTCAATGGTACGTGTTGGAGAAGACAACTCTATAGGTCACCCACCCACGAGGACACAACTAGTGAATTTAAAGCAAAACATAATAAAAATGCAGCTCAATGGCTCACTTGCTTGGAGTGTAAGGATTCACATGCCTCTTAATTGTTCCCATTGTATTTGTGCAAATGCATAGAGATGGTAAGGTTTTGAGCCATGGAGTTGCTATATGGTTGTGACACGTGAATATGATACATACCTATGAGCTTTCTACTTATATGTATGAATCAAATAATTATACAAGTGATTACCGGACAAAGCTTTCACCATCGTTATGTGCATATTCTTTACTTACAAAACATCAACAAGAACCAAACAGGAAATTTCCTAAGAGCCACAATAACCTTATGTAAGAAATTGAATGTATTTTAACCTGAAAAGGGAAAAGTTAGGGGAGGTCATCAATAACCACCTAGTAGTCCTGCATCATTTTATAATTAAAAAATGTTCGAATGAACTCTCTAGAGAGAGAGGGGGCTTTCTAGAGATAGATGCTCTCCTTTTGTTTTCTATTGATGAAACCTCCAGATTTACTCCTTGTTCTTCACGGCAAGCAAACATCATCAATTCTCAGATCTAATCAATTGCCTCACTTTTCTCCTTCCCTTAATCATGGTGACTGTAACCACTCCTTGCCCACCGTCTCGTCTTCTGCAAGGATGTCTCAAACTCTCTCTCCCAGGCCATGTCTTTGCCAAAGAGGGATCCATTACTCTCTCAGTATTGGATCTGTTTTCTCCCATCCCCCCTTTCATCTTTCTTCCCCTCATCCTAGAGGGTTTCGAGTGCCTACTCCTTCAGTAAGAGGTAGAGGGCCTGACTCACAAGCATGTTCGTACGGGGTGAGCGTGAACACGACTAGTGAGTCGTGGCTGTTAAGTTGTTCATCCGCCACTCTAATCAGTCCACAGATATCGATTGGATTCGCCAAATCTCCTTCCTTACCGCCTACATCCAGTCTCTTGAGTGCTGTCTTCCAGATCGCCAAGTGGAGTTCATGATTATAAATCAGGTTCTTCTGTTCCTCAATTTTGCTAGTTCATGGTTTGGTCATTTCATCATTATGAGGTGTGTTGCTTTTGTCAGATCTATGTTAATTTTCTGCTCTATTAAGTTAATGGTTGCGTGTCTATGGGTGGCTTACTTCTGGTGGTGGTTTATAGGCGTCATTCTTAGGTCTTGTAAAGTTGGGTATTGGTGGTCTGTCGCCCTATACATTTCCTTTTTGTATCTCTTGTCTTTGTACCCTTGTGTTTGCATATGTCTGCCAATTCTTCTACTGAGTCACTGTCTCCCACTAGTTCTGAAAATGGTGATAATGATAACATCAACCAAGTTTCCCCTACTAGTTTTATTGCCAAACCAGCGCTTTCAAATACTCTGGATAGAGGTGGAAGTAACCATCCATGCCATTCGAGTGTCAAGGGCCAGATTTCGTATGCCAAGGCGACGAAATTCGGTGTGGGACGTGTTGCTGATACTTCAGATCCCATCCTTGCACCGAGAAATCATTCTCCATTGCCGCCATCTAGCACTCTCCCATCTAATGTGATAGGTGATTCTCCCCCTCTTGGATTTACTCCCTCTCCCCCAATAGAGCATATGGAGGAGTTAATTGCTCTGTGTCTCTTAGGGAAAGTTTGGGGGGATTACGTTCCTCTGCTTGTCATCATTAACAAAACTAAGCAAGATTGGAAGTTTATTAGAGGCCAGGTTAACGATATTGATTTGGGTAATAACTGGATATCTATCAAATTTGCAAACTCTGAGGATAAAGAGATGGTCTGGAGGGAGAGGCATTGGCATGTGAATGGGCTGAATTTCATGTTATCTTATTGGTTACCCTTCTTTGATCCTTACTCCACTTGTATTGACAGGGTTGATCAATAGGTGCGAGTCCCAGGACTTCCTTGGGAGTTTTGGGAGTATGCCACATTGGTTAACCTTCTTCAACTTGTGGGGGAAGTGATTAGAGTTGATCAAACCACTCTTTTGCGTCTTAAAGGAAAGTTTGCCTGTGTTTGTGTTAATATTGATGTCACTGAGCCATTACCTGGATCTCTGGTTATTTCTTTCAAGGGTAAATCTATGAAGGTCCCCCTAATCTATGAGGGTCTTTATGAGGTATGTACACTGTGTGGGTCAGAGTCTCACCAAATTGAAGCTTGCCCTACTCTGTCTGCTAATGCTAAAGTGGAAATTGTTATGGAAAAATTTGGAGGGGCCAGTGCCCAGGCTGCTGTTAGTGTCACCCAGCCCTCTTCTTCTTCTTCTGAACCTGTCACTGTTACTGATAAATGGATCCAGGTTTCCCCAAAAAAGCAGTTTCGATCTTTGTCTTCGTCTGGTGTAGGCAAGTCCTCCCCTCTTAAGGCTCCTTTACTTCCCAAAGTCACTATTGTGGAACCTGTTTTGTCTCCTGTTTTGCCTCCTAAGGTTCTTGGTTCTTCAGCTGAAATTGAGGCATCGGATAAGTCCTCCTCTGCAACCCATGAGGAGGGTATCTTCTTTGCACACCTGGCTCAAGGAGTTAATGAGGAGGTCCTGGTTAACGAGGATCCTTTGAATGTCATGGAGGAAGATGTTCTGGAGGATCCGAAAGGCAATCTATACGAGGACTCATAGGAATTTCAAGGTGATGAGGAGGATATGGCGGACACTTTTCTTAATTTGGACCCTATTCAAGACCTGGAGATGTCATTTGAATCTTCTGAGAAACGAAAGGTAGAAGAGGGAGACGAAGGGCTCTCCAGGGCTGATCCTTAATTGATTCTGCTCCATGTCCCTTTGGCTGTACAGGTGGATTAGGTGTGGTAAAAATAAGTCCGTGGAGTGTGTTTTGCCTCAATTTGCTAAACTGAATGACTTGTGCTATGTTTTTTGGTTGTTTGGCCACTTTGGATATTTTTCCTCCTGTCTCTTTTGGGTTTTTCTAATGCTTAGCTGGCTTTCACTGTTAGTTTGTACAAGTTGTATTTGTAATATATGTCTTCCCTCTTTAGTGCATGTCTGGGTTCCTATTGTTCTTCCCTTCTATCATTGTCACCCCCTATGTGTTGCTAGCCACCTTGATGGGATGGTAACTCAGGGTTGGAGGCATGATAGCTCCTTTGTTGGCACTCAGGGGGAGGAGTTGTGGCTGTTCTGGGAAAGTGGTCATGGCAGGGCTTTGAAGACCATTGCATTATCGCTTTTCTTGGACATGCCGCCCCTGGCCCCCTTTTTTTTTAGTCAATGATGTTAACAAGATACATTTCTCGACTTGGGCAACTGAGACCTTTTGGCCCCTTTCTCACATTACGCTTAGGCAGGGCCTGTTTTTGTATGGTTTTCTCTGTGGGCTCACTGTATGTTTCTGTTTTTGGGACTGTGTGCTTTTGTCTATTGATTTGGGTTCTTTTTGCAGCATGAGCATTTCTTCAGGGTTTGTCTGGCCTAGTATATGGAACCTTGTTAATGGCTTCACGAGGATCCCTTGGTTACATGATCCCACTAATTTGACTTCTACTTGTTTTGTTATGTCTGACAGTAACAGGCCCAAAGGAGCTGGAATTGGCATTTGCATGACGGTTATTGAAGCGAGAGTAAGAATGGAGTGGGATATATGGTTGGTTTGCATTGCATTTAGCCAGTACCATGCTCCATTCATGTGGACCTATTGTCACTTATCCGTTTTTGACTACCGACCTTCTTTGGCGAGCGAAATGAAGACTTGGTCTCCCATTTCCAATGCTGTTTTACAGAATGCCTATTTTTGGCTTGGTATCCTATATGAAACGAGGGAAAATTTGCTGGCCACTACCTTCTTTACACTAGCTCGGATAAAGAGGATCTCTATGTTCTGGCTATTAATGTATCATTTGAATTGTTTTTATTCCAGTAATTTCCTTTGTTGTTGTATATGCACGATTTATGTGCTAGTGCCTTGCTTTAGTATGCAAAAGATGGTGGCCATCCTAGGAATTATTCAGGTTTCTGGCTGGTTTGTGGCTATTGGAAGGTTGGAATGTCACCCCCAACAGGAGCAGTTTATGGTCCCATTTTGGGAGCCGGGTTAAGCTTCACGTTATACAACCTCAGTATACCAATGGTGGTTAAGGAACATGCGGTTACTTTGTTATGTATATTTATGAAAATTATTAGTTGGAATGTACAAGGAGCAAAAAAAGCCCAAGTCCTTGAGGAGGTCAAACTTCTCACACGGAGCCACCAGCCTGATATCCTTTTCTTAATCGAAACCATGACTAATGAACGAAATACCCGTACAATCATTCAAAAATTAGGGTTTGACCGCTTTGGCTTTGTCCTCCCAGTTAACCATTCAGGAGAAATTCGGGTTCTTTAGAATAATAATAATTGTCACGTGTCAATTCTGGCCAAATAGTCACGTGCGATTCATCTTCTTGTTCATGATACTGCTAATTCCCATCATATTATTGTTTCTGGAATTTATGGTCGCACACAATCACGGGACAAAGATGCCTTTTCGGATCACCTTCTTTGAATGAGTAGCGTCATTGATTTACCTTGGCTAATAGTCAGAGATTTTAACGAACTAGAATCGCCAACAGATAAGCGAGGTGGTAATTTTCCATCCTTACGACGAATGGAATGGCTTAACTCCTTCTTATCTTTAATACGAGCAGAATCCATTCCCGTCAATGGAAAGCATTTTGTCTGGAAAAAACGCATTAATGGTTCATAGGTTTTCGAAAGATTAGACCGAGTTATTGCGCGGGAAGATTGCAGCAGTTTATATCCATATTTATACTCGTCACATGGAGCCTTTTCATTTTCTAACCACTGTCCTATTATTATTAGCACTACGAATGACCATCGACATCGTTCTTCCTTTCCGTTTCGATTTCAATCCTTTTGGACTAAGTACCAGGCCGTTGATAATTTAATCTATAAAAACTGGCAAAGCTCAGTTCATGGTACCAAAATGTTTAGGTTTATGCATAAGTTAAAAGCTATTAAAAACAGTATTAAGCCTTGGGCCAAATCTACTTCTAGTAACTTCCCAGACAAACTAAAGCGTAACTTGGATAAGATCAATTATGTGGAAGAAAAGTTGTCAGTAAACCCCTCTAATCCTCGGCCAAATAACTGGTTACTTCGTCTTATTAGGCAACGTGAAAAAATGTTATGCTTCAATCAAAAGTATTGGGGCAGCTTGGCAAGGAAGGAGTGGCTAATTAAGGAAGACCGTAACTCCACCTTCTTTTAAAGACAAGCTAACAGTCATTGGAAAAAACGAGATTTCAGCAAGTTAAATGACGACACTGGCATCTGGATGGATGACCCTTCTGATATCCGTAATAAATTCTTATCAGACTACACCGAACGTTTCAAATCTGTTCATAGGGTGCCTGGATTAATCCCTGAATTGGGTATCCCTACTCTTGTTTCTGACCAAGAGAATAAGCATATAGCTTAGTTACCCACTAAGGCAGAAATTAAAAAGGCAATATTCGATATTAACCCCGAATAAAACACCCGGTCCGGATGGGTTCAATGCGGGTTTCTTCCAACACTATTGGGACCTAATTGGAGGGGAACTGACTAATTGCATTAAAGATTTTTTTTCTGCATGGAAAACTCCTAAAGGAGCTTAATCATACATTTATTACCCTGATTCCTAAGCTCGCTCATTCACAAAAGACATCTCATTTTCGACCAATTAGTCTATGCTCAACAGTGTATAAGATTATCTCCAAGATATTGGTCTTTCGTCTGTTGAACAAGCTGGTCTCTCCGTTTCAAAGTGCTTTTATTCCTGGACTTTCTGTCCATGATAATATTCTCATCACGCACGAAGTTATTCACAAGTTTAAAGTAACGAAAGGAAAAATGGCCTGGACAGCTATTAAACTTGATATGGAAAGGACATATGATAAGCTTGAGTGGGACTTTCTCTTTGCTTGTCTAAAGCAAATGGGGTTCCATACCAAATGGATTGGTTGGATAAAGGAATGTGTCACTACAATTTCATATTCTATGCTCATTAATAATTCTTCCCATGGTTTCTTCAGACCGTCGTGTGGTATTCGGTAAGGAGACCCTCTCTCCCCCTACCTATTTATCTTATGTATGAATGTTTTTTGTAATTACACTCCATAATCTAGCACGAAATCCAAAATCTGGTGTAGGTATATGGCTATCTCTTGGATCGCTAACCATTCCTTGTCTATTTTTTGCGGATGACAGCCTTCTGTTTTGCAAAACTAATTTAGAATCTTGTAGGAAGTTGAAACATATCCTTAATGAATTATGCAGGCTATCCAGATAGGTTATCAATTTTCAGAAATCATCCATTGTGCTGTCTAAGAATGCCACTACTACCCAAAAACGGACAGTTTCGGCTGTTTTCAATATTTCCCATAAGGAAATGTTGGGGAAATATTTAGGGTGTCCTACTTTCCAGGGACGCGCCAAATTAGCTACGTTTCAGGATATTCTGATCAAAGCAATTGCTCGAATGGAGGCATGGAAAGCGAATAGCTTATCTAAGGCTGGAAGAGTGGTGCTCATTCAATCTAACTTAGAATCCTTGCCTACTCACACTATGCAATGTTTCGAATTACCCAAATAGACAACATCTCTTTTAGATCGAGTGAATAGAACTTTTTTTTGGAAGAAATCTGGGAGCGAGCAGGGCTTACTAATGGTAGCATGGGATAATGTATGCCAACTGAAGAATTTAGGAGGATTGGGGGTAAGGAAAACAGAGGCAGTTAACCTCGCCTTCTAAGCCAAACTTGCTTGGAAAGTTCTCGTAAGGGCTGAGGGTTTATGGGCCTCAGTTGTTATTCATAAGTACCTCAGGTCGCAAAGTTTTGTTGATAGAAAAATTTAGAGCACTGACTCTCCTATGTGGAAAAGTGTGCTCAGAAGCACAGCATTGCTTCGGAAAGGAATTCGATGGAAGGTAGGCAAAGGGAATCAAATCATGTTTTGGTGGGATAATTGGTGTGATAATGCTAGACTAGCAGATTTACCGGACTTAGACGTGACCATGATACTTAATCCAGAATTGAGAGTCTGTGAAGTCATTACACAAGAGAATGAGTGGGACATACATAAGATTTGTAGTTTGATTCCACATGATCATATTATTAAGAAAATAATTGGAATTCCATTGCAGCATACGGAGGCCGAAGATTCTTTCTGTGGGGGCCTCATAGGTTCTAGACAATTTACTATGAAATCTGCAACATGGGCAGCTCACAAGAATTTTGATTTTACTGATACCAAATGGCCCTTTCACTGGATATGGAGGTTGGATGTAATGCCTAAGCTACGAATTTTCTTATGGCAGACTTTGCTCAATGCCTTGCTTGTTCGGGGTGTGCTGCTACGACGAGGCCTAAGGATTGACCCCACATGTCCTCTTTGTGGGGAGGATATTGAAACAATTGACCACCTCTTCTGGGACTGCTCAACTACAAAGAGAGTATGGAGGTTAGCATTTCAACACCGATGGGTTCCTCGACTTCAGTTTCAAGGACAATGTTTCTTTTCACAGTTGCTCACATAATTTCGACTGAACCTGAATCCTAACGCTATAAGAAGGGCTACTTTTCTATTATGGATTATTTGGAAAGGTCGGAATGAATTGGTTTTTCAAAATCGACAGTTCAACCCCATACGAATTGTAATTCATGGCAAGAAAGCTTTTGCTGAATGGGAAATCCAAACTTGCATGTCGGAGGGTTCTTCTACTCAGGGGGTCGAGATTCCACATTCTACCTCAAACTTTAATGTGAGGTGGAATGCACCCCCTAAGGGATGCGTCAAACTTAATTTTGACAGATCTCTCTTCCACCATTTTGCGGTGGGCGGCTTCATCATCCGTGACTGGGCGGGCAACCTTATTATGGTAGGAGTAGCGCCCTATGGAGATACATCTATACTCGTTGCTGAAGCTCGTGCACTTTGAGATGGTTTACGGGAAGCAATCCGAGCAGGATTCCAGTTCCTAGTGATCGAAGGAGATAATTCTACAGTTATACAAGCTATCAAAGGAGCATCTCCTACGCCTTGGACGATTAGCCTCATTGTTAGTAACATCTTCCATTACATGCAACAGTTGACACAGGTTGCTTGGTCACATAATTTTCGAGAAGCTAATCTGGCAGCTGATTGGATGGCGAAGTTGGGTCACAAGCTTTCTACGCTTACTATTTGGGGATCCCCACCTTCTCCTGAGTTGAGGACTATTTTGTATGATGATATGATGGGACGTGCTCTTGTGAGAAGAGGCGTCTAATCTTCCTCCTTTACCTTTTACCTTTGGAAAAAAAAAAAAAATAACCACCTAGTGGTGGGTTCTTACATCCTAAAAATAAAAAAATAGTGTGACACACACATACACACACACACACACACACACACACACACACCTTTGGAAATAAAAAAATAAAAAAATAACCACCTAGTGGTGGGTTCTTACATCCTAAAAATAAAAAAATAGTGTGACACACACACACACACACAGAGGTCACGTAAAATATGAAAAAGACCATGATCATGACATAAAGATGGTAAAGGTCGAGAGCACTGGAATGTTGACAACCATATAAGGTCGAACAAAAATGTATTGCACATTTAACAATGGGTTTGCAAAGACATGGAAGATCACGCTAATAGGAAATATCAGGTTGAAATGCAAGGGAGATTAAACAATATTGGATGGTATCAAGTTTTGAAGATGAAACAAGCAAATAATTTCAAGAATTACTATAAAAGGGCATTCTTCCAAAAGATAAACTGTGGTTGCATGGTTTAGGTGTGATATCCGGACCTCAAATCATTCCTGGAAAAGATTTCTGTTGTTGGCAGTTAATCCCATAAATAATTTATTCAAGGTATAGGGCACTTGTTTTTGATAGTGATCTTGTTCAACTATCTGTACACAGTACACAACTATAAGGTTCTGCCTTCCTTCTTCACACATATAAAACTAGGGTTTCTCGCGATGACACAGTTAGTCAAATAACTCCCTTCTGTAACAACTCATCTTACTAAATCTTTAGTTCTTTAAACTCTACTGGTGGTCATATGATAGGGGCTCTGAAAATGGATTGAGCACCTAGAACTAGGTTGATATGAAAATCAATGTTTCTTAGGGGAAAACAGTCCTGAAAGTTCTCAGATGAAACATCTCTAAATTCACAAGCTGTAATTATGGATATGTATATACCGAGTGTGGTTGGCATATCACTAATATTTAATGCATTACTGACGCGATAACTTACTTGCTTGGATAATGTAATTAGGGTAGAAATAAGGTTTTTCTTCACTTGGTCCATAGGAACACATGTCTAGTCTTTCCTCATTTCTCAAACTAACCTTAAGATCTTTACAAGTTATCTTCTATAAGTACACAATCAGTTCATCCCCATAATGATAACAAGGTATGCCAATCAAACTGGATTGAATGTCCAATGAATATGGTTCCAGCAATACTAATAGAGGCATATTTATAAAAGATAACACATTCAACTGCCTACTGGTCTCAGTAAATTTAAAAGACAAGGGGACGATCTAAAGTGTAAAGAGATGTAACTACACCATGACCTCTTACAAAGATATTTCTTTATTGGTTATAAAGGACCGACATGTAAATTGAATGAATGAAAGGATGAAGATTCGTAATAAAAAAGGTAAGGCATATAAATGACCTGCATATACAAGACATGCAGTTTATTCATGATGGTCATGATAGTAAAGTAAATGAACGATGTTATGAAGTTGAGAGGGAGTATTAAGTACTGGAGGTGAAGAAATCTAATAGATTGCCAAAGAGGCATTTGAAAAGTCATACGGTGCCTGTATGTGAGTAAATTGATGAAAATGAGGGTCAACACCACCAGAAGGAAAATTTTATTTATCTGGTGTTTGAAAGGCCAATACGTCAAGATGAAGGAGTCAGTCTTATGACTGACCCTGATGTCATCCATCAATAACACATTCTGCAGTAAATGAAAGTCTTGGGTAGGCATATAAACTCCGAAACTATTGGCAGATGGAAATAGCACAAATCATTATTTATCATTAATAAGATAGGCTGTATTAGTAAAGAAAGGATTGCTAAAATAACTTGAGTAACGACATGCAGTCATGGTCATAGAGTAGTATGCCAACGTGATGTTACGGTGCTATAGAAACATGAACAATATGGACCCATTTAATTGCTGAAAGGGCTCTCAATGATTAGGTCTGAAGCAACCAAAGGCTTTGCAAGCAATAAATGAATAGTGCCTAAATAGAAGCAAGGAGTTAAAGTAGATGACAGTAAAAATATGAACATAGTGATGACTGAACTGTAAGTAGAATAGGTCAAATATGCTTAGGAAGAACTGCAAATCACACAGTAACATATACTGGGGGTCATTATAGGCTCCATTATACAAACAGATAATTAAACAATTATGATTGTCAGGGTTTAAATCGCCTATAAGAACGGCTGCTCATATGTGTTTAAAGGACTCCCCACAGACCACATATGAGATTTTTCATAAACACTCCACTACAAATCAAGAGAGTGTTAGTGGCAAAGAAATGATGCCTCTAAACAATTCAAGGTAACTAGGGCATAAATAAGTCAATAACAGGAAGTAATGACAACATTGCAGATGTAATGTCATACTGTCAAGACCAGATAATTCATATACATGGCAGCTTAATCTTACTTGTACCACCCATATAATGCCAAGTAGCACACCATAAGCTACTAATTGTTATCACCATACATAAGCACTTATTGTAATGTTCATCTCATACTGGCTCACCTCAAAGATATTACTCCACAAGGTATTTCCTCATCTAGAGGTTTACATCTAACTTGATACTGTATTAATCCCTTAAGAAGTTGCAAATGGCATCCCCACATTGGGTTTTAACCATCACTGTACTCAAGATTAGGTATATTAACATCCCTCAATAAAGCTCTCAAATCCTGGGGCAAAACGGACAGAGTTCTACCTAAACTGACTAAAACACGGCTTAAAGCCTTACAATAGATACCTGAAATGGAAAGAAACACTTCAATAGCTCAACGGCCACACGTCGGAGTTCATAATTCAACGGGTCACACACCGGAGTCCACGATTGCAAAAATTTAAACAAATGAGAGAAATAAAACATACAATATAAATCCCAGATAAATGAGAGCATGCCTCACTAACAGGTGACCCAAATGGTTCCACACTCCAATTTGCTAATGCTCAAATATCAGGATATTACCAAATGATTGAGTCATCCAAATGGAAATGGTTCCTCCATATATACCCATACATATGGAGTTATAGTCAATAGCTCATTTAACTGGTCCAACATAACTCATACACACCTTGATAGCCAACTCATAAACACTTGATAGCTCATAGTGACCCTTAAAATCTTAGCTCTGATACCAAATCTCTAACGCCCCTAAATTGCTAATTACTTGATTCATATATAGCCACAACAGAAGACTTAATGATAGAAGGTGTTACCGCCGTCCTGATAAGGACAAGGCTCACTGAAATCATTTAATCTTGCAACTCATGTTCACAATCACAATATCTATTAAAGTGAAACACTCCAGGTCCAAAGTTCATAATAGTTCAATTTCAGTATAGTCGACTTAATTGTACCATGTGCTAACTAGTACTCCACGCTACACAAGTATATTGAATATAGACACAACTTGACCTTGAGGTCGATCCCAACATTCATGCTATGCTGAATCCACTGTGAGCATTTGATGACTTCCAAAAGGGCTTGCTAAATGGAGAAACATGTGATACTTTATCACCTAAAATGGAAAACATGAAAACATTTAAAAAATGTGAGCTAAAACTCAGTACGTACATTCTTGTACTGTAAAATGAGCGTAGAAACACTGTTGATGGGTATCCGCCTTTTCAATTCATTTAGTTCGCAATAGCAATGGAAAAGTAAGTAACATAAAACTGAATTGCTCATTATTCTCTGTAAGTGAACCCCTTGATAGATATGATGATCCATTAATAGGTGCACACCTGCCAGGTCGATCGGGAACCCTGTCCTGACATCGCGACGTATCACTGATTGAAGGGCCATTGCCCTACCGCTGACGGGGTCACTAATTATGTGGTAAATCTCTTATTAAACTGATTCATTGGTATATTTACCAAATGATATTATAACTTGATAAAATGGTACTGAATCTTAAAGATACAGGCAGTGAACGCACCTTGAGTCTTTAAAATGGATTCGGACTTGATAAACATGTTCCGAATTGATAAAACTTATGCATAACGGGGAACGATAAATTAGGGCTCGACTCTGTTTCACAAATATAATTGTAGATATATGTAGTCAATAAACGATACTCACATAACTTGTAACTTTGATAGAAATTCAATAAGTAACTCACATAACTTGTAAGATAGGTTATGCTAAGATAATCTCAAAATTGGATAATTGAAAGTAATTAATCTAATGTAAAGGTAAGTGAAAGTAAAATAAACCACAATAAGATAGATGAGATTAAAAAGGAAAAGGCCTTTATGGTTATAAATGGATTGACAATAAGAGTAAATGATTCTTTGCAATAGGCCTTCATGATGGTTATAATGAAAGATTGATTATTTTTTTGAGACCTCTGAAACCAACTGATAATACGAATTTAAGGCCAAGAGAGATGTATGTCTGTTCAAAATGGCATATATAACACTAACTTGATCCGATAAACACTGTTTTCTGAATCATTTCTCTCCCCGCTTCTCATATTTCATTCATAAGCCCAATAAACGTATTTTTCCACCCCAAATGAGTCATTGAAAACCATAGAAGCTATTAAACTCATTAAACTTGGTATTGTCCTTGGCAAACTCCGTAACTCATAAGTATACTCCCACAATACATACTTGTCTCCCTTTCTCTCCATAATTGAGCTAAATGCCTAATTAAAGCCCATGAATATTTGTTTCCCCCCTTAAATGACATGACCTTACTTGGCCCAAAATATACAAAATAAGTGCATGATCAATCTCACTCAATCTTTATTATTGCTCTTTACACAATTACTCAAAATACTTCCAAAAATCACCAAAATCAAAATATTCAACCAAAATTCATAAAATCTTATAGAAAATTAAAAAATAATATGAAAAATCTATAGTAAAATTTTCAGAATTTTTCTCGAAGTAAACGCTGCACAGAAATTGCAATAACAGTCCAATTTGCACTAAAGCAGGTTAGTTCACTTTAAAAATCCATAACTTTCACCCTTAACCTCAAATGGAGACCTAAAACCCCAATATGGAAAGATTAAGAAGTCACAAAAAACTTTCATTTATAATATAAAACATGTTTCCCACAATAGGGTTCCCAAAATGGGGTTAGAATACAAGTGTGTTAGTTTTGGTTAAACCTACGCAGTTCTAGCGAAACAGCCATAATGTTTTTCACAGAACTCGGATTAAGGAGATTCAAAAGGTATTTGAAAGATAACTCGCTCATATATCTATCCATTAAAAATAATAATTTTTAACTGGGCCGATCATTATCAACTTATTGGCGAAGTATCCCGTGTTTTTTGTCAGTTCACAGCCACATTGTTACTGCTTTCTCATTTCTTTTCACATAAATCTTGATCTAGAATCACTCCTTAAAATCATGTAACAAAGATTTGGTCCTTCCCATCACATACTAAGCCATACTACTCAATTTTACTTCATAATCATATACATCAAAGATTCATTTCTCAATCAAATATACACAAATAATATGCTTGCCATTAAAGGAGATCTAAACCTTGCAATATCATTGGAACCCTGGTTTATGGCCAACTTGAAGTCACCTTCAATTAATTCCAAATCGCCAAAAATACCATCATAATCATCAATAAGACTAAAGATTAAAAAATCATATACAAAACAATCCAAATCCATCACTTGACTTAAGCTAACATGATCATGACAAACCCCTAAACCCTAGCATACTTTAAGCTCAATCCATAATTAAAAACATCAAAATAACTCTTTTTTCCTTCCAAAGAACATGATCAAGACCCAAATCACAAAAACAAAAATCAAAATGAAAAGAATCAAGTTGAGATCACTTACTTAGAGCTTAAAAAGAGAGAGATGGGAGTGATGTTTGGTGGTTTTGAGGATTAAGGATGGTCGCTAGTGGTCCTATGATGTCGGGGTAGTTGGAGGCAGCCAAGGGGAGGCAGCTAGCTGGAAACCACTAGAAAATAGCAGCAGCTGGGAGGGGGAGGGGGTGGCCGAATAGAGAGAGAAAGAGGAGAGAAGATGAGTGTGTGCGGGTTCTACTTGGTTAGAAATGAATCAACATAACTTGGCTAGTATTTAACCTCTCATAAAGGAGCTTTTTGGCTAACCATGGTTAAGTTTAAGATTAAATTTAAATCATGGTTAACAATGCAAGCTTCTTGGGCTATGATTGGCTTATGCGGTTTGGGTCCGGGAAGGGAAGTAAACCGCATGCGATTGAATTTTCGTAACTCGAAATTAACTTTTCACGAGGTCATAATAATAATAATAATAATAATAATAATAATAATAATAATAATAATAATAATAA
>JACYFF010031958.1:70723659-70844815 GCA_017589665.1 Selenicereus undatus | reverse complement strand
TTCCTACGTGCGACGTGGACAAATAGAACACCCCGCATTTTTGGTGGCATCTTCTTTACCTTGGAGTTTGTGAGTGCGACTGAACAATTCGACAATGGTGGGCTCCGTCCCAAGTTGTTCCCTCTATGTACGTGTCAGAAAGAATGATGTCAAGTACAATACAAAATACAGTATTAAACTTTAACGAAAACATAGCAAACATTAATTCATTTACCAGACGCCGTCTATGCTCATGCATGGGGATTGAGCCACAGGTGTGGAGAGATGGGCCACCACTTTCTGGAGTCCCCAGTCGGTTCTTCTGGGCTGTCTCACGCAATTTCTTGTAATGTTCATTCGCCCAGTGCTGTTGGAGTCCCTCCCATTGAGCATCACCGAGCCAAACAGGCTTCTTGTTATGCTTCCTTGCTTTGCCGAAGAAGTCTCTCAAGCGTGCGTTGCCTCGGTTTTCAAAATTCCTTCTCATACGATCCTCATGGATCGGATCCCAAGTAAACCACTTCTGCAATTATGAAAACAAAGAACACATCAAACAATGCAATACTAATATAGCACGTTGACAGAAATTGTTAATACGAAGTCACTGTAGTTACCTTGAACTCCCCGAACCACAAATCTCGTACTGGTTTGGGCACTTTGCTCCAAGTAGGCCAAGCTCCGTCAAACTTGCTTTGAAATATGAGCGAAATCCTACCAATAGCACCATCATTGGGGAGAAACCTAATTGAACATTACACATAAAATTCATTACTTGTTATGCAAAATTCATGTAGTACTTCGTAAGATATAACAAATGAAGACTTACCCGTTACCATCTGGCTCAATCCAAATCTTTGCTCGAGTGCTCCCATGACTGGATTGTGCTTCACTTTCACCACTTCCAATATTCTCTTGGGACTGGTTTGTGTTAGGGTAAGTGGGTTGGGGAGTGGGGTGCACATTGTGAATAACATGGGGGTTTAGAGGAATGTTGTACGCAAATTGGCCGTACATCGTGCTTTGGTTGGGAATGTATGAGGTCTGTTGATGGAAAGCCCCAAATGGGGGAGGCAGGGGTCCTGAAATACCTGGTATGTAAGGAGCCATTGTCACTCCTGGCTGAACTGGTGTATGAGGTACCTGGGGGGAAGATGGATCAATGTCCATTGCGGTCGGATCCACGGCAGAGCTCCGACGCCCTCGTCCTCTACCTCGAGGGGAGGACTTTGCTCGACGAGAACTTGAATCCATACCTGAAATATGTGACAACAACGCCAAGTGCAAATATATAATGATTGTACATGTAAATCGTTTGACATCATACATCATAATCGGTATGTAGGTGACACAAATTTTGCAAAACTCATTCATACAACATAAGTAAAGTCCCAAACAATTGTTTGACATGCGAACTACTCAAACACATAAGAATTCGTAACCACTCAATCATTCGCATCGTCATCGTCATCGTCATCATCATCATACAAATGCAAATTTTCTTCAACTTCATCTGTTTCATTACCGTCATCCCACTCCCCCTCTTCTTCATCCTCATCATTTTGTACCTCATCTATCTCGTCATTTCCCTGAACGAATGAAAATCCTATTTCATCGTTAACCTCATCCGGTGGTGCACTTTCATCCACTAATGACGCAGGGATGGCGTCATTCGTAGGTTCGACGATAGTCGTCATGTCCGTTTGTTGGTACGCAGATGGTAGAGTGTATTGCTGATCCATTCTCGCCCTTGGTTTGGTTGGTATGACAACAAGCCAATTCACCCTATCCCTTGAGCGATCTGCATGTGGCATAAAGTATACTTGTGATGTGGTGTTTGGGAAGATAAATGGGTCGTACTTTCGGTATCTTCTTGTACGGTGGACCTCAATAAGGTTGCTTAGTTTATGAGATCGTGTCCCACGATTCAATGTGGGGTCGAACCACTGACAACTGAAGAGCACACATCGTTTAAGTGGTTTGCCTACGTACTCAATTTGGACAATGTCCTCCAGTACACCATAATAATCATTCTCAATATCGCCTTCCCCAGTGCCACAAACACCAACACCACAATTATATGTTCTCTTCCCGACGCTACGGGCTTCTGTGTGGAATTTGAATCCATTTACTCTATACGCCGTCCACGTCGACACACACCGTTTTGGCTTCACAGCCAATTGACTCAGGTAGCAATGTTTGTCGGTCTCGAACAATTGAATATAATGCACCTACGGTGACATAACAAGTGGTTTTAATTAATACACTGCACCTAATTAATTGTTATGTTCAAATTGTAAATAAATGAGTTCGAATACTTACATTCTCACTAAACCAATCTACGAAATGAGTTTCGATGATGGTGTCGACATCTGCGTCGCTGACATTGGGACGTGCGGTTCTCACTTGGTCCGTGAAAATACTATCACATTTTACGAAGCGTATTAACATACTTGCGTTATGAATGATAAACTGAATTCGATGTGAAAATACAACTCACCCTATATAAGGTTTCACTTCGTCACAATTTAACAGCACGTGAAGATGAGCAGCAACATACTCGGCATCCGTGAGATACCTTGATCTTTCCCTACCAATAGTGGTCCCTTGCGGTTCAAACACGGACAGAGTTGGAAAATGATTTATATGTTCATCGTCATCTTCATTTCTCCTGTGCCTACTACGCATGGAGGGCACATTAGAGCCAAAGTAATACGAGGCGAAGAATGTCCTCTCCGCCTCTAGGTATGCTTCTGTGATTGAACCTTCAGGACACGCCTGCTGCTTTATCTTTCTCTTCAATCGGCCAAAGAACCTACCAAATTCACAATTGCAATCACTTTTAAGTGATTCCACATATAAGAATTCATAGAAGGTTTTCATCAATTACAGTATAATTTACCTCTCAAATGGATACATCCATCTGTATTGTACTGGACCATCTAGTTGAGCCTCTTCTGCCAAATGCACTGGCAGGTGCTCCATGACATTGAAAAAGCTAGGAGGGAAAATGGTCTCCAACTTACACAAAGTGATGACAATGTTGCGATGCAGTTCCTCAAGCATATCTTCCCGCAATGTTGTTGAGCATAAGTTCTTGAAGAACTGGCTTATCTCAATAAGAGGTTTCAACACATCATCTGGGAGCGCACCAAATGCAATTGGTAAAAGAGTCTCCATGAAGACATGACAGTCATGACTTTTCATGTTGTTGAACTTAGCCTCATTAGGGTCCACGATATTTCTCAAATTAGAGCAATATCCATCAGGCATTTGAAACTCTTTCACCCATTCACACAACTCTCTTCGTTTATCCACAGGAAGTACGAACTTCGCTTTGGGTTTAACCGGCCTACCACTTGGGCCTGAATGTAAATGTAATTCCGACCGATCACATATTTCGGCAACATCCATTCTTGATTTGGCATTGTCCTTTGTTTTCCCATTAACATCCATCACAGTGTTGATAATGTTTTCGAAGAAGTTCTTCTCAATGTGCATTACATCTAAATTATGGCGGAGCAGTTGGTGTTGCCAATAAGGCAACTCCCATAATATGCTCTGTTTTGTCCAGTTGTGCTCATTCTCCTTAAATCCTGGTATGACAAAGTCACCATTTGTGGTTACCATTGGGTAATCTTCCACCTCCACATACAGTTCTTCCCCGGTCAATCGACGAGGAGGACCCCTTGTAACAGTTCTCCCTTTCCTAAATGCAGTTCTATTTCTTCTAAATGCATGATTCCTTGGCAAAAAACACCGATGACAATCAAACCATGAGAATTTACCTCCATTTCGCAATCTCAAAGCCTTTTGTTGTTTCATACATACGGGGCATGCCAATTGGCCATTAGTACTCCACCCAGATAACATTCCGTACGCGGGAAAATCATTAATCGTCCACATAAGTGCAACCTTCATCTGAAATGTACGCCCCGTAGAAATATCGTAAGTCTCAACTCCAACATCCCACAACTCTTTCAACTCATCGACAAGAGGTTGTAAATATATATCTATGTTGTTCTTGGGATTTTTAGGGTTGGGGATTACACAAGTCAAGAACATAAACGGTGTGGTCATACACATTTCAGGGGGAATGTTATATGGTGTAACGACCACCGGCCAAATGGAGTATGATCTTGAAGACAATGTGTAGGGATTAAATCCATCAGCACATAAGCCAAGCCTCACATTCCGAGGCTCTGCAGCAAATTGAGGGTATTTGGAATCGAAATGTTTCCATGCTGCTCCATCTGATAGATGACATAAAACACCGTCCTCACGTCGATGTTCATAATGCCATCTCATGTGCTCTGCAGTACTTCTTGATGCGTACAACCTCTGCAGTCGAGGTTTTAACGGCAAATAATGCATCCTTGCGTATGGCAATGGATTCTGATTCCTTTGATGTGACCTTTGCCTCTTCCATCTTGAATGCCCACAAAACTTGCACGCATCCAAGTTTGCGTCCTCCTTATAAAATAGTATGCAACCTTTCCGACAACAATCAATTTGGACCACATCGTTGTTAGGCACGCGGTTGTTAGGAGGACACATCTCTTTCATTAATTGAACAACTTCATTAAAACAGTTTTGAGGCATACTATAATCAGATTTAATACTCAACAGCCTCACTGCCGCAGATAGCTCACTGTGGGTGGAGCAACCATCATATAAGGGTTGTTGAGCTGCTTGAACCATATTATAAAATGGTTCTCGGCAAGTGCTTGACCCGTCCTCCCTTACATTTTGATTTGCTATTATAGCATCATCAACCATGTCCTCCATCCGATCTATGTAGGATTCAGAATAATCATTATTAACATGACCTGAACCTCCAACTTCGGGAATTTCACTATTTTGATACCCACAACCATATTCCTGAGGTTCTATTTCCCCATGACTTATCCAAAACCAATACCCTTGCACAAAACCCTTATACATAAGGTGCATCTTGACCTCATCAGGTGTCAAGTACACCCTATTTCTGCATTTCGCACAAGGACATCTATACTTTCCCCCATTCAAAAACTCTGTCTATGTACGTGCGAATTGATCGAATTCGTTTACTCCATCTAGAAATTCTTGCGTATAACCACTACGATCATGCAGTAATCTATTATACATCCACCTACGATGTGGAGGGCCATTCATATTCTGCTCAAATAACAATAACCACATAAGGTATTTGATAAGGATTAATTTAAAACTCAATTATAATAACTACGTAAATTACGCAATTATATTTTTTTTTTGCTTACTTCAAAATTTTCACATGCACCCAAAAAAAATCATTACAACTACGTGATAAATACACTTACATTCTCACGAACATCACAAAACTAATATGAGTTACAACTTCATACAAACATCGCATTTGAACAAAATAATAAACTAAAGCATCTCAATCCACCAACATATCAACTTTCAAGTTCACATCACCAAACCTAAACCCTAAATTGCATTTATCAAATTCTTCAACCAAATTTCAACAACATTATCAATTAAAACATTTCATTCCACCAATAACGAAATTTCAACTTCAAACTACCAAACCTCAACCCTAAATCGCATTTAACAAATTCTTGTAACGAATTAGACCAATAACCTCACACAAATTGCACATTTCAACAACATTATCAATAAAACTATTTCATTCCACCAATACATCAAACTTTAACTTCAAACTACCAAACCTAAACCCTAAATCGCATTTACCTCAATCTTGAACCAAATTAGACCAATAATCTCACACAAACACCACATTTCAACATAAATATGAACTAACTACAAAATTCTAACAATGTAATACAAAAATTTGTAGAAATTTCAAGTTATTTAGGTGAGAAAAATACCTCAATTAGCTTCAAAAAACCGGCGGTAGGGGGTGGCCGGCGGCAAGGGGCGGCTGAGTGGCGGCGGCAGAAGCGACGGCCGGCGGCGGCGGCGGCGGCTGGGCACGGCCGGGGGGGGGGGGGGCGCTGGCGCTGCTCACGGTGGTCGCTCGGTGTTTCGCTCTCTCTCTCTCCTCGACTCGACTTGCAGCGAAATGAAACCAGATCTTGTTTCATTTAAACGACCTGGCAACGGAATGACGACGAAATTGTTTGAATTTTTTTAAGTGGCGACGGAATTTCCATCGCCACCTTTCTAAAAAAATTATATTTTTCTTTTTTTTTAAAAAAAAATTTTAGGCGACGGATATTCCGTCGCCAGGTTTTTAAAAAAAAAATTAAATGTTTTGGGCGACGAAATTTCCGTCGCCACACGCCAATTTAGGCGACGGATTTGAATTTCCGTTGCCATGTCTGTCGTCAAATCTGACTTTTTGGTAAAGCTATTTATCCGTCGTCATTTCCGTCGCCAAATCTGTCGTTAATATTTTCCGTCGTTGAGTTCCGTCGTTAATGTGAGCTTTTTTAGTAGTGGCTTTTTATGAGTTGGACATGTTATTTGTGATATTTTAAATATATTTCGTAATTGTTAAGATTTGTGATTGTTAAGATTTTAATGTTGAGTTTGAAATATGTTCCTTCTTTTATTCTTCGTTAACTTAATAATGTTCAGAACTCTATTAATACGATATACGAATACACATAATCGCATCGACAAGTGGGTAGAATATAGAAAAATTGTAGAAACTATTGCGTGGCAAAAGAAATTATTTCGGATCGGATTAACTCCGATCCTATCCGACACCGGAGGTTCTCCTTCGATTCGTTGGATCAGAGTCGAATTAGATTTTTGGATCTGAATATAATCAAATATGGATTCAGATGTTCTGAATCCAATTCGTTGACATCCCTAGTCCCAAGAAAGTCAAGATGCTAATCATTGACCCTTTCAATGGAATTACTAATCCTGATGATCGTTTGGATATCTATACGGCACAAATTTACGTACAACATGTTGATGATGCAACTTATTGTCATTGCCTTCTAGCCATGTTGAAGGGGATTGCGCAAAAGTAGTTTAATGGTCTTCGCAATGGGAGTGTTACTTCCTTCCTCCAGTTGACCGAGCTATTTAGTTGTTCACTATATAGCTAACAAAAGAGAAAGAAAAATGAACATTCACCTTACCAAGATCCAACAGCCAAATGAGGTTCAATCGTGAAGCTGTCCTAATCCTGAATTTGCAGGATATGGTGACTTACATGACTTTCCTCAAGGATTGCTCATGAGAAGGTTCAAATTCTCTCTTACTAAAAGTAAAGTAACAACATTGGTAGAAGCCTTAACAAGGCTTAGGACTTCATACAAGCCACAGAGATATGTACCGGGGATGACTTTATCCAACAAAATACTCGGGAAAAGAGGAGGAAAAGACAAGGGCTCTCAGTCAATTAAGCCTCTACGGAAGAATGAGGAAAGAGTTGAGAGTTTCTACACTAGTCCTCGTAGCATTCTCATGGAGATCTAATAAACCTCTAATTTCACTATTTAGACCCTTTAATTCCACCAACCTTTTCCATATATTCCCTAAGATTAGTGGAAGATTTTGCAAAAATTTACTCCTTTTTGCTCATGATTATCTTATTCGGACCGAATCTCCTCTTTGTAGGTGTGTTGGTCTTAATTGGAAGAATTTCAGCGCTTATTGGCTCAGAAATAAACGAGGAGTAATACTACGGGAAGGAACGAGGTTCGGGGATCGAATGGAAGGGTCAAAGACTTAAGAATCAAAGGGAAGACATTTGCATGGCCAGTCGTGCATGTAAGCATGGTTGTGCAAGTCAGAAATTGAAGCCAAAAAGTTGTATGACCGTGCACCTAAGGCAGAAAGTTCCTACAGAGTTGCATGACTGGCTGTGTGCTTTTGCACGGCCATGCATCCTGCCCAGAATTTTGCATGGGTGGCCGTGCGTTTTTGCAATGTCGTGTGTCCCCCCAGTTTTTCACGACTTAATTGTTTTTTGGGGGCTATTTTGAGGCATCTTTTGTTTTCCTTTGAGAGCACTTTTCTTAGGCGATTTATAGGGTTTTGTTAGGGGATTCCCTTAGTACTTTTGGATTGAATTGGCTACCATTTAAGATTTTTCTACTTTCCCCATACGATTAATTCAAGTTTGTTTCTTGATTCTCCCTATACTCTTCATTGTTAGTCTAGGGCTTTGTGTGAACCTTGTTCATTGAATTGGGTTTTGTGATTGTGGTATTTAATATGATTCTAGGCTAAATTCCCTAACTTAGGTTGGGATTAATACTGATTATGTTTAGTTGAATTATGATTTAGCCCTAAAATCCTTACTTTCCCCATGTTTGACTCATGATTTCTACTATGCACACCATGTATTCGATGAATTGCTTGAAAGAGTATTCATCCATTTATATTCGGGTTTAGGGGAGCATTGAGAGATGAAACCTTTACCTAGCGTGACTTAGTAGACAATTAGGATTTTGATATGAAAATAATTGAAGTTCTAATTGGAACTAGAGATTGTAAACCTTGTAATCCTTTAACTTAGTCCCATGAAAATGGGTGGCTTTAGTTCTAGCGTTATCTTCAACCCTTGAGAAAGGGACGAGATGCGCTTGATTGACAATCTATCCATTCATAATGCATGCTCGGTTCTGTTTGATGAGATTAGTAATTGATTTGCTGGCATAATTGTGCTGTTAATCTAAACCTAGGCGTTTTAGCATTCTGCTCTCTTATTCAATTCCATAGTTGTTATAATTCTCTTAGTTTATATCCAAACCTAAAACTTTGATTTGCCTAGATTGAGTAGATTGATTAGTTTTGGTAGTTGAAAGCAGTTTCCCTGTGGATACAACCCGTACTTGTCGGTTGCTAGGTACAGCTATACCGTGCATTTGTGGCATTTTTATACAACAAGAAAGCAACCCTATGTTGAGGTGACGGAAGCCCATCGAAACTCTGGCCAAGTTTAAACATAAGAATAAGTATTGTGAGTACCATGAGGACTTTGGGCACACCACCTCCAAGTGTCACGAACTTAAGAAAGCCCTCTATGAGCTACCTAACCAAGGGCAGCTTAATCGCTTCCTAACGAGGGATAAGGGAGAAGATCGCAATCGTCATGATCTAGAAGGAAAGAAAGACAATGATGCTGATGCCAACATGAAGATAATAGCGACCATCATTAGAACATTGTTAACAAAGAATTGAATGTTGGGTACCGAAAAGCCAAGTCTGGAAGCTCAGTGAGGTTATGGCTACCAGGGAGTTGAATCCACTCATAGGATTGACCATGACGTTTGGTCTGAAAGACATGTATCCTTTGCAAACCCCTCACAATGATGCATTGGTGTTATAACTTAAGATCACAACCGCTATGATGCATCAAACACTTGTGGATATGGGAAGTTCCGTTGTTATTGACTCTTGAATGCCTTAAAAAATTACAATACAATGAGAAGACTTGGAAGTGGTCGAAACTACCATTGTGGGGTTTGGGGGGCAAGCTATGTACCCCTTGTGAACTAAAAGACTACCTGTTCGAGTGGGGGGCCAGAAAAACTCATGAACCATAAAGATAAGTTTTCTTGTTGTAGACATCCCACGGACATACAATGTCATCGTAGGACATTTAACCCTTAACGCCATCAAAACAGTAGTGGCATCTTCACTCTCACTCATTCAGTTTGAATTGGATGAAAAGGTGAAAAAAATTTATGGAGACCAAAAGATGGTGAGGCAGTGCTATTACGTGAGTTTGAAGTCCTTAGGAAGGAAGGAAAAACCTCTCTTGGGTAGCAAAACAAGGTAAGAAAGAAGTTAGTCATAGAGCCAATGATGGTATTCTCGGCCTCAGTGGAAAAGCACAGAAGGCCCATCCAGAACCCACATATGAAGCATTCCCTTCCCTTTGGAGCCAAAATGTTTGGAGCAGACTGTTCAGATTAGAAAAGAGTTTGACCCCATGATAACGGATGGAATCGAGTAACTTTTGGAGTGATATAGGGATGTGTTTGCATTTAACCCTCCCGAAATGCCCGGGATAGCTCATGATGTGATAGAACACAAGCTAAGTATGAATCCAAACTATAAACCGGTCATTCTGAATGAAGGCACTTGGGGAAGAGAGGAGTGCGGCCACAATCGCCGATGCACAAAGCTCCTAAACGCAAGCTTCATAAGAGAATAACAGTATTTGGAGTGGGTATTGAATGTCATCTGAGTCAAGAAACCCAATGGGATATGGAGAATGTGTGTCTACTGCACCAATTTATACAAGGCGTACCTCAAAGTTAGCTATCCACTTCCGAAGATAGATAAGTTAGTTGATCCCACAGCTGGACATGAACTCCTCAGCTTCATGGATGCCTTTTCTAGCTATCACTAGATCCCTTTGACCAAGGAAGATCGCGAGAAAAACAGGTTCCATTATCGACAACAACTTATACTCACAATGTGATATCATTTGGCTTGAAGAATGCCGTAGCCGCCTACGAACAGTTCATCAAAATCTCATGGCACTTATATAAAAGACAATAGAAGTGTACATGGACAACATGATTATTAAGAATGTCAAGAAAATCCTCCAAATGTGTGATATTTTGGTTAACTAACTTGTCCCCAATGCATGGGCATTCATTATATCCTTTTTCACCACGTACAAGCTTAAGCGCCTTGGGTGTACAACCTTGGCCTTCACCTATGTACATATAATCCAACATAACAATAAGGCCAGTGGGGGTAAGGGCTGGTATTGATTGATCAGCCAGGCCGATTTCATGTCAGTCTTAAACAAGCCTTCCTCCGTTTATGAGTGTACAAGTTTGTGTATGTCAAGAAGGTGAATGTGGAGTGGACCATCCACATATGGAATGGATGAGGTCTGAACAAGACTTTGAATGAGCCTCGCACCTCCCATGGAGATAAGGAAATGGCCACCATAAATTATTTTCGACTTGTCATTTCCGTCCATTCTTAGTTTGAAAAGATTATAAAGGTTTCAGGCAATTGGCTTCCTCAACGGTTGCTATTTGGTTACGATGTTTCCTTTGTGCTATTGGGCTTTGTTTGGCTATCCCTCACAGTAACTTGATCATCGCTTTGCCTATTTGGTCTGTGTTTTTCTTTACTAACCTTACTTATTTGGACTTTGTATTTTGGAAGGAGGCGATCACCGTGCTGTTTAAAATGAAGGGAAAGTTGAAAAATATGGAGAGGATGCGCCTTAATGATGCGAGGCTAGAGAAACAAGTTAGGGAAGCATGTCATCCAGTAGGTTTAGGACCGTCCTCTAGTATGCTCCTCTTTCTGATTACGCAACCCCAGCATCATCAGGTGTGTCCGTCCCCCGAGTTGTATTCCTTTCCCATGTAACATGGTTATAGCATTGGAATAATAGACCAAAAGCCAAATGCTGGAACAAATGAAGAATCTGATGCATCTTGAGCGGATCAAAGGGACATCCGATTAGCCTGCTGCTATTCCTACCTAGAGGGTGTAACACCCCAAAATTAAACATGTTTCACTGTTTATATTCTCCTTAATAAATCACTCAATTATAATATGATGAATTCAATGATAGGGGTGTTACCGTCGTCCAAAAGGACAAGGCTTGAAACATGAGTGTTATAAATAACACAGTTAAGCATAACCTCCATTGTACACATTCACATATGATAATCCATTCGCAATCAAGTGATAACCAATGTAAGGTTTATAAACCATAGTAAGATAATTCACCATGTAATCTACATCTTCACCCACAGAAGAATTCCAAATACAACTTTAAAGTATGCATATACGGTATTACTTGTGATCCATCCGGATTTCCCTACTTCACTTATTCTCTTCAGCTGATTTGCTGGCATGAGAGCAATACTCTGAGCATTTTCCTAAAACAAAACATGAAAAATATTTCAAACTGTGAGCCGAAGCTCAGTACACGCGTTCCTGAATTGTTAAATGATCATTGAACACTGGTTGGGCCCGCTTTGCAATTCATTTAGTTAAAATAATGAATAAGATGATGTAAAGCTGCATTGGTACTTATTATCTGATAGTGAAGCCATTGATACTGTTATGATCTATGGATAGATGTACACCTGCCAAGCCGACCGGGGGACCTGGCCTGAAGCCGCACGGGTAATTGAAGGGCGAATGCCCTATAGATGATAACTGACGGGGTCACTAATTAACTGATAAATCACTGTGTAAACTGATTCATTGATGTACTTACCAAAATATGATAACGTTGATAAATACACTGTAATTTCTAAAGATACAGGCAATGGACGTACCTGAAGTCTTTTAAAATGATATTTCACTTGATAATACTTATGCACAATGGAAATGATAGACTAGGCCTCAACTCTGTTTCATAAATGTCACTGTAAGTATGTGTAGTCAGTAAATGATCCTTACTCGCATAATTGAGTAAGTAAAAGTAGGTGTAACAGAAGTTGAGTAATGAAATGGGATATATAACTTGTGCATTTCAATATAATAAACTGATTTTAATTCAATATAAGACAAGTTAAACTAAAATGAACTGATTTAAATAAGTTAGGGTTATTGAACTTGAAATGCAATAAATTGAAGTAAAATAGACCAAATGGAAATGATGGAGGTGATAATGAAAAGATTTTAATTGATATAAATGAAATATGGGTTTCTGATATTTCTGAAATGGATAATGAAAAGTGTGATGCTTCTGAAATTGATAATGTGAGGTTCAATGCCATGATGGGTGTTGTGAGGTTCATAAAAGCTCAAATAACCTCAGTAGATCTAATAGACACTAACTTGAGTCATTACTGTGCCCACTTCACAAATTTCATTTTCATGCACACTTAACTCAATTTTCAAACCCAAGTAAGCTTCTATACATAAAAAAACTTGTTGAAATCACTCCAATTTGTAATTTCCTTTCAATACCCATAATTATACAAAAACTTCTGAAAATATTTCCAAATATCACGATTTCTGCATTCACTCATGTTATTGTTTGATGGTCTGCAATAGAAAATCCCTATCTTTCACTCCCAACCTCCAAATAAGATGTAAAATGCCAATATGAAAATATCATAATGTCCACTAAAACATTCATTCAGAACACCAAGTATGATTCCTACAGTAAGGTCCCTAAAATTAGGGTAGAACACAAACGTGCACAATTTCAGTCCAATCTGCGCAATCGTAACAAAACGACCATAACTGTTTCCACAGAAGTCAGATTAAGGCGAATCAAAATAAATTTGAAATATAACTCATTGATCTATCCACACACCAAAAATCACAATTTTTCACTGACCCAATCAATACCAGTTCTTCCGTAAAGTTACTCTTCCAGTTCAGTTCCTAGTTTCAATGTATTCTGCATAGTCTTGAGTAAATTGTTCATAACTTTGTCCACACAACTCAAAATTGAGTAATTCAAAATCCCATTGAAAGCTAACGCATCAAGATATCACTACACCAAAAATCATGAATTTTGGATCTGCCAAACAGTACCAGTTTAATCCTGAAGCAGCCCCTGTTTTAGGTCTGTTGACAGCTTGATAATCACATCTTTCGCAATCTTTTCTTCACATAACCACCTGCTAAAATCATGCTTTAACTCATCCAAAACCATACCAACATTACCACAATCATTTATGATGATAAATATTACCAAATCAAATACAATATGACCCAAATGCATCACTTCAAACTCAAACTTGCTTGATCAAAAACAAGCTCACCCTTAGCATGCTTTCATGCTTAACCAACAAATTAACACATCAAAAATAGCTCTTACTTTTATCAAAATAGCATGATCAAGAAACAAAATTAGAATCAAAACCAAAATACAACAAACCAACAAGATAAGGTTAGGGTTTACCTCACTTGGTGATTAAAAGAGAGAAATGAAGATGATGCTTGATGTGGGAGGTGTTTGGGTGGTGGATGGTAGTCGGAGGGTGGCCGGAAGGTGGTGGATCAGCCAAGAAAAGCGGGCAGTCGTGTAAGAGGGAGAAGGAGAGGTGAGTGGATGAAAGAAGAGGATGACTAGTCTTGCTTGTGTGAAATAAAAAGATCACTAACTTGAATAAGCAAAACACTTGGCTGAAAATTAAAGTAAAACACTTGGCTGAAAATGTAAACCCCCAAATTAATATACTTGCTAATTATAATCAGGGTTAATGATGGTAATTAGCTCAACAAAATGGATTAGGAACTTGTTGGGCTGAAATTGGGCTTAAATGAGCTCAGGATGGAAAAAAAAATGCCAAACCGGGTGCGATAATTAAATTTATTTTTCCAAAGCTCAAAATTAAATATGATGTCATGAAAAATAATTTAATTGTTTAAATCATAATTATCGAGGCCTAATATCAATTTCTCCAAAAAACTATTTTTCGTAAATGAAACTCGAATTGCAAAGTGGGGCCCGACATAAATTTTCCCAACTGTGATGATTCAATGCGAATGAGATAAATAAATATGAAAAATAAATAACATGGCTTAATTAAATAAATAAATATGCTTTAGAGTCAGGCTGTTACAGAGGGGATGAGCAACGACCCCTCGAGCCTTCCTCCCATAAAGAAAATGAGGCCTCCTCCCTGAGTCCCAACCCCTCCCAGCGTTGCTGTTCATCATTCCTTCGAGGGAAGGAGCTATTTCCTTTAGGCCAATTACAACATTACTCCAGGAGCTTTTCCAAAAGTGGGAGCTTTTCCTGGCTCTGTACTTGGAAGAGATTCCTAACACCATAGAGGCCGCCCAGGTTTACTTCATGGAGGTATAGATCTTTACTGGTTATTCCTTGTTCTTCCAATGCCAACTTGCTCACCATAATCTTTTCCTTTCTTATTTTAAGGGTGTAGTTCATACTTTCTCCCCCTTTGTTGGGTTCCTGCTCAGCGTGTCCTGACGCTTAAGCTTAATTCTCTCAGAGAGCGGATGAGCCATGATAAAAAGGAGATAGAGTCCCTTAAGGAAAGGATTTGGGGCCAAAGGGCATAAAAACCAGGTGCTAGAGGACAAGTTGAAGGAACTAGAGTGCCAAGTTTGCTGCTGATAAGGCTTTGATGGAAAGGCAGGCCTACAAGGCCCATCTTGATGCTACCAACATTTCCTATGAGAAGGGACACGAGACAATGATGGATCTTATGACCAGGGCTGCCCAAAAGTATGATGGGGGCAGAGGTATCTTCATGCCCGATTGTTAGATTCACTTGAAGTTGGTCGAGATGGTCATGATAAAGAATGCTAATACTCACGCTAATGGGAATAAGGAGGCTCGCCTAGAGATCTCCTGCTCGTATTCAGGTGTAGCATCTACTGCTTGCCCATCCTCTCATGAGTACGCCTCGGAGGATCTACACAAGGAGGATGACATGGCGACCCATGTTAGACCACAAACGATGTCGATGAAGATGAAACATGAGCTTGACTTCCCCCTTCCCTATTTCACCCTTTCTATAAGCTATTAGAGTTTATTTCTATGAACAATCAGTTCTAGTTTTGGGCCTTTATATCGGGGTTGTATGAACGCACTTAATTCCTTGCTTTATTTAGTTTGAACTTCTGTACATGTTTAGCAAAAATTTAATAAAAATAAATAATATGCACAACATAACTTTCCAACGTACAAAAATGTACATCAGTTACGTTTGGGTCCAACTGTTGAATTACAAATGAGATAATGGAGTGTCAATAAGGCGACTGTCTAGTCACCATTAACATGATAAAGTCGATCGATGAATTTGGATTTGAGGAAGAATGCATAGAGAAAGTCGAATCTATATTTTAAGGAACAGAATTTACAAGCAAAGAAATTGGTGGGGTTATAAAATGCATATGCATATATCTATAAATACGTTTTTAATGAAATAAAGAAGAGAAAGATGAAAGTCAAAAGTATTGGAATGTTGACATCTACTTGAAGTAGAGCAAGAACTGAATCGATATTTTATCAGTAAATTTCAAGGACATAGTGGATAATATTGGAAATAAGTATGAGTACTCTTAGGAAGTCACTAACTTCCAAAGGTTTGAGATTGAAAGAAGGATCAAATAGCGTTGACGCAAGCAAAATATAAAGATGGGGGCATATCAACCAAATATAAGCAATGGTAGAAATAATAGCATTAATACAAAACATAAATGAATCAGCAGAGTTTAGCATGCCACTTAAAATCCTTTAAGCAAATGCTTGGGGTCAAAAAGGGGTGTAAAATGGCAAGGAGACAAGTCCAATACGTAAGTCAAAATGATCAAGGGAGAAATTGATTAATGACTATAAGTATTAAAAAACGTTGATGATGTAGGATTTTAATGAAAGGGACAGACGACAGACCTCAAAATGATGAGTAAGTAAAATATTATTGTGATGGAAACGGAATGAAAGTAACTATAAGCGTAAACAAGTTAGAAATGGAGGGCAATAGGAGTAGGATAGTTGCAATCATTGATTACATAGGAATCAGAACTGTGCGCATAAATAAATAAAAAATAGACTAATACTAAAATAGCAACCTATGAAATGATGGGATGTTATGGCCAAGAAAGATCGCGTTACTATTGAAACAATGGTTGCAAAGGCAAGCTGAGTATAGGAAATTAGTAAAAGTAAGAGAGGCGTAACCCACCTTAATGGTCAAGATTCCCTATAAAAATTAAAGTCAGGAGGTAATTTAATGAGGGAAAGGATATGTAATGAAGTATTGTTGCAGCAATGAAACAATGCTTGCAAGGCTCAATGTGAATCAAAAGCAATTAAATCATGTTATTGTATAAGAAGGGTTGGCTAGTTTGTGGTGGTGACTAGGGAGGTAAAGAAGGACGTTAAATTAGGACAAAGGGTCTAAGAATGGTTGACTAAAGGCCACTGTAAATTTATTTGGATCAATATAGGGACTCATGATTTGTCATGCACTCAAAAGAAAATTGTATGGGTTTCAATCTATATGCAAACATCTCATGGATTGTAATACCCCAGAGTCCTCTATTGTTGTACCTAAAGTTGTATTCCTGGTAATACTCTTTTAAATTAGACATGTCAACCTCATAGAATCACTAGTAATACTTCTATTAAGTCCATGCAATATAGATATACATATATATGCTCAATTCACCACTTCCAATCCCTTACCATCATAAACTGTGATGCGTCAACAAGTGCCCTAAGTTCAATCCCAATAGCCATTGTACTTATTATGCTTCTCCAATGATTATTTGTCCCCCCCCCCCAAAATCTTATTTACTCCTGACGAAAAATATAAATTATGACTTCTAGAAGTTCCAATGTGCAAAAGTAATGAACTCATAGACATATTGGCATATCCTCAAGCCTTTTCCCTATAGTTTCACTTCTATAGATTATCATCTTTTCACCAAGATGAGCATACTCAAAGTTGTGGTCATCACTCTCACTTCTTTGATGGTTCCAATGGCCCCAGTGCCCTTCTAATTACTCTTCTCTTTTCCCGAGTCCTTGTCAATCTTAAGGAGCTTACTTGTCAAATCACCTGTTGCTCCATAAAGAACCATCTTCCCAACTAAATTTACTTTACACCATCAAATGAGTATAGTTTGACCCATCAGTACCCATGACTTAACTCATGATAATAAGAGAAAATATTTATACCGTCTCCTTAGAACCTCATATGAATATTTTGGAGCTAAAATTCATCCCTAATAATCTCCGGATGTCCTTAGAGATTGTTTTAACCTCATAATAAGTGTGGACATTATCGGCCCAACCACTCTTGCTAAGATATTTCTTTATTGGTTGTGAAGGACTGGCATGTAAGCTGAATAAATGAAATGACGGAGGTTCGTAAAGCAAAAGACAAGGCATATAAACGGCCGGCAGATACAAGACATGCAGTTGATTTACGATGGTCATGATAGTAAAGTAAATGATCGATGTTATGAAATTGAGATGAAATATTAAGTGCTGGAGGTGAAGAAATCTAACAGATTACCAAAGAGACTTTTGAAAAGTCCTACGGTCCCCATATGTGAGTAAAATGACGAGGATGAGGGTTAAGACTACCAGAAGGAAAATTTCTGTAGTAAATGGAAGTCTTGGGTAGGCAAATAAACTCCGAAATTGCTCACAGATGGAAATAGCACAAATCGTTGTTCATCATTAATAACAAGATTTGCCATAAACTTAGTTTGACAAATATGGTTCGAGTCAAAAATTCTCCTCACTTCCCATGTTTCCTTCATAGATTCATTAGATATAGAATTCCATCTCAAAAAGTCATTGAACTCAATAGAAGCTCTCAAGCATATTAAACTCCGAAATTGCTCACAGATGGAAATAGCACAAATCGTTGTTCATCATTAATAACAAGATTTGCCATAAACTTAGTTTGACAAATATGGTTCGAGTCAAAAATTCTCCTCACTTACCATGTTTCCTTCATAGATTCATTAGATATAGAATTCCATCTTAAAAAGTCATTGAACTCAATAGAAGCTCTCAAGCATATTAAACTTGTTATTTCCTTTGAAAAAAATCTCTGATTGATTCAAAGCTCATAAACAAGCTCCCAAAGTGTATACTTGTCTTCTTCCTTCCCCTTAATCAAGCTAAAAGCTCCATGAAAATCCATGAATATTCATTTCCCCTTAAATGATCTTATTTTGGCCCATAGTACACCAAATTACTCCATGATAAATTTTCCTCAATATATTTTTTTTTAATTTTACATACATACATACATACATACATACATACATACATACATACATACATACATACATATATATATATACATACATATATATATATATATATATATATATATATATATATATATTTTATCAATATCCATAATCTCCCAATATTTATTTAACAATATTTACTCCTTAGCTTGTTACATATCATCTATATAATATCAAGTAGTTCAGTACTGCATTAGGTCACACAAGAGTTTGCAGACCTTGCCTTCTCGTAATATCTGAACCCTCACGATACCCAGACATTAAGTGTTCAACACATCCTAATAAAACCAATTCTCTAGGTTGAAAGTCTCCTGGTAACTCAAACGGGCAACCCAACATTCCATAAAATTTGCTATGAGCTTAGCATACTTCTCTGGAATACATACGTCCCCAAGAAGTTGAATAAATGCACTCTCACTCTACTTTGATAGCGATAGAATCCTTAAGATATTATTTAACTATACCATTGATCTTATTATCAAAGGATGAAGGCTAGGCAAATGTTTTCTGATACATCCCCATGATGCACTTATACATATGAACTCCTGGTCACACATTTGCATTGAGCCTAACTCATAGGCATCCCTATATCTCACAGTGATGCTAAGCCTGACTCTGATACCACAACTGTAACACCTCCAATTTCTAATGTCTGATTACTCTAACTTAATCACTCATTTATTATTAATTTGCAGCAGAAGGCTTTTAGTTTGCTTGGAGGCATTACCGCCGTTTCGGGATGGAACAGGGCTACTTGATTTATTAAACCTTGGAATTGCCCAAAATAAACATCTGTCTACTTATACAGTTCATAATACACATGATAACTTAGTGTATTAATACTAAACATTATTATCCTTAGGTTTCAGAATAATAACAATACATAATCTCCAAGTTACCAACCTGTCATCACTGTGAGCGTTGACTAGCTAATGTTCAGGAAACGTCCATTGTTTGCTACCTTCCGGCTTATCAGGAGGACGACTGTTCATTGCTCCCCATACCTAAAACAGAAAACATAAAAGCATTCGAATGATGAGCCGAAGCTCAGCACATACATTCCCCTGCAGTAAAATAAGTTTTATGGTAAATTAGTTAGGCCGACCGCATTTCAAAACATTTTGCTTTGCAAACAGGTGAGAGAGAATGTATAAGTAAAATTGATTTGCTGATTATTATCTGGAAGTGGACCCCTTAGTCGATGTACGTCTTGAAACAATCATACTTTAGGTTCTCACCCCCCCAGGCCGATCGAGAAGCTTGAGTTGACGCCGCGCGCATGTATATGATGGGCATAAGCTCCGATGATTGATAATTGGTGGGGCCACTTGATTATGTGACAAAACATTGCATAAAATGATTCATTATATAATTATCATATTGATTTTGCATAATTTGAGAAACATGTGAGTTTTCGAAGAGCACATGCAATGTACGTACCTGGTCTTTGAGGTTCTCTCTCCTTTGTAATGGAGAATGTGCGTTGGCAGCGTGAAACGACAGAGGAGGCCTCACTTCTGCTTCAATGTCATTTTTCCAATTAGTGCGAGCTTACGAAATTTGTTAAATTTTCTCGACTTAATGTACACCTTTAAATTAGCTATGGGTTTAATAATAATAATATCACTACTATTATTATTGTTTAAATTATGAATATAAGTTCGTTGCTATCGTTATTCTGTTGCACGCTTTGCCTTAAGGCCATTATAAATCATTGTTAACAATATGTTTTTTTTTAATTTTTTATTATTTTTATTTTTATTTTTATTTTTATAAATTTTTATAATCACAATTGACGTTGTTATTATTATTACGATTATAGGTTCCTTTCACCGAACCGCCGTTATTGTTTTGGTTTTGGTCAATTGCATCCAAAAATTCATTTGAATCAACTTAGCTCAGCTTTGTTCTTTACCCCAAACACTGAACCTTATGTCACTGACTTTATGCCAATAACACACCCATCTTACAACATTCTAGCACCGAACTCGTATAATTTCCCTCAATTATCCTCTTTGTAACGCATTTAACCTCATCAGCTCCACCTCACTCAAGCTCGTACTTTATTTAAAGCACAACCATAGAATTTTAACCCATTACCTTCATGGCATCACATATCTAGTCAATACTTGCTAACTAATTACGCACATCATTAAATAAGCAAGAGTTGATTAGAACCTAAATTAGGGCATAAACTCCAACCCTTCAAGCTCATGACTCCAACATTCATTCAATATGAAATTAGGCTACATTCATTTACTCAACATAGCATACGTAAACACTTACCCAACATGCATCCTCCTTTGATTTCCTTTTGAATATAGCATACATAGGATAACCAACCTAATCCATAAGGCCTTCATGTTCTTCTTCGTCAATTACCACCTATTTGATAAATTCATGGCTGTGCAATATAATTCCCCAACCAATTAAAATTGGTTTCACTAACTCTTTCACATTTATAAATAATCATCGAGCTGTAAATTCACAACCTAACCAAACAATTCCAGATTTCCGAAATTTGCATTACAAGTGATAGCCCAATATCGCCAAACAATCCATAACTTGATAAATTTTCGCAACGTAACCAAATAACGTGAAACTTAGACATTTGACTCAATTAGTCCTCAAAATTGACCTAAAATTCAATGAATTATAACAAACAGATTAGAACCCAAATAAGCTCACAACCTCTCACTCCCAACTCTCTGCTAATCTCCCCCAGACAACAATCCAGTCTCAAAGGTCCATAACAAAATCAGAAAGTTATAAATAGCTAGGTATCACTGCTAATTACATTATTTAACACATAAATTCAATCTCAAACAACCCAAAAAATCAACTAAGCTAGGTTAGGGTTTACCTTTCAATTCCAACTTTGATCTAGAACAAGAACATGGAGATGGAGGTGGGGGTGGCTGGCGACAGTAGGTGACACTCCGGTGACCGGCGAAGCTAACGACAGTGGTGGTCGGCGAAACAGACGACAACAAGGTCTGTGGGTCGCAGCTGAGGAGGGTTGAGCGCAGGAGAGGGATGCGACAGTGGGGTCAGTTGGGCGTGGTGGACGATTGGGGGTTGTTGATGGGCGGCAGCCGAACCGTACTCGGCGGCGAACGAACGGCGAGTGGGGGTCGGGTAATGGGCACAGCAGGGTAGGGGGTGTCGAGGTGTGGGTGAGGCAGAGAGTAGAGTGAGAGATGAGGAGGTTTAAGTGTTTGGGATTAAATGATTTATTTGGGTGGTTTTGTTTAATTTAAGTCGGTTCATCTTTTTTTTTTTGGTTTTTTATTCCCCATTATTACATACATCTCTATGTCAATATACCTAAACACATACAATTGAATTAGTATTTGGTTAAATTAATAACTGAAAGTTGCACCTTCTTTAGGGCGTAAATATCTTTATTTTAATTAATATCACATTCGTTTCATAAATAAGGTTTCTCTCTTACCATTTTACCCGTACGATATTCTTATTATCGTTATCATTTTTCGAATTAGGGTTCTTCAAGGAAGCGTTTATTTAACATTTGAAAGTATTACTTAGGAATATAATGAAGTCATGTCTGATGTCACACCATCGTTTCAACCTGCACTGCACAAATATGGATACAGATAAAAATAGATATGAAATGCTGAATTGAAATGCGGCGCCCAGTTTGATTAATTTGTACTTAATATGATTTAATATAATTAAAATGAGTATTAGGTTCAGGCCATTATAGGATCAAGCCAATCATAGTCCTTAAAATTTTATTTGATTTCATTTACATCTTATTTTGGTTAAGTTAGTAGCCATTTGATGTGATTTTAATTTACTTATGTTGGCCTAAAAAAATGACTTTAATTATGATTTAATTTTGATGTTTGGAATATTTTAAGCTTATGGCTAAGTTGTATTTTTATCCATTTCACGATTTACCGACTTAGCCTTGATTGGGGTCGACCATTAATATCTTTAACTTGCGATTGCATCCGAAATATATTTGTGGGTTTCCTACGTACCCTTCATGGGATCAAATTGATGTTGTTCTCAGCACGAATTTTATTTAGGCTTATGTCATGGAAGTGGGAAATTTAGTAAGCTTCGTTGTATGTTTGGCTCAGGTCTAGTCTGTTTTGCCATACTTGTTATTTGAAAAAGGCTTCAACTTTTTGAAAAGTTGGTTTTTTTAATTTGTTTTGGTTACGTAATGTGTAGAAAAAAGTCACAGAACTATAACTTTAGCCTTTTACTAAAGAGGGGGGGGGGAATAAATAAGGCTTTTTTTTGTCCATTTCGTAGACTTGGAAGTTTGAGGGGGATCGGTTTCTGTATTGGGAGACTTGACTTTTTGGCGTTTGAGCGGGTAAGGTCCAATCGACTTTCGAACAATTAATATTTTTGAAGAGAGGGGTATCGGTTTGAGCCCGTTTGAGGACTTTGATTAGATTGAATTCGAATATTTTATATCAAGTTTCCTACTTGTCCGTATTGGAATCAAGTCACCGTAGTTCTAGTGATATCATATGAAGGAAAATGATTTTGCACTTGATTTTTTATCAATGATATCACACCCCATCCTTTATGCAGTTATGCATTGACCATAATTCATTAATACCATTTATTTTATTGCTTAAAGCACCCCTTCTTTTTTTTGTATGTCTTGAACGATCAAGCAGACCATGACAAACCTCCTTCTCCTCCCTTTTTTATCATCATTTTTTTAAATCAAAAATAGCCCCTTTCCCCCCTTTTTTGGTTTTGGGGACATAGTTTATTATTGGTAATCTCATGGACGTTCATATACATTTGAATTATTTGCTTGCTAGCTATTGTATTTTCCCCATCTTTTATTGTTTAAGGGCTTAAACTGGGAGTGGAATTTCAAGTCTATGCGAATTACAATATTAGCTAGCATATCTCCTTCTTGGATTTTTTTTAAAGTTAGAGTCAATATGTGAAAAGAGTCCCATAGTGAATCAAATTCATCCAAGACAATAAAAACCCCAAGCTTATAAAAGGGATTTCGACTCTGTGACTTATTTTTTTTTCTAATCTTAGAGAACTTTTCTCTTTTTTAAAAAAAAAAAAGAAATTCACTCTGAGACAATTCTCCTTTACTGGTAAAACAAGTCTTCTGCTTCTTGTTTTATGGCAAACTCTTTATATGATGGAGTCCATCAATCTTGTGCCATTCCTAGTAGTTAGCCTCCATCAACTTGGAGAAACAGAGTCTAATTATCCGCCCTTCTTTATATAATCCATATTTCAAGCACTTCAATACTTGATTTTTTTTATATAAAACAAATTGCCAAGATACAGGATCCGGCAAGATCAACAGATTTCAAAAATTTCATGGTTCCGGCAGGAGCCAAGCTATAGTATGATTAAATAATTTTAATCAAAACTAGAATTGAACTTGAGATTTGGGTTTTGTTTTACTCTTCTGCAACATCCTCTTGAACTTTTTAACACACCACTGGCTGTAATTAACCATGGGGGACCCAAAAACAAGTGTTGGAAATTTTGGGCCAACATGAATATTCTAAACTCCATTGTTGGATTCCCTTGGAATACTGTTGGAACTTATGGAGAAGACTGGATTTAGTTCTTGAATCACCTTAGTCAATTATGCAAATTTGCACGAAGTCCTCCTCTGCCTTTCTTTTAACAGTGTGTGTGTGCGTTGTTTTTTTTTTGTTGCTTTATCTCCTTTTTTTTTCTCTGTTTCTGGTTCTTTTATACTGAACATATAGAAGGATCTGAGCAGTTGTCCAACTACTCATGATGCAGTAAACGGAAACATAGGAAAGATGATTGCTTTACGTAACTTCCTTTTTTGACGTAGGTTCAAAGCATTCATAATTTGCAATGTTGGATTCCTTTATGACCACAAATGTGAACCATGTCACCAGTCATTCAATTCTATTTTATTATTATGATTAATGTCATCAATATTTCATGGCTTGGCTTGGGTGTTTCTATTTAACACCACATCACATGGGGCTATGGGTAGGATAGTGAGGGCTAATTTATTTTTATGTATGTTCTGTAATTTTTTTTGGATTGAATTTGATTGCCTGAAAAAAAACCCAAAGATTAATGATGGTCTCCACTTTATGATTATATAGGAGATACCTTATCACCCAATAGAATTAACCCCTTCTTTTTTTTAATTTGTAAATATTAGGCTACGACATACAACTTAATACAATGGAAAATAATAACGATTAAGGCCGCCTCTTGATTTGGGTCCCCCATTTGTTTGACAATGCTAGTAATGAGCTATGTATTGTCATTTATTTTGAATTTTGTAATAATTTTCCTCATTTATGACTTTCCCTTTGTTTTTTTAAGAATCTTCAATTCTTAAAAATTTGACCGCTCTTTGCATAAGAGGAGAATGTTAGCCCTATAAGTATTATTTTTGGCATTGTAAGATTTATTAAAAATCCACACTCAACATTTGTCCTCCGTGCATTGTTTGTTCTAAGGCTTTGATAGCATGAAGGATGCACACATTTTATAAGCCCGTCTGTCATTCATTAATTAGGCTCGTCCCCCTTTTTTGTGCAAAGGATACTTAGCAGTTGTGGATGAGACTCTTGGCAACGAAAGAGCTCCACTTCAAGAAGGTCATAGTCCTTATTATCGATGTTCAAGCTCCCTGCAAAGTCTCAATGTGATTCCTTCCTCCATCTTGACATCTATCTTGGTTAGGGAAGTTAGAATCAAGCAAGGGACACTTCGCTATCATCGAAATGACGAGAACAAGTGTGTAGATGTAAGCAAGGACTACGAGAACTATTTTAATGCCATTATTCTTGAAAAGGTCAACACCGAACATCGTAGAGAAGAAAGATATCATACTAATGATGAATTTTATCCAGCCTTATATAGGGTCCTTACTGCAAGAAGGAATTGGGGATTAACTTTCCAGTTTTGAGGTTGCTCAACCTTTAGGATATGAGTGATGAAATGGACCAAACGAGTGCTTGTTCATTTTGAAGAACCTTTGAAACGAGCTAGCATATTTAGTGCCATTGGTGTATCCCCATTTCTGTATCACTTTGACACAATGTATGGCAAGCCTTTTGTGAACTGTGGGGTCCACTAACCAATACTTTTCACCATGGTGCTGGTGAAGTTAGCATTGCACTTTATGACTTGGAACAGATTATAGGTTTACTTATTCTTGGAGCTATATATGAGGAGTTCTTGCTGCCAAATAAAGATTTGGTTAGCTACAATAAATATCCAAATATAGTTGTTGGGCTGCTGCATATTTATGCTGAGTTATGTAGGTTTCACAAAGTTAATCATATTTATTATGACCTCTGGTTGGACCATTTTTACTAAGAATAAGTGTTTTGCTTTGCATATGGAGAACAAACGAACTCTAAGCAAGAGAAATTTGAGACAGAGAAGGAGCCCTATTTTCATTTCTCGTGAGGAGCGTATGGCAAACTTGAATGTCACTGCTGAGAGTGAACTCACTGCTTTCTTAGCCATTTGGGAAAGAGGTACTAATTTGGCATTTGTTACTTTGTACTGGCCATGTATTTGTCAAATGATTAACTGAGAATCACTAAATACTTCAAGTTGGTCAATATGCATTTCAAGGGCTAATTCGAGGCTAATGACGAGTGCCTTATATTCAGCCACATTATTTGAACAGATCTCGAGGAGAGAGAATGAATAAGGGATAAGTCCTCCTGATAGTGTGACAAACACAATCCCGACTCCGGCTCCCCGACTCCTTCCTGGCCTATCAAAATATAACTGCCAAGCTTTAATTTCAGCAAGTATAATTCTATCATCTTGTAGATCATCGAGCAGTTCCTCATTATCTGGACGCAGATGTGCTGCTAGGAAATCGACTATGACTTGTCCCTTCACTACCTTTTAAGGCATGAACTTGATTTCAAAAGGGCCAAAAGCATAGCCCATTTAGCCAATCTCCATGATAGCATGTGCTTAGATAATATACATCTTAACGGGTCTGCCTTCGAGATTGGAATGATCTGATGGCACATGAGGTGGTGTCGTAACCTTTGAATAGCAAAAACCAAGACAAGGCAAATTTTTTCCATACAAGAGTAATTCACTTCTGCACCCTCCATTATCTGGTTGATATAGTGCAGGGCATTTTCTTTCCCTTTATCATTACATTGAGCCAGCATAACCCCTAAAGACCGCTCAAAGGCTGTTGTGTATAATATTAAGGGCCTTCCTTGTACTGGAGTCATTAGGACAGGTGGCTTTGTTAGGTACTATTTGATGCTTTCAAAAGCATTTTGACAAGTGTGATCCCAAATGAAGGGTATGTCCTTTTTCAGGAGTCTTGTGAAAGGTTGACACCTTTTTGACAAATTTGAGATGAACTGCCTTATAAAAGCCAACCTTCCTTGTAATCCTCGTAATTCCCTTAAATTTCTCAGATGGGGCATTTGGATTATGGCTTTGACTTTTTTAGGATCAATTTTTATTCCCTTTTTTCGAACGACAAAGCCAAGGAACTTCCCTGAGGTCACCCCAAATGCATACTTTAAGGGGTTCATCTTGAGTTGATGTTGACGAAGCTTTTTAAATACATTTCTTAGGTCATGTGGGTGATTTTCTCTGTCTTTTGTTTTTACAACCAAGTCACCAACATAACATTCAATGAGGTAGTGGAGAGAATCAAGAAAAATAATCATCATGGCTCTCTGGTAGGTGGCTCCGGCATTTTTCAAACCAAACGACATTACTGTATAGCAGTATATGCCTTGTAGTGTCTGAAAGGCTGTTAAGTCCTCATCTTCGGTGTCCATTTTGATTTGATTGTACCCCGAGAAACCATCCATGAAAGACAGAGGCCCAAACCTCGTAGTGGCATCCACTAGGAGTTCAGTGATTAGTAGTGGGAAATTATCCTTAGGACATGCATTGTTTAAAGCCCTGAAGTCCACACACATACGGAGTTGACCGTTCTTTTTCCAAACAGGGACAACATTGGCTAACTAGCTTAGGTATTGAACTTCAAGAATGAAGTTAGCCTTTATGAGCTTATCCACCATGGTGTTTATTTGGATTTTCAACTCAGGATGAAAGCGCTGCTGAGGCTGCTTTATTGGCTTTACGCTTTTAGAAACAACCAACTTGTGAACAACAACCATTGGATTCAAGCCTGGTATGTCCTGATAACCCCAAGTAGATACATCTTTGTATTCTTGGAGGAGTTGCTCATATTGTGCCACTTTTTTAGCATTTAATGTGGCACTCACAAAAATTGGCTTGGGGCCGTCGGCTGTTCCCAAATTTGTCCCCCGAAACTCATCGATTGTTGCCTAACTGCCATCTTCCATTTCTAGTGGTTGAACAGTCTCGACAAAATCCTCTAATGAGTCTTGTTCCATAGAAATTGAATCGTCATTTAAGTTTCTAGGCAAGTCGGCTTACGTTTAAACTTCACCACACATTTGATGGTCTAGCGTGGTAATCCAATGGTGTTTGAAAGCTTCTTGACGAGGAAATTTTGAATTTTGAGCATCTTCCTTATCTACAATGGACACGACATTAACTTATTTTGCGTGCTCTGCTTGACCAACATCATTTTGTTCACGAACCCAAGTGAACCTCCTAGGTTGTTGCTTATTTTTCTTCTTTAGTTTCCACTTCTTTTGCTTTCTAACTTGGATATCACTTGGCTGGGGTTCATTGATTTTTCCAAGTCTTTGAAAAACTGAGACTCGAGGTTGGACTTGTCAATCTTTAGAGAACATCTCCTGCTCTTGGGGTGTAAAAACCATATCATTCATAGCACAAACCTTTAGAATTCCCCCCTTATGTGATACTTGAAGACTTCTGGAGGAATTCCTCTAAAATGATGCTTTTAATACTCTACCTTCTTGGGAGATGTTTATTTGCTGATTGGCTTCGGCAAATCTCACTTATTACCCTTCTTACACCCTCTTTGAGATTGTGATGCTCTTCCTAGAAGAGGAGCATCTGAAGAAGATGCTTCTGCTAGGGGATTTGAAGAGCTTCCTCTTAATACCACTCTCCTGTTGCCAAGTGATGTTCTTATAACCAAGTTTTCTTTAGCCATTGACTGGTTAATTTGTTGAATGAGAAAAGTCTAACTCGTGACGAGAGAGTTCATGAATTCCCTTACCGACACCAAGGCCTTTTGGCCAACCTTTCTTTTGTCCTTAGGTGTGTATTTGAACAACACCTTAGCACGTAGAGATTGATACTCTGTCCCTTCGTTGACATAGCTATTGACAACTCGAATGACCCTTTGAAATGAAGTAAGAGTTTTGGTATTTTCTTCTTAGTTACCCCCATTGGGGTATAAAGGCGCTTGGGAGTTTCCAGAATCTACTGATTTGTAAAACTTGGCATTGGCATAATTAACATATTCTCCACGAAAAGGATTTGCATCCCCTCGGATCATCTTCTCATTCCCGTGTTTGTCAGTGTATTTTAGACACTGGTGAAGAGTTGGGGTAATAGCATTGCTAGTATGGAGCCATGGTTGCCTGAGTAGGGCATTGTAAGAAGTATCAACATCTATTACATGAAAGAAAGCATCCGTGTAGAGGTCATCTAGCTCAGCTTTCAAAGCAATAGTGCCTAAGGCTTTCTGCCTCACATGATTAAATCCCTGTATTGTCAGCAAAGTTGGGGACAATTGATTTGGTGTTATCCCTATTGCCCTCAACACCCTTAGTGGAAGGAGGTTGGCTACAAAACAACAGTCAAGTAAGATCCGATTTATTCTTTTATCTCCGATCATACCAGTAACATACAAAGGCCTGTTGTGATTTGCAGACCCCAACTGGAGGTCCTCATTAGAGAACGTTATGCAAGCTATGCATGCAGCACACTCGTTTAACAGGGATGACAATACCTCATGCACCTCAATAGGGTCAACTTAATCTCTATAGTCGTCATGGTCCATTAACGCCTGAATAGGTGCCCTTCTTAGCTCTTTAGATATTTGTAAAGCGTCTTAGACACTTAATCACGTTGGGATTCACTTGAGATGAGAGATGACATCATAACGGACCTTTTCCTTATGAGACCCTTGATGAACTTGAAAACGGACTGGGACAGGAAGATCCTTATCAGACTCCTTAGGTGATTGTCTATTCTCAGCGGTGCCTTTGATATTTGGGCTTGAGGGAATTACTTTCTCTTCACCCTTTTCTTTAGCATTCATCGATATTAGTGAGTCGTTTCTTTCTTCTTCTCTTGCCCCATTGATTTTGGTGGTTGGAATTGACGACCGGAGCGAAAAGTTACTTCTTCCACTTCTTGAGTGGTATTTGCGGGTTTAATGTTCACCTATTCACATTCATCAGGCCATGAAACCATACAACATTGTGCTACTTCCCCTTCTATGGGATCATCATCCGAGGAGTCACTGCCGAAAAAACCCTTAGGGATGTAATCACATAAAGTGAAAGGGGTCTTAATCGGTGGCACGCACTCCTCTTCGGAAGTTATCTCCGGCTTCTTTTTGGCCTTCGATTTCTTCTTCTTGTTTTTATTATTTTTCTTTTGTGGTGGTTTTTGTCCTCTCATTTTGACTCATGGAGACTGAGAAGCTTGGGCCACTCCCTGCCGCAATGATCTCTTGCTGAAGCAGGTTTGCTATCTAAAGTCGTTGTCCTCATCATCTTCTGATGTTACCCATGCCTCTAAACTTGGGTCTAGGTAGAAATTGTATAAGGTTGGTGCTCCTTATGAAGGAGGAGGCATATCTGGATATGCCCACACTATTGCTAAATCATGATCATCAATGAACTGGATAGGGACAACATGAGGTGGTAATGATACCATTGGGATCCCTTCATTAGTTTCTAAGGATGATGGATAAGATTCATCCCTCTACTCAACTGTTGAGGTTGCATTTGGCAATGCAGTGGGTTCTTTAGCTGGAGTTCATTTTATCTCAATTTCTCCCCTTCTGATAATGTCTTCGATTATGTCTTTGAAGACATAACAATCTTTTATGGGGTGGCTAATGATCGTATGGTATGAGCAATACATAGGACCTATGTTGGCAATGAGGCCACAAACGATGTCGATGATGATGAAGCACAAGCCTGACTTCCCCCTTCCTTATTTCACCCTTTCTATAAGCTGTTAGAGTTTATTTCTATGAACAATTAGGTCTAGTTTTGGGCCTTTATACCGGGGTTGTATGAACGCACTTAATTCCTTGCTTTATTTAGTTTGAACTTTTGTAAATGTTCAACAAAAATTTAATAAAAATAAATAATATGCACAACATAACTTTTCGATGTACAAAAATGTACATCGGTTTATTTTGAGTATGTTCATATTCAAGAGGATATACCTCCTTAATTACGTCTCCCTTCCGGGGACACCACTTTTTGATTCCGACTCATTCTGTTTTTATTTTCTTTCTTGGTTTCGTTTTGCATATAAAATTTTGTTCAACAATTAACGTGTTTTTAATATTGAATTGCCCGTTTCCAAAACTTAATTGCATTAGATAGAAGTTGCTAGGAAGGGTACTATACATACACATTCTTAATATGCAGATTAGGGAATAGATAATTTTATTTGATTTCGAATTTGGGTTACACTCGCTTTTTTGTTGGGAGTTGCCTACGTACGCCTTTTATAGAGGATCAAACCAATTGTAGTCCTTATAATTTTATTTGATTTCATTTGTATTTTATTTTGGTTAAGTTAATAACCATTTGATGTGATTTTAATTTACTTATGTTGGCCTAAAAAAATGACCATAATTTTGATTTAATTTTGATGTTTGGATTTATTTTTTAACTTATGGCTAAGTTGTATTTTTATCCATTTCATGATTTACCGACTTAGCCTTGATTGGGGTCAGCCATTAATATCTTTAACTTGCGATTGCATCCGAAATGTATTTGTGGGTTTCCTACGTACCCTTAATGGGATTAAATCGATGTAGTTCTCAACCCGAATTTTATTTAGGCTTATGTCATGGAAGAGGAAAATTTAGTAAGCTTCATTGTATGTTTAGCTCAGGTCTAGTCTATTTTGCCATACTTATTATTTGAAAAAGGCTTCAATTTTTTGAAAAGCTGGTTTTTTCAATTTGTTTTGGTTACATAATGTGTAGTAAAAAGTCACAGAACTATAACTTTAGCCTTTTACTAAAGAGGGGTGAAATAAATAAGGCTTTTTTTTTGTCCATTTCGTAGACTTAGAAATTTGAGAGGGATTGGTTTCTGTATTGAGAGGCTTGACTTTTTGGCGTTTGAGTGGATAAGGTCCAATCAACTTTCGAAGAATTAATTTTTTTGAAGAGAGGGGTATCGGTTTGAGCCCATTTGAGGACTTCGATTTAGATTGAACTCGAATATTTTGTATCAAGCTTCCTACTTGTCCTTATTGGAATCAAGTCACCATAGTTCTAGTGATATTTCAAATATTTTGTTAACCCCTTTATGAATTCTGCTCTATCTTCAGAAGGAAAGAAAAATTTTCTACTCAAGTAGATGAACAAATATTATCTTCATCCACTCAACATTTAGTAGCACCATTTGTATTAACTTACTGTATCATCGCCTAGGTAATGGCATATGAAGGCAAATGATTTGCACTTGATTTTTTTATCAAAGCTATCACACCCCATCCTTTATGTAGTTATGCATTGACCATAATTCACTCAAGTTTTAATACCATTTATTTTATTGCTTAAAGTACCCCTTCTTTTGTTTCGTGTATCTTGAATGATCAAGCGGACCATGACAAACCTCCTTCTCCTCCCTTTTTTATCATCATTTTTTTAAATCAAAAATAGCCGCTTGCCCCCATTTTCTTGGTTTTGGGGAATAGTTTAATATTGGTAATCTCGTAGATACATTTGAATTATTTGCTTGCTAGCTATTGTATTTTCTCCCTCTTTTATTGTTTAAGGGCTTAAACTAGGAGTAGAATTTCAAGTCTATGCGAATTACAATATTAGCTAGCATATCTCCTTCTTGGATTTTTTTTAAGCTAGGGTCAATAAGTGAAAAGAGTCCCATAGTGAATCGAATTCATCCAAGACAATAAAAACCCCAAGCTTATAAAAGGGATTTCGACTCTGTGATTTATTTTTGCTCTAATCTTGGAAAACTTTTCACTTTAAAAAAAAAAATCAATGTGAGACAATTCTCCTGTACAGGTAAAACAAGTCTTCTTCTTTTTCTTCTTGTTTTATGACAAACTCTTTACATGATGGAATCCATCAATCTTGTGCCATTCCCAATAGTTAGCCTCCATTAACTTGGAGAAACAAAGTCTAATTATCCCCCCTTCTTTACATGTATCCATATTTCAAGCACTTCAATACTTTACTTTTTTTTTTAAAAATTGACAAGATACAAGGTTCGACAGGATCAACAGATTTCATGGTTCCAGTAGGAACCGGATCTGACGGGATCCAAAAATTTTGTGGTTCTGGCAGGAACCAAGCTATAGTATGATTAAATAATTTTAATCAAAACTAGAATCGAACTTGATATTTGGATTTTGTTTTACTCTTCTGCAACATCCTCTTGAACTTTTAACTCACCACTTGCTATAATTAACCGTGGAAGACCCAAAAACAAGTGTTGGAAATTTTTGGTGGACATGAATCTTCTACCCTCCATTGTTGGATTACCTTGAAATATTGTTGGAACTTATGAAGAAGATTGGATTTGATACTTGAATCACCTTCTCCGATTATGCAAATTTGCGCGAAGTCCTCCTCTGCCTTTCTTTTAACGTTGTGTGTGTGTGTTTTGCCTTCTCTCCTCCTTTTTTTTTCTCTGTTTCGGGATTTTTTATACTGATTATACAGAAGGAACTAAGCAGTTGTCCAACTGTCGATGATGCAGTAAGCGGAAAAGTTGGAAAGATGATTTCTTTAAGTAACTTCTTTTTACTTTGCCCAAGTTCAAAGCATTCATAATTTGCAACGTTGGATTCCTTTATGACCACAAATGTGAACCATGTCACTACTCATTCAATTCTAATTTATTATTATGATTAATGTCATTAGGATTTCATGGCTTGGCTTGGGTGTTTCTATCTAACACCACATCACATGATGCTATGGGTAGGATAGTGGGGCTAATTTATTGTTATGTATTTTCTTTAATTTTTTTTTGGATTAAATTTGATTGCCTAAAAAAAAAACCAAAAACTAATGGTGGTCTCCACTTTATGATCATAGGAGATATCTTATCACCTAGCAGAATTAACCCCTTCTTTTTTTGAATTTGTAAATATTAGGCTATGACATACAACTTAATACAATGGAAAATAATAACAATTATAAAAGAGGGTCCCCCATTTGTTTGACCAAATATTAGGCTATGACCAAATATTTGGCTCCCCCATTTGTTTGACAATGCTAGTAGTAAACTACGTATTGTCATTTATTTTGAATTTCGTAATAATTTTCCTCGTTTGTGGCTTTCCCTTTGTTTTTCTTAAGAATCTTCAATTCTTAAAAATTTGACCACTCTTTGCATAAGAGGAGAATGTTGAGCCTATAATTATTATTTTTGGCATTGTAGGATTTATCAAAAATCCACACTCTATGGTACACGTGCCATGCCACTTTTATCTTATTTTGTGTGTATGATATCTTTCATCTTTGGATGTTTTATTCTACAATACCTCTTTTCATTTCTTGCTACCACTATACATTGACATGTTTGCGATTTATTGATCGAAAGCCTTCTCCTCCCCCTAGGGGTTAAAGTGGTTTTGCCCCCATCATTGTAAAGGGGGTCTTGTCAACCTAAGTGTGGCTTAGCTATGTACCCAACCCTTAGCTCCTATGGGCTAAAGGTGGAGTGTGGTGAGCTATTACGTTACACTCACATAATGAGTCCGGACACCAGCGGAACGAGCTGATTTTTGCATAAGTGTATCATTACCAAACTTTCATGCTTGGTGGATGAGGTTAGTTATAAGGGCGACGTCCTATAATTGTCATTGCTTACCAAGACATGCATTGGCTAAGTCCGAACACTAGCCAAACAAGTTAATCCTTGCATCAGTGTATCATTTAACCAAACTGCCGTGCTTAGTTAGGCACCTTCTTTGGGGTTAGGACGAGTTTGGTTGGAAGACCGACTTCCTATTGATATCATTGCCTGCTATGACATTCATAGTTTGTCCGAACATTAGCCGAACAAGCTGATCCTTGTATCAGCGTATCATTTACCAGATAGGTTTCTCGTTAAGTTTTATTACTATGTTAGGATTATCATCTTATCCCAAGCCCCTTTGCCCGTAAACTTGACAACACAAAAATCAAAACAAATTCAAGGAAACGATCATTCATTGAAATTCACAAGTGAAAAAAATCATGGGTCAACCAAACATACATTCGATGTGCTAAAATGAAACAAGCCTTTCTACTATGTAGATGGCCTTAACTACCTGCCCCCCCCAACATCATGCTTGATGAGGCTGGGCTTGTGTGGCTGGGAAGGTAAACATATCGAAGGAAGGTCTTGAACCTACTGGGTGATGTGCTCCTTGACTTAGTTCTCTTGCCTTGCATCGTCAAGGTGTCTCCTCTCGTCCTTTGTCAACTTTTCCTTTATCTTAACTAGCATGTCAATCGCCTCCTCTGCAAAATGTAAAGTCTAAATGAGTAAGGTTAGTAAAATAAAAATGCATACCAAATATGCAAATCGATAATCAAGTTACTGTGAGCAATAGCCGAACAAAGCCCAACAACACAAAGAAAACACTTGTAACCAAATAACACTCGTTGCGGAAGCCAATTTCCCGGAGCCTTTACGATCTTTTCAGATCGGGGATGAACGGGGATGACAAGTCAGAAATAATTTATGGTGGTCATCTCCTTCTTTCCAAGGCTGATGCCAGGTTTATTTTAAGTCTTGTTCGAACCTCTTCTATTCTAATATAGGGTTGGTCACCTTCTTGACATACACAAACTTGTACTTCTATCCATGGCCAGAGAAAGGCTTGTCTAAGGCTGATATGAAACTAGGGTAGTTGATCATTCGATACTAACCTTTGCCCCTATAGGTCTTATTGTTACATTGGATTATGTGCACATAATTAAAGACAGAGGTTGTATAGTTAAGGCGCTTAAGTTTGCATGTGGCAAGAAAGGATGCAATAGATATGGGATTCCCATGCATTGGGGACAAGTTAGGCAACCACAATATTGTATATTTAGAGGATTTCGATGACAATATTAGGGAGCACAAGCTGAAGGCCACAGTCTGAGGCCACTAGGTATACCACGATGCAACCTGGAAAAGGGTTATCTACGGTGTCTGTAGGTGAAAGAACAACCACCCTATAGTTAGGATTGAAAGAAAACTTCACCTCGAAATCAATTATCTTCTTGAGCTCATTGCAGAAGGATGGATTGATGTAATGGGAGTTAGGCTAGTCCTTTGGGTCGAGCCTAGTAGGGCCACTAAAAAGGGATGGATCCTACTCTGACTCCTCAATTATATTTATGCGCAGGATGCCTATACTAGTGTAAGGCCCAGGAAGTGAGGTAGCAACGGAAACCTCCCATGGGAATGATACATGTCTACCCGAAGAATAGGAGTCAAGAGATAGCAAGCTATTAGGGCTCTCCTCAAGGAAATTCGCGTTTGTCCAAAGAACATCTCATAGCAGAATAGCAGTGGGTGGACTTCGAGAGTGCCTAGTTTCCCATTTTAAATTATTTAGTAATCTTCTAAGGGCTAGATGCCTTCCCTAAGGGGCAGGGTTGGACATGGATGAGCGAAATTATTATTAAACCTATCATCTCCAAAGCCTGATGAGGGGCTAGAGAATGACCCTAACAAATAAGTAAGTGAAGACATAGCTATGATACATGAATGCTTAAGGAAGAATGGAAGGATCGATACATATGTGATCGTGGGGGCAAAGAAATCACTCCCTCAAAGTTTCTGTCTCTAACTTTCTCTCTCTAAGAAGTTTTAAGAATGGCACAAGAATGGAGTGAAAGGAAGTGAATCGTATATAACCACAACTAGTGACTTGAAATACGTGGCCAAATCCAACAATCCATATTAGATGAAATGCCACATGTCAAAATCTGAAGTGGGCCAGAAAAAGAAAATACAAGGAAAAAAGAAGGAAAAGACAACTCACACATATGGGGCCTAGCCGAATAAAGGAGGAGACCTCCTCCCTATCGACCCAACTAAATGGAAAGAGGATACTTCCCCCTCTAGTCATTTTACCCGAATAGAAGGTGGAGAGCGCCTCCCTGTATTTTGAGTGGAAGGAGCCAAATAGAAGGAGGAGATTCCTCCCTCTGTTCGGCCTGCCTGAATGGGATGAGAAGATCTCCTCCCTCTATTTAGCGAATGGATAGAGGACACTCCTCCCTCTATTTGGCTTTGTCGACTAGGAGAAGGAGACCTCCCTCCTTTATTTGGCCAAGCCGAATGGAGGGAAGACCCCACTCTCTATATTCGACCAAGCTGAATTGAGGAGAGGGAGTCCTTTCTCTACTCAGCCTATACGAATAGGGGAGATCCTCTCTCCTCTATTCAGTCCAATCGAGCGAAGGAGGAGGATCTCCCTCCCGTAGTTAGGCTAAGTCAAAACGAGGGAGGGAGAATTTCCTCTCCATCCTATGAATTGAATGGAAAGATATTTTTACAAGCTAGTTCAACTGAAGCCCAAAGGAGACGACAATTTGCTAGCCCTCATATAAGACGGCAATCAAGGAGACCTTTGCCAAACTCTTACTTATCAGACAGAAAGAAATTCGTTGGTTAAAGAAAAGCAACAAGCAAAGGTTTAAGAACGAAAGGGCCACAAATTATGAGAGATAATGAGATCGAGTAGGCATAATGAAAAGATTCATCGTCAAAAGAATTTGGGTACATAACAGCCTGGGTTCACGTCAAATGGAATAAAGAGGCCCGTTAGGGAAAAAAAAAAATAAAAAAATGCTAAGCAAGCTAAGGTACTTTAACTCATCATGGATAGCAATCAACCACTAGTGACACAATGTAAAGGCCTGGAAGTTGAGCCAAGCCTCTTATTAGTTAGGGGAAGTCCTTTATTGCCTTTAGGAATGAGTCTCTTCCGATCATAAGAGGGTGGTTTACTTCCACCTACAGTGCAACTTCAATCTTTTTCTTTGGAAGAAGTCGTTTCTATTCAGGAGCGATGCTTCCTTTAAAGGGCTATCCTCTATCTCCACGGAAAAGACCCTTCTATTCCCCCTTGGCAAAAATCTCTTCCACTCATTCGGAGGGATGCCTTGGGGAAAAAGGAGGGGAAATACCGATGAGTCTAGGCTCTCAACACCCTCATAACAAATGGGGACATCAACGCCCGCCTATTGCTTGTGACATTGAGTAAGTCTGTCACCGTTAACATCCAACCAAATCTCAGAACTTTCCTAGTGGAACTCATCCAAGGCCTTGATCAAGTCTTGAGCAAAGGGGGGGGGAGATTTTGAGGCGAATTGCTTCTTGAAGGGCAAAAGTATAGAAGATCAACTGAATGATCCCGGGAACCTTGACATCGTACGCGTAGTACTCTACTTTAGTCTTCACAAAGCGAGGTCAAAGCCACGGCTAGCATAGTGGAAGAGGCTTAGGCGAAGGTATTAGGGGCTCCGTATGAAGCTTTTCGAAATAAAATTGCGATAAGATGAACCTAGCATCCTCCTCACTCCCGAGGAAAGGAAATCCATGATTCGACATTATTGACTTGCAAATGTGACAAGCCTAGAATTGAGGCAGTGAATATATTTATACCTCTTTGAAGGGATGAATTGAGTAAATCTACATCTCATTTGAACACTTCAGGAGGCGTTCCGCTAAGATGTGAGGGGCCAAATGATTAGCATATTTAGAACCCCTCCAATAGGCGTTCTTGTAATAGTATGGATTTTGGTTTTAAGCTAACTAATTCAATTAACTATTCTATTTGTTATAATTTTATTATATTAGCTAAATTAAGCTAATGTTTGTGTGTTAATTAAGTGTATGATTTTAAGTGAATTATTTTTTGGAATTTTCTTGATTTATTAAGCGGTCACGTGAAATTAGCAATTAGTCGAGAATTAGGTTGGTGTGAGCTTAGGAAGCTGAATTGGGCCACTTGGTATCGGAATCATTGGGCTTAGCATCTTTGGGGCCAAGCTTATTTTTGGTCTAGTGAATAGAGTAAAAAAAAGAAGAAGAAAGCCAAGCTATTGTGTTAAATTCCAAGCGCCCCCTTTTTCTCAGCGCTAAACTATGATACTAAGCATCCAAAAAACAAACGAAAACATAAACTTAGCTCCTTCAACATCTCAACTCACACATGCCATCTCCATTTTAATCCAACCATAACTCACTTGGTTAGAGACAGAAAGAGAGTGAAATAGAGCAAGAGAAGGAGAAGCAAAGAGAAAAGAGCAAAAACACCAGCATGGCAAAAAAAGAAGAGGAGAAGTCAAGCAGTGTTTTAGCGCAAGGTAGGGGAGGTGCCAAACAAACAGTGTGAGCAGCAAGGAGAGACTCGAATGAGTTTCATAACGGCCCAATCAACCCATTAATGGGGTCCTATAGTTTGGATTGATGTAGGTGATTCTCAATCCTTCATATTAGTATTTAGTTTCAAAGTTTTTCTTCTAGAATTGCCCATGGAAGGGTTTGAGATATTGTCAATGAACTGGATGTAAACTAAGGGGTTTATGAAAAGAGAAAATGTTGAATGAGTTATTTGAGTCGACATTGATGTGAAATTGAGGTGCAATTCGGGGTGTTGCTTAACGAGAGAGACAGGAGAATTCGAACAGTGAGTTGTTGGCTTATTGTTTTTTTTTAATGTATTTGTTTTGTGATGAAAGTGTATGGTTTCTAATTAACTTGTTTAGTTGGGAGCATGAGGTTACCACATATTTTATTTGTGTGCCATTGTGGATGGATTTGGCAAACTGAGCTACACTAAACTAAAGCCAAACCAAACTGAAGTTGGAACTGAATTGAACTAAAACTAAACCGAACTAAACCTAAGCTGAATCAAACTGAATAGGAACTGAACCTAAATCGAAATGGGCTTTTGAATTTGTCTGAACATGAACTGCAAATTTTCTTTGTTTGAATTTCTATGCAAGTGATTAGTATGACATAACATATGTAATTTGTGGAGTTAATCTTGGCTAAGTGCAATGCCATGAATTGGATTTGTGCAATTTTGAACTTGAGTACTCAAAATTTGAAATAAGTGGATTTTGAGGATGTGGCAATTTGTTTGTCTTTATAAAAGTACTGCCTTGCTTGGGTTTAAGTGTATGACTCATGTGATTTTGAGTGATAAGAGTGGTTGAATTAGTTGACTAACTTGATAATCTATTTCCTTAATTGATTTTAAAAGTTGTCTACTAAGTCCTTAAGCTTACGAGCTTTATTCAAACAGATAAGTTCATATCAAATAGAAATATTTGGAATGGATTAAAAATGTCCTCTATTGTATTTAAAAAGAGGGTGTGAGTCCAAAGTTTTAAGGCTGTGTATGGCTTTAGTTTTTAAATTAGCTAATTGTGCAAAGTTCTTGCTTGCTTTAATCATATTTCAATAACATTTAACAAACAAAAATAAAAAGATGGGGCTATTCTTGTTGTTGTTGATGTGCTTATTACTTTCAATTTATGTGATAGTTATGTGTTTGTCTCACCTACGAGTTAGGCTGGGAATAGGGGGAGTTAGCTGATAAGCTCAACAAGAACTGGGCAACAACTCGCTTCAACTCATCCTTATTCATCGCCAAGTTAATTGGTGCGGTTGTGGATGTGTTAGTTGTTGGCTAATGCTGACTGTAAGGGGGATTGTAGGCTTGGCTAGCGTAGTTACCTTGCTTTTGTCACGAGTACGGTTGCGAATGGTTTCTTGTTGTTAACTTAGAGCACTGACATGAATATGATGATATGGAATAGAGGTGGCAGTGGAGCCATTTCCTAGGACCTTAAACTTCCCCCTTCCCACTAACTATTGAACAAGTTTAACGAACCTGGAAGGCATCCGTTTGGCTTGAAGGCCTAAGCTCCTAATTCTCTTTAAGTGAATTTAGCTGTGAGTGGTTACGGAGCTTATAATTCCTAAAAACGAGTGTTAAATACTTTTTAATACGAATTGGATGGTTACTTGGTTGATCTATGAGTTACAAACTACTTACCAACCTTCCCATTAAAATAGAAAGTTATGTTTTCTAGAAGGGTTTTGTCGATACTAAGGTATTATTTGTTTTCTAAGATTGAAAATGCTCTTAATATTTGAGATTGCTTATCTTAGATTATAACACTTTTGAATGATCTCATGGTTGTTTCTGGGAAATGTACTATTTTGTGGGAATCTTTCACTCAAATAGTACTAGTTTGCTTATAAGCGATACTTATTGATCTGAGGTTCATTTTAATGAACATGATCTTTTCTTACATGTTTGAAAGTGAATTTTAGTTGAGAAGTTTTGGGCTAAGAGGATAGTGCTAATATAAAGGACTCAGTTTCGAGAGTAGACCTTAGGATCTTCAATAAAGCATGAATCCTAGCCATTACTATCCTAACAAGGATATGAGTCCATTGACTTTAGGAGGCCCCGGGACTATAAAAGGTCATGAGTTATATTATTCACTTAATGAGAGCACTAATGTAAGAATCCAATACCTTGAAAGTAATTTCATTAATTATTATTAGTTGAAAACTTCTCATTTATGAAATACGACAGTGAAAAGATTTGGTAAGTACGTATACTATTTGAAAGATCCTTATTAAATCACAAATGACAGTCTTTAGGGAGAATCGTTTTATAAAGGCCCGACTTAGTTTAAATGATAGTTTTACCCTTTTTGTGCACTAAAACCTGTTTCTTACTAAAGAACCCAAGTTGGTAGCTCTTAATGAAATTCCTTTTATGATTAAGTGGTCAACAGGGAGCTAAATAGTGACCCATCCTCAATGTTTAGGACAAAGTGAAGAACGGCTGGATAATAGAGTCTTGTGCTGTTAATAAATTGATAATGAATATAATTTCTATATATCTGCTACTTACGGTATTGTACGCAACTATTTTGTTTCAAGATTGCAGATTATCCACTGAGCGTATGGTAGTTCCCCCCCCCCCCTCTTTATTTCCCTTTTCCCCAAATTCTTCAAAAGGCATGTAGAGGTCCTCGGTTTATGTAAATCGAGTCAAAACCTCCCTTTTTCTTGAAAAGCAGCCATATGTATGTATAGCTGGATTCATGAGTTTAATGATGTAATGTGATATATTCATAAGTTCTTGAGACATATGGATGTTAAATACAATGGGTGATGTATTGTACATTATCTAGCAATCGTTCTAAATGACTGTATTGGGTAACCATTTGGATAGTGGAAAAATTCCTTTTGGACCACTGACATTTGGTATGATAATTTCCATGATCTACGTTTTTAGATAAATATTTTTGGCACTGCTTTGGTTTGGGTAATTATTTTTCGGGGTGCAACTATTTGGGTTATATTACTTTTGGGAGACAAATATTTATTTTTTTGATCCAAAACTTTCTAAAATTACAAATTGGCCCCAAAATGGGGTACTAGTTCTGATTTTGTTATTTTCCAGGGTTTTTTAAAAAATATGATTATCTTTAGTGTTTGTGCTTCTTGTAATGACTTTACTCAGGACCAGGTGTTACAATCTATTACTTATATCATAAATATTATATTTCCTATGATTAGAGGTCCACCGTACTTAGCAAAATAATTGAAGCTCAATTAGAGAGTTTTAACCATTGTCTGAACTTAGTCGGCGCTGGGCCCTGACGTTCCTCTAGCTTCCAGTTTACAAATATTACTAATCTCAACCACACCTTCCTTAGATCTAGCACAACATGAATCCGTTTTGTTTCCAACTTCATACTATAATCACTAATCAAATTTTTATATTTTTAAGATTAAGGAGACTGTAATCAAGAGATTATAATATTTAAGACATAAGGTTTGATTGAATAGCGTTCCATACTTGGTAACTTCTTTTATTGAAAACTTGAAAGTCGAAATATTACCATGTAAAGATTTAAAGAGGCACTTAAACTGCTAAGACTATGAGAGATGCTTGCTCATAGAGAAATGAAAATACCCAACTTCTCTTTTGCTCAAGTATGCTCAAATTATCGTGTCCATTCTTCACCCTCAACCTCTCCTTTTTATGGAGGAGATGGATTATATAGGATGCCCTAATAGCTACAGTACATATTGCACAGGACTACACCTGTTCTCACATGGGTACAGTAGATTGCATTATTTTACTAACTTGACACTTGATGAAATAGTACAATAATGATGCAATAACTTTTCAGAGTACTTAATACTAGTTATCCATATTGAGATTCTACATGCCTTCATCTCCAATAATGTCTTCCAGTCCATCATTATCCAGATAATCATCAAAATCTTCATCAAGTTGAAGATGCTTTGGATTCCATTTTTCAAATAATTTATGAAGATATTTCTTTTCTTTTTCTGATAAGAATTTTCCAATTCCAACATTAAAGAGATAATTAAAAACATCTTCTAAAGCATCTCCTACCTTCATATGTGCACTAAAATCATTATGATAAATGAAAGTATTGTTCCTGCTATGCATCAGTGTTTTTCCTTGTTCAATTAATGCCTAAATTTGATGATAAATGTTGTAAAAACTAATGGCTCTTACTAAAGTAGGATCACTAACTACATTTTGTCTTTCCATAAACCATTCTTGTCATTGATCATTGGGATCATCTAAATAAACTAGTTAAACAAGATAATGGGTTTGTTTTACCTTTCCATTTTCTACTTAATTACTACACAATGTACCTTGACACACAGACTTTTGTTGTATGGAATTTTTGTTGGACCATCAGGAGATGTGAGAATCCAAAGGATCTTTTTAAACATGCAATGTTGAAACTTAGTTTTAGGAACAAGGGGTACTTCGGGTTTGGGATTTCAATAAGGTAAGCTACCATTCCATATTCCCAGGCTTTCATGATAGGATCATCTAGAGAGATTAAATTTGCTGGGTATCTAACACCCCCAACTCCAGATTTCTCAGAAAAGAAGATCGTAGTACTCCATGACTCCCAAATATCATAAGAATAATTATAATAGTAGTAGATGCAGGCTGCATACTAGTCGTTGAATCATTTTCTTAAACATGGGAACTTATTTTCTCTTGAATATCCTAAGGACAACTTAGGTAATTCATTTGTAACTCTAAAACATTGAATCATTGCTATTAGATAAGCAAAATACAAAAGACAAAAACTTGATCTACTTTTTGTATGAAATTCAAAATGTCCATAAGGATTCTACTAGAAGGAGAAACCCGTTCTAACAGTAATGGCATTGATTTTGGATTTGCTTCTTTTTCAGCAGGAGTTATGCTCTGATGATCACCATTGGCAAGCTCATGAGTTAAACTATTTGCCAGATAATTCTTTGAATGTATATGTTCAATAGAGAATGAAAACTAGTTAGGCCATAATTACCAACGCAAGAGTCACCCTTGCATTTGTATATTTGATAAATTTCTTTTCACAAGACCAAGTATTCCTTTGCAATCAGTTCAAATAAGAGAAGATTTTGGGGCTAAAAAGATTGACAATTTTTCATTTCCCCATGACAGTAAGGATTTCTTCTTTCATCGTGGGATAGTTGTATTCTGCTTTATCAAAACTTCCACTACAATATTTGTAGAGATTTCGGCATCTTTGATCTTGAGTACGACACTCTAGTGCTCCTTACTAGCATCTATTTTAGAAATTAAATCATCTCCTTCATTGGGCAAAATAAGAATATGAATATTTTTACACATTTTTTTAAGTTTTAAACAATCTTTGAATCACTAGTGGTCTATAATCAATTTACTTCTTTGTTGAGTTTTTGTTGTAATGGTTTTCTCAATTTAGCTAAGTTTTTAATCAAATCTGAAGCATTTTTTAAGAAAATTTTTATTTTTTTTTCAAAAATATGCTTTTGTAAAATGATTTGTTGAGCTTTTGTTTCCAGACCTAAAAACTCGATTTCTTATTTATCATAAATGCACTTATTCTTACCATGATTAATGCATCTTTCGGTGACCGCTAGAACATCATCTTTGTGCTATTTTATGGTCTTGGAAAAGACAAGGATATCATCGATGTAAACAAGACAGTAGTGATTAAGATCTTCGAAGATCCTATCCATTCTTCTTTGAATGCTTGAGGTGCATTTTTTAGACTAAATGACATTACTATCTATTCATAATGTCCTTAGGGGTCACTAAATGCAGTTATAGGAATGCTTTCTTCATCCATTTTTATCTTTCCCATATCCCCTTTTGCAATCCATTTTTGAGAACTAAGAGACTACTTGAATTCTATTGAAAAGGGCTATTTTGTTAAAAGTAACCACCAAAGACAGTATTATCATTAAACTTTTGTAATTGATTTCCATTCTAGCTTTTCCTCTTTTTTATTTACTGATATGAGGACTTTACTATTTCTAATTAACCCTTTATCCAAAATTTCTTTGGTTTCCTTATCAAATTATTATATATCATGGTGTGTATGCACCATTTGTTTGACTCGAATAATAATGTTGGGATTTAACAAAGTAATATTTGAAAATGTCTTATCTTTATCCCAAAATTTGAGAGAATTATCACAATGCAGTTCTTTGTATAGTTGCTCTTATTATTATGCGATCTGCTCTTTAATAGATGATCACAACACAGCTCTTCATACAGTGTGTAGGTATTACCTTCTCACCATGCTGGCTGTGTGTAAACTCAATCCTTTGATATGTGTAGACCTTGTTTAGTTTATCAATAGGGATTGAGTGACCATTTATTGTGAAAATGATTTGGCTTATGGTCTGCGTGCATGAAGAATATACCTTCTGAAAATTATTTCCAATAATCATATCATGGGGGGTTGATCAGTAGCCTATAAAACTAGTATAACGCATTGGACTCCTCCCATCTCTATGGGTAATCCCTGTATAGCTTCGTGGTGCCTCATTATGCTGTTATTCGCTATCCTTACTTGTAAATGATTCTTTGTTTTTTTTCTACATAAATTTTGAAAATAAAGATGTTTTTTCCAAAATAGACAGAATAACCACTATCTATGTAGGCATACAATTTATATTTATTATGTACCTCTAAATATACATTGATTGGATATAAACGCTATTAGGATTTGTATTGGTGACTTCATAGCATATCTCCATGGTCATATTTTTGACTAATTCATCCTCATAGATTGGTTCACTAACAGTCCTTGTTTTGTACCCAATGACTTTTCTATCCAGACTCATACTTAGATCAATATTGGATTTTATGAGTTGAAAACTCATTCTACTTATTCCACTGGTTATAGTAATTGTATCATCGTCTTTAACCTCTTCTTTAGTAGTTGAAGATCCTTCTTCCCAGTCTTGTTTTACACTCATGCTTCTTAATAATTGGTTCTAATGGTAATTTTACCATTTTCATCAATTTTTATTATTGATTTTTATAAGATTAGCAAAGCTAGATATCTAAGACTTATCGATTTTTATCTTCTATGGATTGGATTTTATCCTTTGAATTTTTTGCATTGGAGTAGGGCTTTCAAATTTATCTGTTATCATTGTTATCTTAGTCTTTGGATCTATAATATTATATAATTTGTAGATTATTTTTCAAAATATTCTTAGCAGGTAACCTCCTCTTTTCATGTCCATTCCAACTGTTTTCAGCTTAAGGGATAGGGTTTTTGGCAAATTCATCTTTTAGGCTTACATAATATCCAGGTCGACAATTTAATCCTATCGATTCATTACATAAATTGGTCTTAATCCTTGTGCTAATTTGATTATTAAATTTGGTATGCCTGATGTCATAGAGCAAAGTATAAAGATTAATATCTCCGTCATAATATTGTAATAGAGTAATTTGAACTTAGACAGTTCCAACATGGATATACCTATACTTTCTAGCTTTGTTATGCTTAAGGATATTTTCCCAATTAATGATACTAACTTCTCTCACATCATATTCACAATCTTTTATTTCTAGATCTCCTTCTATTATTTTGTATATGTACTTATTCTTTAATTGAAAGATGAATTTTTTTAATACATCTTGTCTTTCTGAATTATAGAAAAGACCCAATCTCCTGCGACCTCATCATTCTCATTATCTACAATAAATTTTTCTCCTTGAAGATCACTAAGGCTAATTGAGCTAATTTTCATCATACAACTAGTGTTCTCATAATCACTTTCGTCATATTCATCTTCTAGTGTAATCCCAAAATTCCTTTATTGTTTTTTAGGGCTAGATCTAGGGCTTCGTCTTCACTAAGCTCAAAATCATCTAGACTACGCAAGGTTTCTATAAGCTTGTTGTTCTTTCTATTTTTACATTCGTTTGCATAATAATCGACTTCTCCGCATGCCCAATACTTACAGTTGTTTTTCCCTGCATGACAATAAGCAGCGTTTATAAAAAATCTACATTCCTTGGAGCTTGGCTTATTATAATACTTTCTTTTGTATGTTTCTCCCCTTTGCATATTGAAGCTCTTTTTCTTATAAAATTTTCTTTTTCTTCTCTTCTCAGGTTCATTCCCCTATTGGTGAGGATTATCCCAATAGGCTAAAAAATTATTTCCTCATTTTCTTTTATTTTTAGAGATCAAGACACTGATAATTTTCTTAAATAAGAAATTCCAGTACTAAGGGTATCAATGACATCTGCTTTTTCAAGCCAAGTAATATATTTTTCATTAGTTATAGAATTGATCGGATATGGTAACTTGTATTCCATAAAGCACAATTCATAATACCCTATAGATTTAGGCTAACACACAAATCTCAAGCAATTAGTGGAGTGTTCTTATAATCAATAGATATAACCTTCTTTTTTTCCAAGTCACCATAAGACAACCTTCTTTTATTTGTTTGGTTTGTTTTTGTTTTTGCTTTGAAGGGGAATAACGATATAACCTGCTTTTTGTTTTGCCTTATTGTGACCCTTTGACCCAACATATCTAGTTGTTAGATAGAGACCATTGACCTATAAACCTTAGATAGTTTTCTTATTATGTCACATACACTAATCTTTTAAAAACCATTGCAGTCACTTCGGTTTGAGAAGGGAAAGGTTTATTATTGTTATAAACTTACCTAGCCATTCTAAAGTGTATTTTTTAATTTCTCTAGATCTTTCAATGTGGGGTAAGAGTGTTACGACCTCCCTCAGTTAAGAACTGATGTTCCCAGTGGACCCATAGATCGTTGTTTAATATGACCATTGTGGCATGATAATAACATATAATTTCTTTTATATAGGCGTCCAGTAGCTTTCCTTTTGTAAGAGTAGTGTAACCCACACATGCATAGCCAAGATTTGACACCATTCTATAATGGCCCATTGATATAACCTTCCCACTAGTATTCTCACTCTAATCAAAGACCAAGCCTTTCAAAACCCAGTGTCCTTATTCTAGTCTAGAAACAAAAAATGTATTGTCACTCTTGGAGGCAGTTCATTGAATTAGGAAAATTTATCAAAAGGAAATCAAGAAAGAAAAAGTTTTGAAGAAAAAAAAATAGAAACTAAGGAAAAATAATCTTCTTTTTTCTCCCATGCGTGATCTCTTGGAAAGATAAATGAAAAAATTAAAGAAAACAAAGAGACTTGCCTCATATACATCATCTTCTTATCTCTATTATTTACCACTTACCCTTCTGTTAGTTGTGATCCATTCAAAAAGGTACTCATTCATCAAAATTGTTGGTAATTGATACCATGTTGGCACTTTAGCCTCCAAAATTTCAAGGGCAAAAGAGATGCTAGAGTATGTAAGAAATCAATTTAAGGTAACCATTTGTTAAGGCTTGAGCTTGACGCCATCTAAATCTCTAAGTTGGCCGAAAATCTGACATCCCAAATTCGTGCTCACTAAATGACTTTCTACCTGAAAATATTACACCGTCATAGAAAAGATTGATGTGTTCATTAAAGAGGAGAGAGAAGGACATTTTTCAGCAATAAGAGGATCTTGTTAACATCCTTAAGAAGCTCCCATAATTTCACTTAGAAGCTCAACCAAGATGTCTTCAATGCATTCATTAAATTAACTCACCCTTCCAAAGCCATTACCAATGATCAATAAGTCTCTTACCATTCTTCCTAAGGACCTCAACACAAATCCTTAGCACAACCCCTAGGTGGCTTGATTGCTAAGTTGAGTGATTGCGCCAAGAACTAGTTTATGTTCTTGACCTAAATAGCGCTATTTTGGGCAGAGACATGAAGTGTCGATTTCTTGTCAAACAGGAACCCGATCGGGTTCCTGCACTAAGGACCTGACTAGCTTTTATTGATCAAATCCTCGAAGAAAACTAGCAGGTTTAGGGAAACAAGGAGCACCACGGACTAATAATGGGACCACCATGGTCTGTGGGTCCTACCACAGACAGGACGTAGGGCCTTTGGTCTGGTTGTTCTCTCTTGTTCCTACTACAACTTCTTCTTGCAACGTCGTAAACCATGATTTTGCCCATGATTGGTCCGTGTTAGTTGTCTTTTGGGTTCTTTTGGTATCTTCTTTGATCCACAAGGCCTCAAAATCATCATTCTACTTATATAAATTGGCGCACAAAGTCAAATCTCAAAACAAGCAAAACCAAGTGTAATAGTAGAAATAAGGGCATAAATCATACAATTAAGCACTCTAACGCCCTAAAATGACTCCTAAATACACACGAAATCCATGCAAATATGTCATTCATTACTCCCCCATGCTTAAACCTTTGTTTGTGCTCAAGCGAACATTAGAGAAAACCAACAAGGGAAGATGCATGTAGGACTCAAAATGGTTAATAACCTCCTCAGACAAGATAGCATATAACATACCACAAGCAGGAATATCAATCAATGATAACCCCAAATAGTGCACAATACATTACAAAGTAAAGAGGTGAGGGCGTTTTCAAAGAAGTATACGATCACAAGGCAAATATTAAACTTGATTACCCCCAAAGAATCACAAAGCATGCCATGCAAGTACCAGGAATTGTAGAGCTAAATAGTCGAGTAGAACCTCACTTTTGGGAAATATGAATCACTCCCACTCATGTGTTTAAATTATACCATAGGTTCACACAAGATTCATTTCAAAGATGCAATCGACCATATGTTTGCCAAGACTCTCAAATTTTCCACACCAAAAATGCAATGTGCAAATAACAATTAAGACGACCTTACTTGGGCTATAGTGCATGCTAGAAGGGCTAAGGGAAAGGAGTGGACAAATAAATTCGGGCAATGTAGAGTTATGTAGCCAATTGACTAGGGAGCAACCAACAAGTCACCAAGAAAACATGAAGTTTGCCAACGCTCCAAACCTCAAGAACATAACGAACATACCCATAAATCAAGTAGGAAACGAGTTGACTGATAAAAACTCAAGCTATTCACATATCCAATGTCAATAACTTATTCATTCCCCTTTTTTTTATTTGTTTGCTTGATGTCGACGTTTTTCTCAACATGCTTTTTCTTTTTTTCTTTTTTTCTTTGGTAGGATGAAATAGAATTCAACTATGAAAGGCATAGGAACACCAATTGTCAACTCATAACTTAATACATAGATACACAACTCATATCAATATAAGGAGAATACTCCAAATCTAAACCATCATCCCCTCATCAAGCTAACATACCAAGCAATCATAACCTCAATTGGCCCCCACAAATAAACTTGAAGTGATGCTCCACAGAATTCACTAAAGGATAGGAATATAAGCATGGCCAAGGGCTAAAAGGGAAGGGATGACAACAAGAAAATGATTATAGCTCAAAGGGGCTCGCAAAGGGAATAAATATGTAACACGAGGGTAGGCTATTTGGCTATGTGGCTAAAATGACAAAAGAAAGAATGCCTTTATCATATTATCAACTATGCACATGCTAACGTGGTTTTGAACGAGAAACCAGGCAAGTTCTAGATATGCAACATGAAAGAATCACACATATGAAAGGAACAGGAGACTAAATATGATAAATTAGTCCACAAAAGGCTCAAGGCCTCCCGAGATATCTACCAAGGTCTCAGCAAGCTCATAAAATGAGTCTTATGGAAAAACATTACTCTAGCGGGCAACAACGTTCTCAATCAAGGCAATGGTCAAAATAAGAAATATTCATAAGACCTTCACAAATTTTAGCACCAAAAAGGATTCTACTTCAAAAGTTACTCAAGCTTATAAAAGCTACCATGCCTAGCAAAAACAGCATTGGAGGTCATCTCAAACCCATTACACCAATGCTCCATACAATCCTTTATACAAATCTAAAATGCAACACACCATTGCAAAAGAAAGAAAATCTAAACCTACATGCTCTAACTAGTATGTAAACCAAAAACCAAAATAGAAACATTAAACCATCCTTCCCCCATGCTTAAATAAAGCATTATTATAAAGAAATAAATGAGGAGAGGGCAAGTGGGAAACAAAAGAGAACAATCTCTCCAGATTAGGTGTTGTATGCACCTAACCTAAGGCCTCTTCGTAAACGAGGTAGCTGGATCATCAGGCACTCCATCATTACTTCAAGACTTAGCTCAACATATCAAACTCCATGAATGCACATAGAAGATTATCGAACGCCACAACATGGGATTCACAAGCATGGTAGCAAAAGACTTCAAGATAATAACGATAAATAAAGTCGGCGCACTCTTCAACAAATCAAATACAATAGAAAAATCAAAAGAGAAATCAATGAAAGTATTGCACATGATTTTTCTAGGCGCATCAACTAGATACATGCAATACGGGTGAAGGGAGGCATTATACCTACTGAAGTAACCTAGGGGCATAGATTATAAAGATTCCGACCAAGTACATGAAACATGGGGTCCTCATAGCCCAAATCAACATTAGCACCACAAATCATAGGATTATCAATGGGATCATCAATATAATACTCAAAGAAAGAAAAGGGTAGTAAACAAAGAGGAGAAACTTATGAATGATCAAGGGGATTAGGGAGAACACTGTCATAACCAAGGCTAGGAAAGTCCTCATGCATAAACACATCACACGACCCCTCTAAAGGAGTCTCAACTAAATCATGCACCTCATCAAAAGCATATTCGGACTCAAAACATGCATAAACAACACTAAACCTAGCAAATACCTTAAAAGGCTCACCCACATCGAGTCTAGTGCACTGAGCTCAAGGAAAAGATGAATTAACTAAGGTCAGAACCACATCGATATTGCCCCTGGTTTATGTAAAGTCAAGTTGAGCATAGCATGCATAACAAGGAGACGAATTTATATCATGGTAAGAAGAATTACACAAATCCCACCAAAAAGGGGCATAATAAGATTTAGCGTAGAATGCACAAGGATAAAAGCACGAATATCTAGAAACACAACTAGCCTTCTAAAATTCGAATGAATCCCAAGCAATCGGCTCAAGCAAATACCATAGCGCATCAACATTTTTAGCAAGAAAAGCCCAATACTCTAAAAAAATGTGGGTTTTACTATTCACATCCTCATCAATAACGCCCAAATTTTCCATATTCACACAATAACCATATTTAGCAAGAAAGACATTATATCGTTCAAAATACCTCCAAAATAATTCATGCTCAAATTAGGGAAAACTCAAAATGGCCATTGTCTTTTTTCTCAATTTTTTAAAAAATTTTTAAAAAAATTTGTTTCGGCTTTTGTTTTTTCAAAGAAACAAAATTCTTAGTCAAACCTATTGAGAAAAACACAATATCCGGCACAAGTTTGCTGACAATTGTGCCAAAAACTTGATAGGGGTGCATGCACATGGTGGCGTTGTAGCAAATGAAGGTCATCTTCCATGGGACTAGGTTGTTCTACTTGGCTTTATCCCCTAAGATTGGCTAAGTGAATCAAAATTTGAGATTTGAAATTAAACTATTCAACTATCTAATGTGACGAATCAATAATCATGGTATTAAGCAAATCAAGCAACCTCTCGATCCACGGACCAATCAAATTCCTTTTCCTCAATTGATTGTTTTAAAACTAACCATCGAAGTATCACATACCTCTTTCAAGGTGAAGTGAAATGCCTAACAAATTACAATTTCTCAAGGGCTCCCAATTTGTTTAGGTTCATTAAGCATGCGATTATCAAATTTGCGGTTTCTTAATTGGCGTGACTTTCTCAAGACTCCTCGCAATCAAGTCAAATCCTAAGATTAAAGTATTGAATTTCACCTTTCAATTCTTCATCCAATACCCAAAACATGCAAGAAAATGATCAAATTTCTTACAAGATAATAAGCATCTAAGATTCATTAGAACAAGTCCATAGATTCCAAAATAACAAGCATATCAACACCATATTGGAAAAATTAACAAGTATTTGAATAAACCCAAGATCAAAACAACAAAAGGTAATCAACCTTACAAAACATAATCCTCAAAATGAGAAAAGAGAAGAGAAGAGAAGAGAAGAGAAGAGAAATGCTGAGCTAAATAACGTGCTTGAATCCGTCGATTACAAACCCGGCATGAAATCCTCGCAAGATCTTCACTTCAATTCACTCTCTCCCTCTAATCTAAATCTAAATCTAAATCCTAATCTTGATAATGAATGTTGAAGAGTGGAATGGAATATCATGCAAGAGAAGCAGTAAAAACTAGCTTTTATCGCTAAAAGCAAGCTTGTGAATGTATAAAACACCTGGAACTCGAAAAGCGCGAAGAAAACTAGCAGATTCGGGGGAATAAGGACCACCACGGATTGACCGTGGGGACCACCACGGTTTGTGGGCCCCACGTACCATGGACAGGTCGTGGTGGCCTCTGGCCTGGTTGTTCTCTCTTGTTCCTCCTACAACTTCTTCCTGGAATGTTGAGACCGTGACTCTGACCACAATTGGTTTGTGTTGGGTGTCTTTGGGCCTTTTTTGCTATTTTCTTTAATCCAAAATGCCTCTTGGGTGTCTTTGGGCCTTTTTTACTATTTTCTTTGATCCAAAATGCGTCAAAATTATCATTCTACTCACATAACTTGGCTCACAAAGTCAAAATCTGCAAATACTCTCAAAACAAGCAAAACCAAGCGTAATAATAGAAATAAGGGCATCAATAGTATAATTAAGCACACTAACGCCCAAATATGACTCCCAAACACTCATGAAATCCATGAAAATATGTTTTTTCTCACTCCCCGATGCTTAAACATTTGCATGTTCTCAAGTAAACACTAGAGAAAACCTACAAGGGGCGATGCATCTAGGACTTAAAACGGTTAATAACCTCTTCAGACCAGGCAACTCATAGCATACCACTAACAAGAATATTAATCAATGATAACCCAAAGTATTGCACAATACATTTCACAATCAGGAGAAGTAGATTTTTTCAAAGAAGTATATCGCCACAAGCCAGATATCAAATTTGACCACCTCTAAAGAATCACAAAGCATGTCATGCAAATACAAGGAATTGTAAAGCTAAATAGCCTAGTATAACCTCACTTTTAGGAAATGTAAGTCACCCCACTCTTGTGTTTAAATCATAGTATAGTTTCACTAAAGACTCATTCCAAAGATGCAATCTACCATATGCTTGCCAAAACTCTCAAATTTTCCACCACTAAAAATACGATGTGCACTTAACAATCAAGAGGACTTTACTTGGGCTACAGTGTGGGCTAGAAGGGTTATAGGAAAGGAGTGGTCTAATAAATTTGGGCAATGTGGAGCTACGTAGCCAATGACTAGGGAGAAACCAACAAGACACCAAGAAACCTTAAAGTTCACCAACACTTCAAACCTCAAGAATACTAGGAACATACCCTACAAATCAAGTAGGAAATGAGTTGACCAATAAGGAATGCAAGCTATTTGCATATCGAATGCCAGTCACTTATTCATTCCCTTTTTTTTTATTTGTTTTCGTGATGTCGTATATTTTTTTTCAACATGATTTTTTCTTTTTCTTCTTTTTCTTCTTTTTTTCCTTGGGAGGATCAAATAGGATGCAGCTATGAAAGGCATAGGACCACCGGTTGTCAACTTATAAGTTAATACATAGATACTCAACCCATATCAATATAAAGAGGAATACTCCAAATCTATAATACAATCATCCCCTCATCAAGAAAACATACCAAGTAAGCATAATCTTAATTGGCCCCATAAGCCTCCTACAAATAAACTTGAAGTGATGCTCCGTAGAATTGGCTAAAGGATGGAAATATGAGTACGACAAAGGGCTAAACTGGAAAGTAATCACATCAAGAAAAGGATTATAACTCAAAGGGGTGAGCTAAGAGAACAAATATGTAACACGAGGGTAGACTATTTGGTTATGTGGCTAAAATAACAAAAGAAAGTATGCCTCTATCATATCATCAACTATGCACATGCTAACATGGTTTCGATCAAGAGCCTAAGCAAGTTCTACAGGTGCAATATGAAATAGTCACAGATATGAAAGAAACACGAGACTAAATCTGATGGGTTAGTTTACAAAAGGCTCAAGGTCTCACGAGATATCTGCCAAAGTCTCAGCAAGCTCATAAAATGACTCTCATGTACAAACATTAGTGCCAACGACTTTGGGGAGCAATAGAGTTCTCAATCAAGCCAAGAGTCAAAACAAGAAATATTCAAAAAACCATAACAAATTTTAGCACTAAAAAGGATTACACATCAAAAGTTACTAAAGCTCGAATGCCTAGCAAAAACAACATTGGAGGACATTTCAAACCCATCATGCCATTGCTCCATACAATCCTATACTCAAATCTAAAATGCAACAGATCATTATGAAAGAAAGGAAACCTAAACCTACATCTCTAACTAGTATGCAAACTAACCACCAAAATAGAAACATTAAATCAACATTCTCCCATGCTTAGATAAGGCATTATTATAAGGAAATAAATGAGGAGAAGGGAGAGGTGAAACAAAAGAGAATAATCTCATCAGGTTTGGTGCTGGATGCACCTAAGCTAAGGCTTCCTCGTAAACAAAAAAATTGAGCATCAACCACTCTATCACAACTTCAGGACTCAACTCAGCAAATTAGACTCCCTTAATGCATGTAGAAGCTTTTCGAAGGCCACAACATGGGATTTTCGCAAGCATGGTAGTAAGAGAGCTTCAAGATAATAACAATAAAGAAAATCAGCGCTCTCTTCAACAAATCAAATACAATAGAAAAATCAAAAGAGAAATCAAGGAAAATATTCCACATGATTTTTCTAGGTACATGTAATATGGGTTAAGGGAGGCATTATACTCAGTATAGCAACCTAGGGATGCAAAATTATCAAGATTCCCACCAAGTACATGAAAAATGGGGTCTTCATAGCCCAAATCAACATTAACATCACAAATCATAGGATTATCAATGGGCTCATTAATGTAGTACTTAGGGAAAGAAGAGGGTAATAAATAAAGAGGGAAAGCATATAAATGATCAAGGGGATTTGGGAGAACAATGTCATAACCAAGGCCAGGAAAGTCCTCATGCATAAACACATCACACGACCCCTCTAAAGGAGTCTTAACTAAATCATGCACCTCATCAAAAGTATCTTCTGACTCAAAGCATACATCAACAACACTAAACCTAGCAATTACGCTGAAAGGCTCACCCACCTTGAGCTCCAACCACTAAGCTAAAGGGAAGGATGAATCGGCTAAGGTCAAAACAACATTGGTGTTATCCTTGGATGATGTAAAGTCAGGTTGTAGCATGCGTAATAAGGATACGAATTTGTATCATGGCCTAAAGAATTACACAGATCACACAAAAAAAAGGGCATAATAAGATCTAGCATAGAAAGCACAAGGACCATAGCATAAATATCTAGAAATACAACTAGCCTTCTCAAATTCAAATGAATCTCAAACAATCTACTCTAACAAAAACCATGTCGCATCAACATTTTTAGCAAGAAAACCCCAATACTCTAAGAAAGCGTTGATTTTACTATTCACACTCTCATCAATAATGCCCAAAATTTCCTATATATCCACACAATAACCACATTGAGCAAGAAAGATATTTAATCATTTAAAATACCCCCAAAATAATTCATGCTCAAATTGGAAAAAATATAAAGTGGCCATTGTCTTTTTTTCTCAAATTTTTTTGTATATTTTCAATAAAAGTTTTTTGGATTTTGTTTTTTTCAAAGAAAAACAAAATGCCTCGTCAAACCTATTGAGGAAAAACCCAATACGCAACACTAGTTCCCTAGCAATGGGGCCAAAAACTTCATAGGGTCATAAGCGCACAGTGGTATTGTAGCAAATCAAGCTCGTCTTTCATTGTTCACACGCTCATCAAGATGCCCAAAATTTCCCCTATATCCACACAATAACCACATTGAGCAAGCAAGACGTTTAATTATTTAAAATACATCAAAAATAATTCATGCTTAATTTGGGGAAATGGAAAATGGCCATTGTCTTTTTTCTCAAATAGGTTATTTTAATTTTCATTTTTTCTTGGTGTTTGTTTTTTTCAAAGAAAAACAAAATTATTAGTCAAACCTATTGAGAAAAACTGTAACGTCCCCCAATTAAGCATGTTTCACCGCTTATAATCACTGTTCTGATATCTCTTAATTACAACTGATAAACCCAATCATCAGGGCATTACCACCATCCAAAAGGATAGGGCTTGAGGCATGTGTACTAGAAATAACATAGTTAGGCATAGCTTCAACCATACACATTTATACATGACCAAATCATATATAATCAACCGTTAACCAATATAAGGTTTATACACCATATAGTAAAGCAACTCACCATATAATCTACACCTCCATCCACTGAAGATTTCAATATACAGCTCCAAAAATATGCATGTACTATATCACTATTGGTCCATCTAAATTCACTTGCTCAACTTATTTTTTTTAGCTGGTTTGCTAGGATGAGGGCAATTTACTGAGCATTTGTCCAAAACAAAACATGAAAAATATTTCAAGTTGTGAGCTAAAGCTCAATACATGTATTCCTATATTGTTAAATAATCTCTGCAAAAATTGGTTGGGCGCACGCTTGGTAATTCATTTTAAGTTAAAATAGTGAATGAAATGAATGTAAATCTATATTGTTAGTTATTATCTGATAGTAACCCCTAGTAATTGTTACGATCTATGGATAGACATACACCTGCCAAGCCGATCGGGGGACCTGGCTTGAAGCCGCATTGATAATTGAAGGGCAATGCCCTATAACTGATAATTAATGGGGTCACTAATTATGTGACAAGTCTCTCACTAAACTGATTCATTAATGTACTTACCAAAACGTTAAATTTTGATAAATACGTTCTGATTTCTAAAGATACATGCAATGAACGCACCTGGCGTCTTTAAAATATAATCTCACTTGATAATACTTATGCACAATGGAAAACGATAGACTAGGCCCCGTTTCTGCTTAAGAAACGTAATTATAAGTAAATGCAGTTAGTAACCAACATTCACTCTCATAATTTGAAACTTTAATGGAAATTTTTTAATAAAAAGGGAATCCACAATCGAAATAATTCAACCTAAGATAAGTTATACTAAAATGATTTGAAAAATAAATAAGTTAGGGTCATCGAACTCGAAGTAAAACAAATTAGAGCAAAATAGACCAAAATGAAATAATTGAGGTGATAATGAAAAGACTTTAATGGACATAAATGGAATATGGGTTTTAGATGTTTCTGAAATGAATAATAAAAGGTTTAATGGCAAGAGGGGTGTTGTGAGATTCATGAAAGCTCTTATAACCCTGATTTGGCCCGATAGACACCAATCTTGGGTCATTACTCTCCTTACGTCTCAAATTTCACTCTCATGCCCATGTAACTCGGTTTTCCAACCTAAGTAAGCTTTTATACACAATCAAAGTTGTTGAACTCACTAAACTCGGTAATTTCTTTGCAATATCCATAATTTCTAGAAACTCCTGATAATATTTCCAAATCTCATGATTTCTTTCCTCCATCATGTTACGGTTTCAAGATCTACTTTAAAAAATTTATATCTTTCACCTCGACCTCTAATTAAGCTATAAAACCCCAATATGAAAAGCTTAAGAATTCTCACAACACTTTCATTCATAGTGCAAAACATAATTCCCACAATAATGTTCCTAAAATTGGGTTAGAACATAACTGTGTATAGCTTCATTCTATCCTCTGCAGTCTTAGGAAAACGACCATAGCTTTTTCCACACAACTTGGAACGAAGTGATTCAAAAGGTACTTGAAAGATAACCCACTGGTCTATCTACCCACCGAAAATCACTCCAATTGACCAAAAGGTACCATTTTAATCACAAAGAGACCCCTGTTTTGGGTCTCTTCATAGCCCCACAGTTTTTGTTTTCCCCCTTCTCTCCACATAATCCCTCTCTAGAAACATTCCTTAAATGAGTAAAAAATACTTTGTTCTTCTCAGCATCTTACAGAACCATACTACCTCAACATACTCCATAATTATCTTTATATATTCTTCAATTTTTTCTCTTTACAAAAACACTCAAAATACATCCATAATCACACTTTTTTGCATATATGAGCTAAATAACCTATTTTATTCCATTGGAGAAATTTTCTATAATTCAATACTTTGAGCAAACTCACCCCAAATCATTTTCCAATTCAAACAATACATCCAAGATTCATGTTACATCAAAGTATATACAAATAACTTGCTTGATGCCGACAATAATCCAAATCATACATAATCACCAAAACCCTAGCTTATGACCAACTTAATTCATCTTCATCTCACCTAAAATCACCAAAAACATCATCATAATCATCAATAGGATTAAAGACTATAAAAACAATTATAAAAACAATCCAGATCCATCATTTTAACTTAAGCTTTCATGATCATGAACAACCTCAACTCCCACATAATTTAAAGCTTTACCAACAATTTGAGCACCCAAATAACACTTGTTTATATCAAGATAACATGATCTATAATCAAATCCAACATAAAAATCTAAAATTAAACATGATTAGGTTAGGATTTACCTCACTTTAAGCTTGGATTATGAGAGATGGAGGTGATGGATGTGGTGTTTGAGGGTTGTGGGTGGTGGCTTGTGGTTCTGGTGTGTAGGGGGTGGTGGCGGCAACCTTGGGCTGGTGGTATGCTGGTGGAAACAGCCCCAAACAGCAGCAAAATAGCATCAAAACAAGGGGGGTTGACCGTAGGAGAGAAAGGAAGAAGAGGAGGAAAATTTGTGTTTTGCTTGCTTCAAGTTTTTTTTTTGACTCACTAGAGACTTGGTTGATATTTATGCTCCAAAAAGTGACTCTATGCTAAATATAATTAGATAATGATTAGCTAAATCAAGTGTATAAACTTGTTGGACCTAAACTTGGGCTCAAATGAATTGGGCTCAGGGAAAAATTAACATTTCATTTTGATCCAATTTTTGCCTAACTCAAAATTAGATTTTTGTGATGCTACAAAAAATAATTTAATATCTCAAACCATATTTATCAGTGCCTACTATTGATTCACCCAAAATTTTACGATGATTAAAACCTGAATTGCAAAGTATGGGCCGAAATGAATTTTTTCCAACTAAAATGATTAAATGTGATAAATAGATGCGGGAAACTAATAACATCGCTTAACTAAATGTAATAGCCAGGGTTTTCAACCTTAGGCTAATTATTTGAGTTAATATTTTGATTAACTTATTTGATTGAGTTAGCTATATTAGGCTAATTTTTGCGTGAGAATTGGGTGTAATAATTATCTGAATAATAATAATTATTAATTTTTCTTTGTTAATTACAAGATTTCATGAAATTAGTGAGTTCTTTAAAAATTTAGTTGAGGCGCAATTACACGAAATAAGCAAGTCGAGTAAAGATATAAGAGGTCAGGATTAGCAAAATCAGATGATTTAGGGTCGAACTAGGTTTAGAAAGTGAGATTAAACAACCCAAAACAAAAAAGGGGGGGTCATTGCCCCGTGACCCCCCAATACCACACACCAAAAGAAAGAGAGAAGATCCAAGGGAAGGCGAGGAAGAGAGCCAGAGGGAGGACGGCGACGACACACCAATGAATCAGCCACTGGTCGCACTTTGTCGGCCGAATCACGCACCAGCCTAAAAGAGAGATAAAGAGAGATTGAGCAAAAGAGAAAGGGAGAGATAGAAGGGGGCCGGCCAGGCGTAGGTGACGGCTAGGTGTCTCCAGTGGGTTTGGGTTTGGCAACCACCAAGAGCCACGCGAATCAAGGGTTTGAGGGCTAGGAGTTTCAAACCCTATGTGTCACAACTTCTGTCGATTCTGACGGCTGGGTGAGGTCGAGAGAAAGAGAGAGGAAGGAGGATGGGTAGCACAGCGGCAGAATGACTCATCTTCATGAGGTGGGTTTTGATCTCTATTGTTGCTTCTAGGTTTGTTCGTTAAGTTTAATTCTGCCCAATTTTATTAAGTCGCTTACCCATTTGCATGCCTAGTGGCCATGGTGATCCTCCTTGGTGCCCAACAATCGTTCGATTAAATAAATGATGGAACTGAGAATTCGGAGAATTGCAAGTTTGGGCTAGAGATCGACCATGTAACCCATAAATCAAGGCCTTAGCTTAGAGTCGAGGTAGGTGGTTCTTGATCTCTCAACCTACTACTAATTTGCAAATGTTTTTGAAATATTTGTGATAACTAATTTAGTAGTTAGGTTGAAACTATAATGAGTTGAGAAATTACAAGTAGTCAGTGAATCATTTGGGTTGAACTGAGATGGTTTTGAGGACTGTTGTGGTCGCTGCTGTGAGGAGGGAGTTTGGGTTGAGTGTTTTAAATTAGTAAATTATGGAAGTGTTGAGATGTGCTAATTGTGTACTTGTTTCCATGATCAAACATGCTTGTATAAATCTTGAACTTGTTTCAAGTATCGTCGTGACAATATGTAGATGTCAAATGTTTCGAGCCTACGATTGTGTGCTGCTAATCAAGATTATGATTCTGTTAGTCTATGACTTGTGTGTGCCATGTGTGTATGTCATGACTGAGTTCCATGTCCAAGTGTTGCAACCCTAGCTGTTCGAATTGCCTATTCGTGTTTAAGGGTCTCGTACTAAGTAATTTATGAAATAGGAGTCAATTTGATTAAAACCCGCTTGATTCACCATTAAGCATATGCTAAGATTCTTGCATTAATGCTTTCGAATAATTAAACCTTTCAATTAATTTGTTTAAGAGTGGTTTGTTCATTATCATGGCTAAAACAACGTCCTAATTGCTTAAACAAGTCACTTGAATGTTTACTGACGCCTTAGTTGTTTCTTGAAGTTACTTAAATGGGCCATCGGCTTGGAAACAACGCGAATTATAAATGAATATATTTGTGTTATGCTTAAAGCTGTGTGTTAATAATTATGCATGCGAATTACTGTGATATGACAAGTATGTTGAGTTATGTGATTAGTAATGACTGTAGACCATTCGTTTAACAAGGAAGCTTCTAAGCAAAACTAACTATGAATGCGTTGTAGGCATGTAAGCTTTTAAGACAAGTTTTAATGACGTTTCCTTTGAAAAATGAATGCATATTTGGCCATTAACTCATTTAGAAGCATAATTTGACAAGATTAGTGATTATATGCTTTTCAAAAGTTGAATGACCCTATTAAGGCATGTAGCCTTCGTGAGAATAAAAGTGCCATTGTCATGATGCAATTGGAGTTTTGAGACAAAATGTGTTATGAAATGACTGTTGCATCTGAAATGTAAAGAAATCGAGATATTCATATCTGAATAACTGTTAACGTTTAAAAACGAGTTTTCATATTACCTGTCTTGAAGAATGAATGAATATGCATCGTTTTAAGCATATTTTACCAAATGAATAATTTTATGCTTTCCAAGTTGATGTTAAGGCTTCGAGCCTTATGATAATGAGAATGTCATTGTTTGTGATACAATGAAAGTTTTAATGCAGACGCATTTAGAGGTGAAATGTATCTAAAACATTTTGGGCTAGGAAAGTGGTGCTACATGTATAAAAATTAGGAAGAATGCATGGTTCTTGGGAACCCTAATACCTAGGGAGATAGACCTAGAAGTGGGAAGCCTAGAAAACCCTGACGAGGTTAATATGTTGCCTAAGGAGTAGATCTAGAAGTGGGAACCTTGGAAGATCCCGACAGGGATAATATGAAATGTGAGTGATGATCTCACCGGAACTATGGAACGTGAGTGGCGGCCTCACCCGTACCCAGCACAAGTATGAGATTTTGATGCCTATGAAAATGATTTCGTGCATGTTATGTGATGTGAATGCCTTGTTTGAGGGTGATGTTGGTGTAAAGATTTGAAAAGGTTCATGTTTTCTTGAAAAGAGTTTTTGTTGAGTTTCAATTATCTGCCAAGTACATAACGACGGTTTTATAAGAACTTCCATTGATTTAAGCGATACGCATTAATCTTATTCTCTTGTAAAAAGGGTCTGACTTGGTCATTTTGTTTAAACTCCTTGACTTTAGGTGCTTATATGTGAACTAAGTGTTCTATTGCATCTAATACCTGAGTTGTTGCATGGGATAGCTTATTAATGAATCATGTGTGCGTGTTATGTGGCGTTATGCTTACATTGTGTGATGTTATATTGACATAACATGGAATTACCACCAATAAGCTATGGGAGACTTATTTTAGGCAGGTTAAGTACCTTGGGCGTCAATTAGAAAGAGTATAGGGTTACCCCCGTACTAAAAAGGTCATTGAGATGACGACATATGTGGAAGACCGTACATGCTTATTATATGATATTATATATCAGATTGTGTATGTCAGTGTTACTTAAAGTATAAAGTGCAATTGTTTTGTTTTATGGGGATTGGAAGTCATTCACTGAGCATGTGGTAGCTCATCCCCCTATCTTTTCCGCTTTTTCCCAAGGTTCCTAAAGTGACAGATAGAAGTTGGTTCACGTAAGCCGAGGTGGAGTCTACCTTGGTGCCTTAGAAGTAGACTTATATGCTTTTGTAGTTAAATTGTGAGCTTAGTAACGTATTGTGATGTAATATAAGTTCTTGAATGCATGTAAGCTAATTACTGAAGCCATGTAATGCATATTATCTAGAACTCGCTCTGTATGGCCATGTGAGTCGGCCATCTGATTTATCAGTCGTCTCATAGCTGGAATTGTTTATTTTCTTTTGGGATGTAAACCCCAATACTCCGGATGTGTGATTCGTTCAGTTGTACTTTCCAATTCTTTTATATTATTGAACTATATGTTTTAGTATACTCCGGGTGTGTGATCCATAGAGTTGTGATCTCCGACGTGTTGCTGTTGAGTTATGAATATATGTTTGTATGTTTATCGAATGTAGGAACCCATTGTAAGGCTAGAAGCCTGGTTTTAGCCCATTTTTAGGCGAAACTCTGTCCGTTTTACCCCAGAATTTAAGTCGCAATTAAGAAATCGTTAATACTTCTAACCTTAGGGGTTGGGGTGTCACATTAAATAAATAAACATAATTTAGGGTCGTGCTATTACAAAAACTCAACATTCGACACAAGTTTCTCGGTAACAGCGTCAAAAACTTGATAGGGTCGCGAGCGCATAGTAGTGCTATAGCAAATTAAGGTTGTCTTCCACTAGGACTAGGTTGATCTACTGGGCTTTATCCCCTTAAGGTGGGCTAAGTGAATCAAAATCTGAGATTTCAAATTAAACTATTTAACTATTTAATCTAACGAATATGTAATCATGGAATTAAGCAAGTCAAGCAACCACCTAATCCATGCACCAATCAAGCACTTTTTCCTCAATTGATTGTTTTAAAATCGACAATCGAAGTATCACATCCGTCTTTTAAGGTGAAGTGAAATATCTAAATCTAACCAATTATCATTTCTCAAGGGCTCTCGATTTTTTTAGATTCATTAAGCTTGCAATTATCAAATTTATGGTTTCTCAATTGGTGTGAATTTCTTAAGACTCTACATAATCAAGTCAAATGTTAGGATTCAAGTATTGAATTTCACCTTTCAATTCTTCATCCAATATCTAAAACATACAAGAAAGTGATCAAATTTCTTACAAGACAATAAACATCTAAGATTCAATAGAACAAGTCAATATATTCAAAACACAAAGGAGATCAACACAAGATTAGGAAAATTAATAGGTATTTAAATAAAACCCAATATCAAAACAACAAAAGATAATCAAAATTAAAAGAGCATAATCCTAAAAATTATAAACGAGAAGAGAAGAGCTTAGCCAATTAACAAGCTTGAATCCATCGACTGCAAACCTGTCATGGAATCCTTGAAGGATCTTCACTTCAATTCGCTCTCTCCCTCTAATCTAAATCTAAATCTTGATCTAGATGAATAATGTTTAAGAGTGGAATGGAATATCATGTAAAGGAAGCAGTAAAAACCAGCTTTATCGCTATAATCAAGTTTGCAAACGTGCAATGCCTGGAACTCGAAATGTTGCGAAGAAAACTAGCAGGTTTAGGGGAACAAGGACTGCCACAGACTGACCGTGGGGACCATCACGGATAGGCTGTGGTGACCTCTGGCCAGGTTGTTCTCTCTTGTTCCTCCTACAGCTTCTTCCTTGAACGTCCTGGACTGTGGTTCCAACCACAAGTGGTCCGTGTTGAGTGTCTTTGGACATCTTTTTCTATCTTCTTTTATCCACAAGGCCTCAAAATAATCATTCTGATCATATAACTTAGCTCACAAAGTTAAAATCTACAAATACTCTCAAAACAAGCGCAATAGTAGAAATAAGGGTATAAATTGTACAATTAAGCACACTAACAAATAACTCTCAAACACTCATGAAATCCATGCAAATATGTCATTAATCACTCCCATATGCTTAAACCTTTGCTTGTCCTCAAGTGAACACTAGAGAAAACCAACAACGGGAGATGCAACCAGGACTCAAAACAATTAATAACCTCCGTGGACTAAGCAACTCATAGCATACCACAAGTAAGAATATCAATCAATGACAACCCCAAATAGTGTACAATACATTTCAAATTCAGGAGAAGATGGATGTTTTCAAAGAAGTATATGATCACAAGCTAAATATCAAACCTGATTAGCCCAAAGAATCACAAAGCATATCATGTAAGTACAAGGAATTGTAGAGCAAAATAAACTGGTAGAACCTCACTTTTTAGAAATGTGAATCACTCCAACTCATGTGTTCAAATTATAGCACATGTTCACCCAAGACTCAGTCTAAAGATGCAATCTCCCATATCCTTACCAAGACTCTCAAATTTTCCACCATTAAAAATACAATGTGCACATAATAATCAAGAGGACTTTACTTGGGCTATAGTGTGGGCTAGAAGGGTTAAGGGAAATGAGTGGTCTAGTAAATTTGGGCAATGTAGAGCTATGTAGCCAAATGATTATGAAGTAACCTACAAGACACCTAGCAACAATGAAGTTCACAAACACTCCAAACCTCAAAAATACAAGGAACAGACCCTACAAATCAAACCGGAAATGAGTTTACCAATAGGGAACACTGTTAAGTCATAAATCACGTATAGTTTTAATAATTATTTTGATTATATTATATATATTATTTCGTCTAATTTACTTTATTTTATATATTTTTCAGGTTAAGCATTAATAAAATGAAGAGGAGAAAAGAAGATGTCGAAGTTCAGATTTTACACGCTATGTCATCGAGTTGGTCCAAAAATAATGATTTATGAAAAAATATTAGTTCCATAATTATTTTTTTGGGCTAGGATTTCAAAATTATTACTCCTAATTGAAGAGAAACTAGAAGACTTGGAAGACAATGAGTCCAAAGAAGAAAACTCTAGTAGAATATTATTATAAAAAAACAACCAGCCTCACGTCACTCTATCTCCTCTCCTCGACAAAACTCTCGCCTCACAACATCTCACGTCAACCATGCCTCACTAGCCCTATCATCATCATGATCATCTTCATCACCATCATCAGAAAGCATCATTCACGCCTATCCTCTCAATATTCCCATCTCCTCGCCTTCACACAATATCATCCCACCCTCACCTCCATCATCATCAATCATCACACCATTGATCATCACCATCATCGATCATCACATCTCACGCCACCATCAAGTAGTATATTCTATTGCTTCTTTTTATTTTTATTTTATTTGTTTTTGTTTAGTTTAGTCTTAACATGAAATCTTTGGTTAACTGTTGGGATTTTATTTTTAATATGAGTGAGTAATTTCCTTATACTTAGTATAATCTACTTGAAACTATGCTAAATTAATTATTTTGAAATAAGTTTTATGCTTTATTGTCTAGTTAATTTTTATTCATGATTCCATAACGATTAGTATTTATCGTTTATGATATTCGCGTTAGATTAATTAGAATGCATGATAATTAGTTTAATACAAATTCATATGATAGTTTAAAAGGCGTTAGATGATATTTTTCTTATACTTAATACTCTAGTTTGATTAAATTCTTGCACTGGTGTTACGATTATCAAATCTAGTAGGATTTATATTATGGTTTGACCTAAATAAACTATAATATAACGAGAAATGAGGAAGATCCGCTTGTGGGTGTCTTCTACGATCTAACTCATGGATAAATCGATTTGTGTGTTGATGGTAAATATTAATTTGCATGGTGGATATAGATTATGCTAAGTATTTTTCATAAATTTGGTATCTTTGATAGTTATTTATTGCGTTTTAGCTAATTTCTTTACTTTGTCAATTTTAGTTCTTAAATTTATAAGCTTTAATATAAATTTCGTCTACTCCCCCCCCCCCCAAAGAGTAGTTTTTTAGGAGTGTCTTATTGATTTTAGATTAGTTATATTTTGGTTTTTAGTATGATTATAATTTTCAGATTTATTTTCTAGTATGTTTTGGAGTTTATTTACCGATTTGTTAGAAATTAGGTTTAAAATAGTTCCTTTTGTGTTTTTTCATGTTTTAATCCAATTTAGGATTTATAAATTATTCTAATTTGCTGCTATTTAATTTTGGAATTTTTGGAAATTATTTGATAACTTTTCAAAACTATTTCGGGAATTGAATACGTGTAGGTTTTTACTTCAACAAATCTAAAAATTACGTTTTTAATTTTTATTTTATATTTTTAGGGCTTTATTAAGTCCAAAAAATTATATTATGAAATCTGGGCAATTGTTTTTATTTTAATATTTATGTTAGTGCAGTTTATTATTGTTCTAATTTCATATTTTATTTCTGCATTAATTTTCTACAGTTAATTTTCTGAATTTAATTACATATAATTTTGGAGATATAAAGCTATAAGCTTGCAGAATATGAATTTAGATTACTCTTTGTGATTTTTAATCTTAATTTTCTACTTATTATTTTTTGTTTTAATTTTCAGTCTAGTATTGTGTGCTTAATTCTGTTTTTATTTTTCCAGAATATTTAGGATAGCTATTTACTGTTTTTATTTTCATAATTAAACTTAGAGTATTTAGGGACAATATTAAGTATTTTTTTCCAGATTTTCACTTGTTTAATTTGATTTGTTTTAGTAATATAAAGAGAAAGTATAATAAATTAGAGTAGTAAATTTAATTAGATTTAAACTAGCTATTATCATAATCTTTCCTCGTGGGATTGATCCCTGCTTTTCTATGCTACAAATATTATTTATAAATCAAATTAGTGGTTTAATTTGTAACTCTACGACAAGCTATACAAATTTTAGTGCCGTTACCGGGGAAAGAAAACAAAACTGATAGTTTGCTTCTATTTAATTTTACTACTTTTATTGTTTTGTTTTAACTCTAATATTTTATTTTTGTAGGTTTTTTAGCTTATGAGATTAAGGAGTGGTCGCATGATCAAAGAGAAAAAAGAGCATACGTTTGAGGTGTCAGAAAGTAAAGTAAGTGATTTGGAATTTGTAAGCTCTGAATCGGTAAGTTGTGAAGTTATTAAAATTGAGATGGCTACTTTACGTGAACTTGTTGCACCTAATTTGGAAACTCCACCTTTGTCTATTACTTATTCTGTTTTAGACCGACCACTTAAGCTTAACTCTGAATTTTTAAACTTACTGCCTATGTTTCATGGACTGCCTAGTGAGGACTCATATTACCATATTAATGAGCTTATTATTACATGTTTGACCATGCAACCTGAGGGTATCAACCATGACCAAATTACATTGAGAGCCTTTCCTTTCTCACTTCAGGATAAGGCCAAAGACTGATTATATTACTTACCCCCTGCAACGTTCACTACATGGACCTAGGTTCATAAAGCATTTTTAGAGAAATTTTTTCTCGCATCTAGAATTTGATCCATTAAAAAAGAAATATGTGGAATTAAACAAATGAATAGGGAAACTTTCCATGAGTATTGGGAATGTTTTAATAAATTATGTGCTAGTTGTCACCAACATCAAATTTCTGAACAATTATTGATTCAATATTTCTATGAAGGTTTATTACCTATAGATAGAAATATGGTGGATGCTGCTAGTGGGAGGGCTTAGGTTAATAAGACTCTAGCTCAAGCTAGGAAAATATTTAATATCATGGCGCAAAACACTCAACAATTTGGAACTAGGGAACCCCAGTTTAGGCAGGTCAATGAGCTCAGTTTAGGTCCATTTGTAGAGACCCAATTGTCTCATATCACTGCTATGCTGAACAAACTCGTCACTGGAGGAGTTCAAAAAGCGGTGGTGTGTGGTATTTGCTATTTAGAGGGACATGCTACTGATGTGTGCCCTAAACTTCAAGGGGGGTATGTGAATTCTATGTTCCCTAACCAAGGCCAAAGGAAGTATGATCCATACCCCAACACTTATAATGAAGGATGGAAAGACCACCCTAACCTTAGGTATGGACCTAGGAATAACTCCCCAAGTTTTGACCAACCATCACGTCAGCCATCTGCTACTGATAGAACAAATTTTCTTTTAGAACAAGTCATAAAAAAGATGGATGACCAGAAAAAGGAGGTTGACACTACATTTCAGAACATAGAGATGACTCTTAAACAGGTCCAGGAGAGACAGACTACCACTAATACCATAGTTAGCAACCTCCAGGCCCAAGTACAACATAGCTTACCATCTCAACCATTCCAAAACCATAAATAAAATGTGGGTGCCATGACATTTAGCAATGGGAAAGAGTCAAAGGAACCTAGAAAAAATAAAGAGGTAGAGCATGAAATAGAGGTCAGCAAACCTGAACCTAACCAAAATCAAGACACCACCTCTATTGTTAAGGAAGTAGGTGAGGATAAGAAGGAACTTTACAAGCTATTACCACCTTTTCCTAGTAGACTGAGAGGGAAAACCCTAAGGTAGATGAGGCAAACCAAGAAATCTTAGAAACATTTAGGAAGGTAGAGATCAACATTCCTCTCCTAGATGCAATAAAGCAGGTGCCTCGCTATGCCATGTTCCTTAAAGAGCTTTGTACTGCAAAACGTAAACTGAAACAGAACGAAAAGGAAAGTATGGGTGAAAACGTGTCTACGATTTTTCAAAAGAAGCTTCCCCCTAAATGCAAAGACCCAGGTGTACTCTCTATTCCCTATAAAATGGGAAACCTCTCCTTTGATAAAACTATGCTTGATTTACAAGCTTCCATTAATGTGATGCCTAGGTCCATTTATGACAAACTACACCTAGGAGGGTTAAAGAAAACTTATTTAATCATTTAGTTAGCTGATAGGAGTAATGCATACCCCGATGGAGTTTTAGAAGAAGTTTTAGTCCAAGTTAATGAGCTTGTTTTTTCTGCTGACTAATATGTATTGGACATGGGTGATGCATGCCATGATGTTCCCATATTACTTTGTAGACCATTTCTTAAAACATCTAGGACAAAAATAGATGTGCATGTAGGAATACTGATTATGGAATTTTGATGGGGACCATCTCTATAACCCTTCCAATCTCTCCCCCTCCATCATACAAGAGCCCAGCACCACCAAGGAGGTCAAATAAGTGCAAGCAATGGTCAACAATATCATGAACAACACCAATGAACCGTTACTCAATTCGGATAGAAATTGGCCCGGTTTTGCAAGCCTAATTACCCAAGCTTAAAGTGGATTTAAAGGGCTGAAAAATTACTTTTTGGAACCCTTAATATGTCAGCTTCAAGGGCATATAAATATTTCTAGGTTAGGTATTTAAGAAATAAGTCAATGGGAACCTTTTTCTAGAAGCAGCAGAAACTATTCTAGTTTGCATATGCTGTACCTTTTTCCTTATATCTCCCAAACTGATACTCCAAATGGCGTGAAAATTGATGCTTGTGAAAGCTGACTTCTAGAGCTTTCCAACAAGACCTATTTCAGCCAATTTGACCAACAATACTAGGAGATATAGCTGATAGAAGTTGACCCTTGTGCACTGAAAAGTTGCTGACATAAAGTAAAAGCACTTTTCAGCTTTTGTTCTTTTGCTTTTTGGTTCCCCGTGCTTATGAACGTGTATGTACTTGTTGTTACCCTCATTTTCAGCTTGTTAAAGGTTCCCCAACTATAAAAGGGAGGCCTTGGGCTGCCAAAGAGGGATTGATGAACTTGTATTCAGATTTGAGTTAGTAAACTCTCTCAAACTCTCTCCAAAATTCCTAGTGTTGCATCCTGGGTGTTGGCAACTCCAAGTGGGTCTCTAGGTATTATTAATTCAACTAAGAAGGTGATCAACTTCTGTAACTTAGTTGTAGGAAGAAGATTGCCCAAGTGTGCAAACCAAGGTGGGTATACATCACCCTTGCTAGTCCACTTGTTCTATCTTGGTTCTTGTTTTCCTTTTCATCTTTTCTACCCAAATGCATTCTTAATTCACTTTTGCAAACCTTTGCCTTAGTGAAGCTTGAATACATCAAATTTGATGGTGAAATTATTAAGTTCAATATTTTTGATGCTAGGAGATTTCCTACTAACCTGAATTATATGTGTGCACTTGATGTGATTGATGAATTGTCTTAAGATATTTATGAACTGTCTCATGGGGATGAATTGTTAATCGTACTTACTCAAGGTTTGGATCAATTTGTGTTTCATAATGTGCCTTGCCATATTAATGATGAGTTAGCGGGCAGCATAGAGTCTTTGTTGCAATTACATGCAGTTGACAGACCTAGGAAGCTAGAATTACCTGAAAGTCACGCAAAGACGCTACCCTCTCGCATTTCACCCCCTAACTTACAACTAAAACCATTACCTAAAAATCTTAAGTATGCTTATTTATGGGATGATGAGACCTTACCTATTATAATCTCTAATGCACTTACATCTGAACAAGAGGATAAACTTATTAGGGTGCTTAAAGAACATAGTGAAGCGTTAGGGTGGACTTTGGCATACCTTAAAGAACTTAGCCCCACATTTTGTTCACATAAAATCACATTAGAATAAGATGCTAAGCCTAATAGAGACCCTCAGCGAAGACTAAATCCACCTATGATGGAGGTAGTTCAAAAAGAAATTCCTAAGTGGTTAGATGTTGGAGTAATATACCCCATCGCTGATTCTGAGTGGGTTGGTTCTATCCATGTGGTTCCTAAAAAGGGGGGAACAACAGTAGTGTAGAACAAGGAAGGTGAGTTAATACCTACAAGAGTCCAAAGTTGTTGGAGAGTGTGCATTGACTATAGAAAGCTTAACAAGGCGACAAAGAAGGACCATTTTTCATTACCCTTTATGGACCAGATGTTAGAAAGATCAGCTGGGAGGTCACACTATTGCTTTCTAGATGGCTATTCATGTTATATTAAGGTCCCTATAGCTACTGAGGATCAGGAAAAAACCACTTTTACCTGTCCTTTTAGCACCTATACTTTTAGAAGGATACCTTTTGATCTATGTAATGCACCTGCTACATTTCAAAGATGTACAATGAGTATTTTTTCTAATTTTCTCACCAAAATTATGGAAGTTTTTACGGATGATTTTACTATGCATGGTGATTCATTTGATGAGTGCTTGCATCACCTTACGTTAGTGCTTAAGCGTTGTATTGAGAATAATTTAGTGTTTAATTTTGAAAAGTGTCATTTTATAGTGGAACGTGGAGTAGTTTTAGGACATGTAGTGTCATCCAAGGGATTAGAGGTTGACAAGGATAAAGTAGAAATCATTCAATCTTTGCCCTATCTACAGTGTGCCAAGGAGGTGAGGTCATTTCTAGGTCATGTTGGGTTTTATAGGAGATCTATCAAGGAGTTTTCTACGATTGCCTCTCTTTTATGTGCTTTACTTGCAAAAGATGCTTTATTTGATTTTAATGAGGACTATAGGAGAGTTTTTAATCAATTGAAGTTGACATAGACTATGACTCCAATAGTACAACCCCTACCTAGGCCCTGCCGTTTGAACTGATGTGTGATGCTAGTGATAAGGTAGTAGGGCAGTCTTAGGTCAAAGAGTAGGGAAGGTACCTTATGTGATTTATTATGCTTCAAGAACTCTTAACCTAGCACAGTGTGACTACACTACTATAGAAAAGGAAATGTATGCTATTATGTTTACTCTAGAAAAGTTTTGCCCTTATCTATTAGGTGTTGAAGTTCCTATTTATACTGATCATTCTGCTATTAAACATCTGTTAAATAAGAATGACTCAAAACCTAGATTGATTAGATGGGTCCTACTACTTCAAGAATTTCAATTGGAGATTAAAGATAAACCAGGAGCTGAAAATTTGGTAGCTGACCATCTTAGTAGGGTAGACAATGGGGGGAGTGGGAATCCATTGAGTGATTGTTTCCCTGATGAGACTTTATATGCTATCACTGACAGGCTACCTTGGTATGCTGATATGGTTAATTATATAGTGACCAAAGCCTTCCCCAAAGACTTGTCTAGAGCCCAAAGGGAGAACATAAGAGCTCAATCTAAATATTATGTTAGGGATGAGCCATATTTATGGTAATTTTGTGGAGATAAGATTATAAGGTGTTGTGTAGATGACAGTGAATTTCATTCAATCTTAACCTTCTGTCACTCTTCTGACAGTGGGGAACATTCTGGACCCAAAAGAACGACACCCAAAGTTCTTGAATGTGAATTTTATTAGCCTACTAGTTTTAGGGATGCCTATGAATTTTGCAAAAGATGTAAAGCATGCTAGAAGATAGGTAATTTATCTATAAGGAATCAAATGCCTCTGCGTAATGTGTATATTTGTGAAAATTTTGATGTATGGGGTGTTGATTTTATGGGACCTTTTCCCCCTTCTTTTGGTTTTACTTACATTCTTATGCTTGTTGACCATGTATCTAAATGGATTAAAGTTGTGGCTACTAGAGCTGATGATGCTAAAAATGTTGTGAAGCATGTTGAAACTCTCATTCTGCATAGATATGGAGTTCCTAAAGCAATCATCAGTGATAGGGGAACACATTTTTATAATAGAGCCTTAGGTGCCTTGCTAGCCAAATATCATGTAACTCATAAGGTGTCTATTGGATCTCATCCCCAAACAAATGTCCAAGCTAAAATCTCCAATAAAGAGATTAAGGGCATATTCGAAAAAGTTGTTAGACAAGATAAGAAAGATTGGAGTTTTAGGTTGGATGAAGCTCTCTGGGCCTATAAGACTGCATATAAGACACCTATAGGTATGTCACCTTATAGGTTAGTTTTTGGTAAAGCATGTCATCTCCCTGTAGAATTAGACCATAAATCACATTGGGCTGTAAAACAGTGTAGTCTAGATTATGACCTAGCAGGGAAGGAGCGTAAGTTGCAATTGCAGGAATTACAAGAGATTCCCCTGAAAGCCTATGACAATTTAGTGATCTACAAAGGTAAAGTCAAAGCTTTTCATGATGCTAAGCTTAGTAGGAAAGAATTTCAGGTTGGTGAAAAAGTGTTGTTATTCAATTCAAAATTGAGACTATTTCTTGGTAAGTTGAACTCTAGATGGCTTGGACCTTTTATGGTAGTAAAGACTTATCCACATGGTGTTGTTGAGATTAAATCCTTTGCTACTAAGAAGATCTTCAAGGTAAATGGTCACAGGCTAAAGCACTTTTATGAAGGAGATTAGGTATGCTTAGTGGAGGAGATCTAACTAGAGGAACCATGAGCTCATTTGCATCGAGCCAATGACAGCAAACACAGGTGCTAGTTAGGAAGCAACCCAACATTTTCAAGGAAGTAATACATTTAATTTTACTTTTGTCTTCATTATTTCTATGTTTTTGCATGCATTAGGGACAATGTATGAATTAAGTGCAGGAGCTGCATCCTACATTTAGTTCCTGCAATATTCATTGTTGAAAAAAAAATTGTGATTTTCTTGCAAGTAATGCATGATTATGAGTTTATGCTGGGCTTTCTTGCTTAAAAAATTTTTTTTAGCTATTTTGAGTTTATTTTTCTATGAGTGAAGACTTCTGAGCATGCTAGATGTCATTCAAACAAGTATGATTTGATCCTCATATAACTTTTTAATGAGTAACTGTCATGATTATCCATCTCATTTGATCATGTTATATAGTCGCTTCAGAGGCAATAAAAGGATCTAATCTATTTCCTAAACTATTGAATTAGTAGCATAACTCATTAAAATTGTAAGTTTTCTTGCCTTGTAAGTAAGAAAAAAAAAACAGCGATGAAGAAAAAGAGAAAAAAGAAAAGAAAAAAAAAGTTAGATTACCAACATGGGTAGGAATAGGTGGCTCGGCACCTTTTCCCCTTAAGTTTAGGTCTCAAGTTGAGCCTTATGTATGGAGTAACCAATGATTGGAAGAGTCATTTCCCTTTTTGGGCCGATCAATAACTCGTACCAAACTAAGAGTCAATAAAAAAAATAAAATAAAATAATGATGAGAATAAGCTATTAATTCCAGCACCTCCATTCGGATGAGTGTGAGACAGGGGGTGTTTAATTTTTAGGACCCTATATTGGCCTCGAATATGTGTGCAATTGGAGTTTGAAAAAAAAAGAGCGAAAAAAATTATCAGGCAAGTTTAGAATCAATTTCAATGAGTTATTCCTTCGAGTTCAATTATCTCTATAACCATACCGTAGTTCAATATCGTAAACTTTTTAGACCTCTTGATTGGTATATGCATACTTAAAAGAGATGGATGACCATTGCTCTTTGTTACTTCATTAAAGAAATGTTGTGAGGTTGATGAAAAAACTCTTTGATAGTAGTTGGATGTTTCGTGGTTGTCCACTGGTTGGAAGGAAAACTAATTCATTTTGAATGAAATTGTTTTTAAAGCAAGCCAATGCCTAGTGTACATTTTATATTTATGCATGACTTTATAAGCAAGAAGGTCAGCTTGTAGGTCGAGTCTTAGATTTCTTTGCACAAGGACGTCCAAAGTCCAAGTGTGGGGGAATTTGTTAAGTCATAAATCATGCATTGTTTTAATAATTATTTTGATTATATTATATATATTATTTCGTCTAATTTACTTTATTTTATATATTTTTCAGGTTAAGCATTTATAAAATAAATACGAGAAGACAAGATGTCGAAGTTCGGATTTTACACGCTAAGTTATAAAGTCGGTCCAAAAATAATGATTTATGAAAAAATATTATTTCCATAATGATTTGTTTGGGTTAGGATTACAAAATTATTACTACTAATTGAAGAGAAACTAGAAGACTTGGAAGAGAAGAAGTCCAAAGAAGAAAACCCTAGTAGAATATTATTATAAAAAAAATAACCAACCTCACGTCACTCTATCTCCTCTCCTCGGCAAAAACTCTCGCGTCACAGCATCTCACGCCAACCATGCCTCACTAGCCCCATCATCATCACGATCATCTTCATCACCAACATCAGCAAGCCTCATTCATGCCTAATCCTCTCAATATTCTCACCTCTCCACACTCATGCAATATATTCCCACCCTCACCTCCATCATCATCAATCATCACACCATTGATCATCACCATCATCGATCATCACATCTCACGCCACCATCAAGTACTATTATTCTATTGCTTCTTTTTATTTTCATTTTATTTTATTTTATTTGTTTTTGTTTAGATTAGTGCTACGCATGAAATCTTTGGTTAATGGTTGGGATTTTATTTTTAATATGAGTGAGTAATTTTCTTTATTTAGTATAATTTGCTTGAAACTATGCTAAATTAATTATTTTGAAATACGTTCTATACTTTATTGTCTAGTTGATTTTTATTCATGATTCTATAACGATTAGTGTTTATCGTTTATAATATTCATGTGAGATTAATTAGAATGCATGCTAATTAGTTTAATACGAATTCATATGATAGTTTAGAGGACTTCAGTACGTAAAAGGTATAGTCTTTTAGGCATTCGTATCACCCTAATTGATCATGGATGGCTCAAACTCATCTCTTTTAATTAGATAATCGTTATAGATCTTTGTCAAATCAATTTGCTGGTAAATTAGTTACAAGCCATTAGGTGATATTTTTCTAATACTCAATGCTCTAGTTTGATTAAATTCTTCCACTGGCGTTTGGGTTATCAAATCTAATAGGGTTTATATTAGAGCTTGACCTAAATAAGCTATAATATAAGAAAAAATGGGGAAGATCTGCTGGTGGGTGTCTTTTATAGTCTAACTCAAGGATAAATTGGTTTGTATGTTGATGATAAATATTAATTTGCATGGTGGATATAGACTATGCTAAGTATTTTTCATAAATTTGGTATCTTTGATAATTATTTGTTACGTTTTAGTTAATTTCTTTAGTTTGTCAATTTTAATTCTTAAATTTATAAGCTTTAATATAAATTTTGTTTACCCCCCCCCCCAAAGAGTAGTCGTTGAGGAGTGTCTTAGTGATTTTAGATTAGTTATATTTTGGTTTTTAGTGTGATTATAATTCTTAGATTTAATTTCTATTCTGTTTTACCATTTATTTACTGGTTTGTTAGAAATTAGGTTTAAAATAGTTCCTTTTGTATTTTTTTATGTTTTAATCCAATTTAGGGTTTATAAAGTATTCTAATTTGTTGATATTTAATTTCAAAAATTTTGGAAATTATTTGATCATTTTTCATAATTATTTCGTGAATTGAATACGTGTAGGTTTTTACTTCAATAAATCTAAACATTACGTTTTTAATTTTTATTTTATATTTTTAGTATTTCATTAAGTCCAGAAAATTATATGCCAAAATCTGGGCAATTTTGTTATTTATTTTTATATTTATATCAGTGCAGCTTATTATTTCTCTAATTTCATATTTAATTTTTCTGTTTTAATTTTCAGTCTATTATTGTGCGCTTAATTTTGTTTTTATTTTTTTAGAATATTTAGGATAGCTATTTACTGTTTTTATTTTCAGAATTAAATTTAGAATATTTAGGGGCAATATTAAGTATTTTTTCTAGATTTTTACCTGTTTAATTTGATTTGTTTTAGTAATATTAAAAGATAGTAAAATAAACTAGAGTAGTAAATTTAATTAGATTTAAACTAGCTATTATCATAATCTTTCCTCATGGGATTGATCCCTACTTGCCTATGCTGTAAATCTTATTTATAAATCAAAGTAGTGGTTTAACTTGTAACTCTACGACAAGCTATACGAATTTTAGCACCGTTGCCAGGGAAATAAAATAAAATTGATAGTTTTTTCTATTTAATTTTGCTACTTTTATTGTTTTGTTTTAACTCTAATATTTTATTTTTGTAGGTTGTTTTAGTTTATGACATTAAGGAGTGGTCGCATGATCGAAGAGAAAAAGGAGCATACGTTTGAGGTGTCTGAAAGTAAAGTAAGTTATTCGAAATCTGTAAGCCCCGAATCGGTAAGTTGTGAAGTTATTAAAGTTGAGATGGTTACTTTACGTGAACTTGCTGCACCTAATTTGGAAACTCAACATTTGTCTAGTACCTATCCTATTTTAGACCGACCACTTAAGGTTAACTCTCGATTTTAAACTTACTGCCTAAGTTTCATGGACTGACTGGTGAGGACCCATATCGCCATATTAATGAGTTTATTGTTACATGTTCGACCATGCAACCTAAGGGTATCACCTATGACCAAATTACATTGAGAGCCTTTCCTATCTCACTTCAGGATAAAGCCAAAGACTAGTTATATTACTTACCCTCTGCAACATTCACTTCGTGGACCCAAGTTCACAAAGCATTTTTAGAGAAATTTTTTCCCACATCTAGAATTGGATCCATTAGAAAAGAAATATGTGGAATTAAACAAATAAAAGGGGAAACTTTCCATGAGTATTGAGAACGTTTTAACAAATTATATGCTAGCTGTCCCCAACATCAAATTTCTAAACAATTATTGATTCAATATTTCTATGAAGGTTTGTTAGAAATATGGTAGATGCTGCTAATGGGGGTGCTTTGGTTAACAAGACTCCAGCTCAAGCTAGGAAATTATTTAATATCATGGCGCAAAACACTCAACAATTTGGAACAAGGGAACCCTAGTTTAGGAAGGTCAATGAGCTCAGTTTAGGTCCATCTGTAGAGACCCAGTTGTCTCAGATCACTGCTATGCTAAACAAGCTCGTCACTAAAGGAGTTCAAAAGTGGTGGTGTGTGGTATTTGTTGTTTAAAGGGACATGCTACGGGTGCGTGCCCTACACTTCAAGGGGGCAATGTGAACGTTATGTTCTCTAACCAAGCCCAAAGGAAGTATGACCCATACTCCAACACTTATAGTGAAGGATGGAGAGACCACCCTAACCTTAGGTATGGACCTCGGAATAACACCCCAGGTTTTGTCCAATCATCACGTCAACCATCTGCTACAGATAGAATAAATTTCCGTTTAGAGCAAGCCATAAAAAAGATGGATGACTAGAAAAAGGAGGTTGACACTAGATTTTAGAACATAGAGATGACTCTTAAACAGGTCCAGGAGAGACAGACTGCCACTAATACCATAGTTAGCAACCTCCAGGCCAAATTTAACATAGGTTACCATCTCAACCATTCCAACACCCGAAAGAAAATGTCAGTGCCATGACACCTTGGAGTGGGAAAGAGTCGAAGGAACCGAGGAAGAATAGAGAGGTAGATCATGAAGTAGAGGTCAGCAAACCTGAAGCTAACCATAATCAAGACACTACCTCTAATGTTAAGAAAGTAGGTGAGGATAAGAAAGAACTTTACAAGCTATTACCACATTTTCCTAGTAGACTGAGAGGGAAAACCCCTAAGGTAGATGAGGCAAACCAATAAATCTTAGAAACATTTAGGAAGGTAGAGATCAACATTCCTCTCCTAGATGACATAAAGCAGATGCCTCGTTATGCCAAGTTCCTTAAAGAGCTTTGTACTGCCAAACATAAACTGAAAGAGAACGAAAAGGTTAGTATGGGGGAGAACGTGTCTGCTGTTTTCCAAAAGAAGCTTCCCCCTAAATGTAAGGACCTAGGTGTACGCTCTATTCCTTGTAAAATTGGAAACCTCTCCTTTGATAGAGTTATGCTTGATTTAGAAGCTTCCATTAATGTGATGCCTAGGTCCATTTATGACAAACTACACCTAGGAGAGTTAAAGAGAACTTATTTAATCATTTAGTTAGCTGATAGAAGTAATGCATACCTAGATGGAGTTTTAGAAGATGTTTTAGTCCAAGTCAATGAGCTTGTTTTTCCTGATGACTTTTATGTATTAGACATGGGTGATGCATGCCCTGATGTTCCCATATTGCTTTGTAGACCATTTCTTAAAACATCTAGGACAAAAATAGATGTGCATACAGGAGCACTGACTATGTAATTTGATGGTGAAATTATTAAGTTCAATATTTTCATGCTATGAGATTTCCTGCTGATGTGAATAATATGTGTGCACTTGATGTGATTGATGAATTATCCCAAGATATTTATGAACTGTCACATGAGGATGAAGTGTTAACTGTACTTACTGAAGGTTTGGCTCCATTTTTGTTTTATAATGTGTGTTACCATATTAATGATGAGTTAGTAGGCAGCATAGAGTCTTTGTTGCAATTGCATGTAGTTGACAGACCAAGAAATCTAGAATTGCCTGAAAGTCACGCGAAGATGCTACCCTCTCTTATCTCACCCCCTAAGCTAGAAGTAAAATCATTAGCTGAAAATCTTGAGTATGCTTACTTACGGGATAATGAGACCTTACCTGTTATAATCTCTAATGCACTTACATCTGAACAAGAGGATAAACATTTTAGGGTGCTTAGAGAACATAGGGAAGCGTTAGGGTGGACTATGGAAGACCTTAAAGGACTTAGCCCCACATTATGTTCACATAAAATCACATTAGAATAAGATGCTAAGCCTAGGAGAGACCCTCAACGAAGACTGAATCCACCTATGATGGAGGTAGTTTAAAAAGAAATTCCTAAGTTAGATGCTGGAGTAATATACCCCATTGCTGATTCTGATTGAGGTGGTCCTATCCATGTGGTTCCTAAAAAGGGGGGAACAACTGTAGTGCAGGACAAGGAAGGTGAGTTAATATCTACTAGAGTCCAAAGTGGTTGAAAAGTGTGCATTGACTATACAAAACTTAACCCGGCCACAAAGAATGATCATTTTCCATTACCCTTTATGGACTAGATGTTAGAAAGATTAGCTGGGAGGTCACACTATTGCTTTCTAGATGGCTATTCAGGTTATATTTAGGTCCCTATAGCTCCTAAGGATCAGGAAAAGACCACTTTTACCTATCCTTTTAGCACCTATGCTTTTAGAAGGATGCCTTTTGGTCTATGTTATGCACCTGCTACATTTCAAAGATGCATGATGAGTATCTTTTCTGATTTTATCACCAAAATTATGGAAGTTTTCACGGATGATTTTACTGTACATGGTGATTCATTTGATGAGTGCTTGCATCATCTTACATTGGTGCTTAAGCGTTGTATTGAGACTAATTTAGTGCTTAATTTTGAAAAGTGTCATTTTATGGTGGAACGTTGAGTAGTTTTAGGTCATGTAGTGTCATCCAAGGGCTCAGAGGTTGACAAGGAAAAAGTAGAAATAATTCAATCTTTGCTCTATCCACAGTGTGTCAAGGAGGTGATGTCATTTCTAGGCCATGTTGGGTTTTATGGGAGATTTGTAAAGAATTTTTCTAAGATTGCCCCTTCTTTATGTGTTTTACTTGCAAAAGATGCTTTATTTGATTTTAATGAGGACTGTATGATAGCTCTTGACCAATTGAAGTTGAAATTGACCACGGCTCCTATAGTGCAACCCCTTACCTGGGCCGTGCCGTTTGAACTTATGTGTGATGCCGGTGATAAGGCGGTAAAGGCTGTCTTACATCAAAGAGTAGGAAAGGTACCTCACATGATTTATTATGTTTTAAGAACTCTTGACCCAGTATAGTGTAACTACACTACTACAGAAAAGGAAATGTATGCTGTTATTTTTGCTCTAGAAAAAGTTTCGTCCTTATCTGTTGGGTGTTGGAGTTACTATTCATACTGATCCTTGTACTATTAAACATCTGTTATGTAAGAATGACTCAAAACCTAGATTGATCAGATGGGTCCTACTACTGCAAGAATTCCAATTGGAGATTAAAGATAAACCAAGAGCTGAAAATTTAGTAGCTAACCATCTAAGTAGGCTAGATAATGGGGAGAGTGGGAATCCATTGAGTGATTATTTCCCTGATGAGACTTTATATGCTATCACTGACAGGCTACCTTGGTATGCTGATATGGTTAATTATATCGTCACCAAAACCTTCCCCATGGACTTGTCTAGAGTCCAAAAGGAGAATATAAGAGTTCAATCTAAATATTATGTTAGGGATAAGCCATATTTATGAAAATTTTATAGAGATCAGACAATAAGACATTGTGTAGATGACACTGAATTGTATTCAATCTTAACCTTCAGTCACTCTCCTAACAGTGGGGGACATTTTGGACCCAAAAGAACGGCACACAAAGTTCTTAAATGTGGATTTTCTTAGCCTACTATTTTTAGGGATGCTTGTGAATTTTGCAAAAGATGTGAAGCATGCCAGAAGACAGGTAATTTATCTAGAAGGAATCAAATGCCTCTACATAATGTGTATGTTCGTGAAATTTTTGACGTATGGGGTGTTGATTTTATGGGACCTTTTCCTCCTTTTGGTTTTACTTACATTCTTATGCTTGTTGACTATCTATCTAAATGGATTGAAGTTGTGGCTACTAGAGCTGATGATGCTAAAACTGTTGTGAAGCATGTTAAAACTCTCATTTTGCATAGATATAGAGTTCCTAAAGCAATTATCAGTGATAGGGGAACACATTTTTGTAATAGAGCCTTAGGTGCCTTGCTAGCCAAATATCATGTAACTCATAAGGTGTCTACTAGATATCATCCCCAAACAAATTGCCAAGTTGAAATCTCCAATAAAGAGGTTAAGGGCATATTAGAAAAAGTTGTTAGACCAGATAAGAAAGATTAGAGCCTTAGATTGGATGAAGCCCATTGGGCCTGCAGGACTGCATATAAGACACCTATAGGCATGTCACCTTATAGGTTAGTTTTTGGTAAAGCATGTCATCTCCCTGTAGAATTAGACCATAAATCATATTGGGCTGTAAAGCAGTGTAGTCTAGATTATTACCTAGCAAGGAAGGAGCGTAAGTTGCAATTGCAGGAATTAGAAGAGATTCGCCTGGAAGCCTATGACAATTTAGTGATCAACGAAGGTAAAGCCAAGGCTTTTCATGATGCTAAGCTTAGTTGGAAAGAATTTCAGGTGGGTGAAAAAGTGTTGTTATTCAATTCAAAATTGAGACTATTTCTTGGTAAGTTGAACTCTAGTTGGCTTGGACCTTTTATGGTAGTAAAGACTTATCCACATGGTGCTGTTGAGATTAAATCCTTTGCTACTAAGAAGATTTTCAAGGTAAATGGTCACAGGCTAAAGCACTTTTATGAAGGAGATTAGGTATGCTTAGTGGAGGAGATTTGACTGGAGGAACCATGAGCTTATTTGCGTCGAGCCAACGACGGCAAACAAAGGCGCTAGTTGGTAGGCAACCCAACATTTTCAGGGAAGTAAACATTTAATTTTACTTTTATCTTCATTATTTCTATGTTTTTGCATGCATTAGGGACAATACATGAATTAACTGTGCGGTTTGCATCATGCATTTAGTTCTTGTAGTATTCATTCTTGAAAAAAGAAATTGTGATTTTCTTATAAACAATGCATGAATATGAGTTTATGCTGGGCTTTCTTGCTTAAAATTTTGTTTTTTTAGCTATTTTTAGTTTATCCTTCTATGAGTAAAGAGTTCTGAGCATGCTAGATGTCGTTCAAAGAAGTTTGATTTGATCCTCAAATATCTTTTTAATGAGTAATTGTCATCATTATCCATCTTATTTGATCATGATATATAGTCACTTTAGAGGCAATAAAAGGACCTAGTCTATTTCCTAAACTATTGAATTAGTAGCATAACTCATTAAAATTGTAAGTTTTCCTGCCTTGTAAATAAGAAAAACAAAACAGAGAAGAAGAAAAAGAGAAAAAAGAAAAGAAAAAAAAGTTAGATTACCAACATGGGTTGGAATAGGTGGCTCAGCACCTTTTCCTCTTAAATTTAGATCTCAAGTTGAGCCTTATGTATGGAATAACCTATGATTGGGAGAGTCATGCCCCTTTTTGAGCTGACCAATGACTCATACCAAACTAACAGTTAATAAAAAAAAAATATTGATGAGCATAAGCTGTTAACTCCAACACCTCCATTCGGATGAGTGTGAGACAGTGAGTGTTTAATTCACTACAACAAAAATGGCCTATTGCAACAGCTATAGGGCAACAATTTGTGAAACTGTTGCAATAGATAGTTTATGCAACATTTATTTTAAATGTTGCCTAAAGTTTTGGCTATTGCAACATTTGTACAGAATTGTTGTAGTAGATATGTTAGGCAACATTAGTAAACCGTTGCCTTAGGTAACACATTATTCATGATAAAGCAATGAATTTTTTTTTGGAACCAAAACAGTGAAATTATTTGGGAACCCGGGAAAGCCCCAAAATTTCCCCACAAAATTTCTTTAAAAAAAGGAAAATACAAAAGAAACCTAAAACCCCATTCTGGAAAGCACTTCAGTCGAACGTTATTTCTCATCTCCTTTGAAGTCCCAAACCCTTACTAGAACGCCATTTCCCATTTCCTTCCCAGACCCTCAACCGCACTTCCAACGACACTTCATTCCCAGAACTCTACCACCTACCACATCATCCACTGGCGACTGCAGCGTCGAGTGTTTCAGTCATCGCTGGCAGCATCCTGCAGCAGCATGAGAGGTTCATTGGTCGGCCTCGACTCAAGCCATCTTCAAATTGGTGTCTGATTCAACTAGTAACTACCCTTGCTCTCTTGAAATTAGTTAATTTGGTATCTGATTTGTATGTTTTACACAACTCTTCTCACTCTCTTCCCCCCTCTCTGACCAAAGCTTGGCAACCCTAATTTTGGGCATTTGATTCAGGGAATTATCTATATATTACTTTGGCATTATGCATGCATGGTTTATTACGACAGAGGATTATGTTTCATGGTGATCTCTGCTGCACAGATTATGAAACTTTGAGACATTGGGCGTTGACAATGCACCTTCAGTTCCTTTTATGAGTGAGGAAGAGATAAATGCTCTTCCTGTTCACAAGTATAAGGTTGGCAGTTTGCAAAGGTGAGATTGCTTATGTAGTTATGTAGTTATTCTCTGTTCTCTCAACATCCTTGTTATTGTTCTTATTTTTATGAAAATTTGAGATATTGATATATGGACCCATTCTTGTTTAAACTCTGAAGAACACCAAGGTAGTCCTAGAGCATGTTTACATATTGTGTATTTTAAAAAAAATCATTGGAAGAAAACTGTAGCGAAGTTACTACTGAGCTTCAGCATTTATTGTTTATCATTATTTCTTTGTTGTTTGTTGACTAAACATTGGTCTAAACCACATCAGAACTTAGTTTTTCTTTCTCTTTGGCTTAAAACTATGCAACTCTTGTTACTAACCTATATTGACTTTTTTCTGTCATTATTTCTTAGTTTGCTAACCTTCTTCTTGTGTCTTCTTAACAGATTTGGGATTTGTAACTGGATAGTTGATTGTTTTAATGTTTGTGGCTATGCCTATTTGATTACATCACATCATATCCCAAGTTTTTATCACCACCCTCTTACACTGGTAACATAAAGTTTGATGTTTGGGTTGAAATTGAGGAATCAGAGTCTATTGTTTAACTATGCCCTATTTGAGGGTTTATGTGGGTTGTGAGTGTAGAAATTTGTTTTTGCTCTTAAGTGGAAATAGCTGTTGGCAATTTGGAGGTTCTGGTTGAAAGAATTGTTAGTCTACTTAGAAAGTCTATCTTACATGTCTATACACCATGGCTACTGATTTCTTTGATAGATTTTGAGATGAACAGAGTTGGGGATTTTTTTCTTTAGATGTATCTTTCTATCGTTTTTGAAGAAATTCTTCCACTAATCATACAGTCAAGAGTAATTACATTATTTAAGAGCAAATAGGGCTCAACGTTTGCAAAATTATGCTATTTTTTAGTCATTTAGATTAGTTAGTGATTGTTGCTAGCAATTCAACAAAGATGATTCAATAAATAAACTATGTTATGATTGTGGTAAAAACAGAAGAGTTAGGGCATGATAAATATGATCTATTTTAGTTTGTATGTAGAAGAAGAATGTTGATGCCCAAGTTTTACTAAGATGACTCAACGAAGTTAGGGCATGTTCTTATTTGAGCCATGTTCTTATTTGGGGCATCTGATTTTGGGCATGTTCTGTATCAATGAATTCAGGATGCCCATAAGAACATGCCTCATGAATTGCATAGACTTCAAGAGATGTGATTGATATGGGATTTTTGTTGCTAATAGTAATTACATTATTTAAGAGCAAATAGGGCTCAAAGTTTGCAAAATTATGCTACTTTGTAGTCATTTAGATTAGTCAGTGGTTGTTACTAGCAATTCAACAGAGATGATTTAACAATAAACTCTGTTATGATTGTGGTAAAAAGAGAAGAGGTAGGACATGATGACTAAGATCTATTTTGGTTTGTATGTTGAAGAAGAAATGTGGATGCACAAGTTTTACTGAGATGATTCAACAGAGTTAGGGCATGTTCTAATTTGGGGCATCTGATTTGGGGCGAGTTCTGCATCAATGAATACAATCATCATCAGTGATTGTTGTCGCTTAATTTTAATCATCACCAATGATTTGAGACATTTGTATGCTAGTTGTTCGCGCAATGTCAATTAAACATCTAAATATTGATTTATTTTTTACCAATTGTGAATTTCTTTTTTGCATTAACCTCCCCACTGGCCAGGGGCATGGACTCTTCTACTCTTCTAGTACACTCTGCACTCCCAGTTGGTGGATCGATCAATGAATATATGCAGGTTGGTTTGTTATTGTGTATGTATGGTCATTTGCTAAATGAATGTGGAGAGAGTGAGAGATCGATGGGGGATCAAAGAGTGACTTAAGACAAAAAGGTAGTGTTAACCACCATACATATTTATTTATTTTGCAAACAAAATATATTCTGGCTGTTGTTAATGCGATTTGTAGAGAATTAAATAAGTTTGGTGATGAGAGTGTCAAATCAACATTGTTTTTGATAAGTTTGGATCACTAAAACCTGTTGTATTTTTCAAGACATTTTTACATTTATTTGTGGTTTCTTTATTATCCAGGTTCAGTACACTCACATGATCAATACTGTGGCTGCAGATTGTGCAATTGTGGAGTTGATTGTGAATACTTTGTATTGGCTATTCCCCAGTTCTAATTACAGGTATTCTGTGTAGATGTTCATTGGGTGTTGTTACCAACCCCCCCCCCCCCCCGAAAGGGGTTTTGCGTTGTCCTGACTCTTGAATGCTACTGTTGTCTGCTGAATTACTTGCAATGCCTAGGTGGTTAGTTGGTGAAGTTTGTGGAAGCTTGCCTAAGGTATGTTGTCTGGTCTTGAAATTTGTAACACAAGCTAAATTTTGCTAGATTGCTAATTTTATGCTGGTTGAACAATGATGGAAGCTCAAAACAGAAACTTGTCTGTTCATATTGACATAAATGTGTACTTTTTTAAAGTAAAAAATTAATAATAATCTACACATGGATTTTTTTTCTTCATTTGTGTATGATATAAAACTTATAAATTCAGTTTCATACCTTATTCATGTACCTAGGCTTGATGTTGACCCTTGTGGCTATATAAGTAAACTCATGTCAACTCTCTACTTCTCCTAAGCTGTTTCTTTGTTTTTACTTGGCTTTGAGTATGTCAACAACTGGTCATTGTATTATTTGTCCTTGCCACCTCATTTCCATTTTCATTTGGTGCTTACATGTAATACGTGGCTATTTGTTACCTTAATATATAGACAGGTAGAATGCTAAGTACGATCTATATGTGGCTATTTGTTACCTTAATATCTAGACAGGTAGAATGCTAAGTAGGATCCACAAGGTACGCTTTCTCTTCCTTTGCTTTCTCTTCCTTTGCGATGATCTATATATTAGGAGGAATTTTGCTTTGGCCATTATCTATTTTGTGGTATGTGATAGCTTAAAGAAGCGTTCATTCCATTCTTGCTTGGTATGAAATTTGTTGATTTTTCTTCTTCTTTTGGAGTGTTTAATTCTTATTTAATTTTATATATTGTGCAGATATTTTGGTGATCCAGTCCTTCTACAAGCAAGAGTTCTTGTTATAAAGGTCGCTCGAAGATATTTATTTGTTTTATCCCCCTTTTGTTATTTGGGGAAAATTCATTGTATACATACAGTAATTCAAGGGGCGGAAAACTTATTGCCCCCTTTTCTTATTTTAGGAAAATTAATTGTATATATATTTTTGGACTTTTGGTATATGCACGGTAATTCGAAAAATTTGGTTGACATTATTGTGGATTTCATTAATTATGGTTCATTTATATATGTGTTGTTGATATTTGATCAAATACAATGTCAAACTTTCATTTGCAAACCACATTCGGTGGCGTGTTGTGTACACAAGTGGATTCAGTGACATTATAGATTGGACGAATTGAACATGTGATGTCGTGAAGGTATTTTCAGCATTTGAAAGCCAGACATTTAGTTTGCATTTTCTCAAACCGTTGCAATAGGTGTAAGACATGTGTTGCTTAGTATCTATTCAAACTGTTGCCATAGATGACAGATACGTTGCCATAGTATCTATTCAAAAGTGTCGCAATAGCCAGACATATGGCAACAGTTTCTATGACCTTATGCAACAATTAGCAAAACTGTTACCTAAGAATCAGAAAGTGTTGCGGTAGGCCTAATGCAACGCCCATTAAAAGCAGCTGTAAGACCCGCCTTCGTTATTTTTATGTTAAGTTGCTTGTATTACCTTTTTATGTTATAAAATCGTATTTTTAGTAACTATATGAGTTAAATTATTATCGATTTACTTTTGGAAGCTGTAATTTTATTTATAAAAAAAAGGATTATTATTGCTATTATTGATTTTAAAGTTAATTCGTGTCATTTATGCTTTTAAATTATATCGATAGTTTAATTTAGTCGTTATTTGATTCACTTAGTTGTTTCTCGAGTACGATTAAGTTTTCAACCATAGAATTAGTTTCGAGGTTCATTAAAATCGAACCTTTACGTTCCTAATTGATGAGTGATTGCAGTTTAGGATAAGGGGTACAAGATTGAGCTAGCAACTTTAGTTGAATGAGCAAGCATTACAAAAAAAAGTATCAAAGGAGGGGGCTGAAGCCCCTTGTTTCTGGGCAAGCCACGACGGGGGGGGGGGGGGAGCTCTGCTTCCCCCAGCACCGTGACCCCCAACCACCACACCAGGAGAGAGAGAGAGGTTGAGCGTTGGAGCGATAAAGAAGGAGCACCGGGCGGCGACGGCATCGGTGCTGCGATGCGCCGTCGGCCACGGCCATGGACCGGCGAAGAGAGAGAGAGAGAGGGATCGAGCGAGTGTCAGGGCAAGGTGCTCAGTCCAAAGGCTAGGGTTTCAAAGCCCACAACCACACGCCACCACCGTCACCGTCGACGGGTGAGCCAGACGCCGGCGACCACCTCTGCGCGGTGGTTGAGTGGAAATCGGCCACAGTTTGGCCGAATTTAGCACAAGTAGAGCTGATGCTCGAACAAAGTTCACAGGCATGGTGAGTTTCGAGCCTTTATGCTTCTTTAAATTGAATCTCTATATCAAACCCTCACTAATCGTGTGAAAATTGGGCAAAAATCGCGAGCTAGGGCTTTGGGTTTGGGCAAGGTCGAGTCAGGCGCGAAGAGTGGAGGAGTATCTGGCTGTTGATGTTCGATTTTGGCCTCAATTCAAGCTGAATTGTGTGTCTCTAGCATGGAACCGAGGTGGGTGTTCCTTGCCTCCTAAATTAGTATTAATTTCGAAACTGTTTTCAGCAGATTGATGTTACATGTCAAGTTAGGGTTAGTTAGATTCGTTAGAAATGTCAAGAAATGGGTTGTGCATGCTTAGATTTGAGCTATTCAGTTAGTTTAAGCTTAAATTTGTAAATCGATGCAAGTTATGTGCGTGTAAAGGGAACCATGCGTGAATTAAACTTAAATGAAAACCATGTATGAAAAGGATTAATTTGGAGGTTATAAAGGCGTAGTTAGCTTGGATTCGACTAAAGTAAGTTAAGGTTTAAAAAGAATTAAAAACGAAGTTGTTTTGATATGTTTAGCCTTGATTCGAGTAATTAGCGATTCATGAAAAAGGATTAATTTGGAGGTTATGAAGGCGTAGTTAGCTTGGATACGACTAAAGTAAGTTAAGGTTTAAAAAGAATTAAAAACGAAGTTGTTTTGATATGTTTAGTCTTGATTCGAGTAATTAGTGATTCATGAAAAAGGATTAATTTGGATGTTATAAAGGCGTAGTTAGCTTGGATACTACTAAAGTAAGTTAAGGTTTAAAAAGAATTAAAAACGAAGTTGTTTTGATATGTTTAGCCTTGATTCGAGTAATTAGCGATTCATGAAAAAGGATTCATTTTGAAGTTATAAGAACATGGTTAGCTTGAATGTGACTAAAGTTAACTAATGTATAAAAAGGGTTAAAAACGAAGTTAGTTTAGTATGCTTAGCTTCGATTCGAGTTAAGCTAACTAATGCCTGTAATTGAATGAAACTTGAAGTTATTGAGATGTGCTTAGCTTCATTCAAAGTACGTTCATGCTTAGGGAAACTTCCTTTAAAATGCATCGTGTATGTTAGATTTGAATCATGTTTGGTTTACTTAGTAAAGTGTTGTCAAGTGACGACTAAATATAGTCATATGTGGCTGAAAGGTGCTGTTTGCTCAGGTAAGAGCTTAAACCTCACCCTCTTTTAAATAAGTCTATATGATAACTTATTATGACTAATAAATTGATGAAACGAGCTAGTAGTTGGATGGTTTGAGGATAACATTATGAGCGTTTGAGGTCTTGTGTGTACGGTGAAAGTGAGGAGGGAGACTGGGTTGTGAATTAACCGCAATTGTGTGGATTGCGAGGCCATGTGTGGCTTATTGTGTTGAATTTATATGATTGATATGAAGTGCTTAAATGTGATATATGTAATATATGTGCTTAAATGCTTAGATTGCATTATGTGCATAAGAGTGAGTTTTTAAAGAAAGATTTCATGTTTTGAAATGATAGTAGCCATAACTATTATTGCATGATGGCCTATTTTAAGTAAATGAAAGTACTTTTGGGAGTGAACTCGCTTGAACGGGGAAATCCCTAAAGAGTTTTACAAAAGCGTGAGTTGTATGATAAAAGATTTCGCTGTGAGAGGCAGCAAACTTAGTAGTCGTTATGACCAGTTTAAATGGCTAAGATAAGTGCATAGGGACATCAGATAGGGAGTGAACCTGCTTGAACAGGGGAATCTCTATATAGCCTAGGAAGTAGTCCCTAGAGACCCTAACGAGGGTTAAGGTCCAAAAAGTTAGTTGCCTTCCCGGGAGTAAGAGCTTAGGGGATTGAGTGTAGATCTCTCCCAACCAGCACTTGATGATCTTATGCCCAGAAGTAGTTTCTTATTAAAAAAGAAAAGCAGTTGGCACTTTGCCTTTTGAAATATTTCAGAAAGAAAGTTTGAAGGGTCATTATGCGACCAAGATGAAAGAAAAGAGTTTTAAGAGCCTCAAGAGGCTAACAGAAGAGTTCTAAGAGCCTCAAGAGGCTAACAGAAGAGTTTTAAGAGCCTCAATGGCTAAATGAAGTGTTTTCAGTAAAAAGAAAGAAAGTTTCCTATGTGTGCTATATGCATGCTCTAAGTATACTTTATGAATGAGTTATGTTTGCAAAGAAAGAAACGAAAGTGTCTATACTTGAAACTTCAAAGCATGTGATCGTAAAGAATATATGACTTCAAAGTGAGTGTACAAGCATTATAGTTAGAAGCATGTGTTCAAGCAAGCAAGTGGCCATGTTGTTTTCATGATATATCATGTGGTGACTTCTTAAAGTACATATTGAGCATATAGGTGATAGTGCATCCCAAGTTTGTTTAGAGTCACATGATATGTAAGCAAGTCCCTGACATGCCACCTTTATTGAAACTAAGAACCTTCCATGAAACTGAGAATCTATCATATTTAAGTGTTTACAATCTGTGACATGTAGCTTATTATTATAGTTGTTCATTAAGTGGATATTATGAGTTATGTTTATGAGAAAGAACGTTATGTGCTTAGCTTCATTGCTTGCCTAAGTGTTTAACTGCCTGCAGTCAAGAAGTTTGGTCATTTAAGGACCTAGAAATATGTTAAGTGGGTAAAGTGAAGCTTATGGTTAGTGATATTTCTATAAGAACTTCGTGAATGCTTATTATGATATTATCGTATGATTACGTGATATGTGATTAGTAAAGATATTATTGCCTACAACGGTTTTGGTTTTAAGGGGGTTGGGGGACACTCACTGAGCGTGTGGTTGCTCATCCCACTACTCTTTCCCCTTTTCCCCCAGGTTTTCTTTATGACAGGAAGAAGTTGAATCAGCTGGAATCGATTATTGCTTGCAAGGTGTCATTAGTGCCTATTTATGTCTTTGAGGAGTTATGTAAAGCCCTTTTTAGTTTGTAAACGTTTGTAAACAGTATTCTAAGTTCATGTAATGCATTTTGGTTATGAGTCGCTCTGTATGGCCATATGAGTCAACCATCCAGTCAGTTAGATGTCTTTTGGTTGAAGTTGGTTATATTTTGGGATGTAAACCCCATACTCCGGTTGTGTGAACCGTTGAGTTGTATCTTTTACTGTTTCTGCATTAATGAACTATTATGTTTGGTGTACTCCGAGCGGGTGGCTCGTCGAGTTATGAACTCCGGCGTGTGGCCGTTGAGTTATGTTTTAAATGTTTACGCTTCCGTTGATTTACAGGAACTTATTGTAAGGCGTTTAGCTTGGGAACGTTCAGTTTTCAGGGGAAGTTCTGTCCGTTTCGTCCCAAAATTTAAGTAAGAAGTTAGGAAAACGTAACGCTTTCGGCCCTAGGGGCTGGGGGTGTTACAGCAGTAGTTGAAAAATTTTTGCAATTGACCTGCGGCAACGCTTTCATTTGCTATTGTAACAGTTTTGCCCGTTGCCAAAGCCCACTTTTGTTGTAGTGGACCCTATATGGGCCTCGAATATGTGCGCAATTGGACTTTGAAAAAAAAAGGAGTGAAAAAAAATTACAAGGCAAGTTTAGAATCAATTTCAATAAGTTATTCCTTCTAGTTCAATTATCTCTATAGCCATACCGTACTTCAATATCGTAAACTTTTTAGACCTCTTGATCGGTATATGCATGCTTAAAAGAGATTGATGATCATTGCTTTTAGTTACTTCATTAAAGAAATGTTGTGAGGTTGATGAAGAAACTCTTTGTTGGTGGTTGGATGATTAGTGGTTGTCCACTAGTTGGAAGGAAAACTATTCCATTTTGAATAAAACTGTTTTTAAAGTAAGCCAATGTCTAGTGTGAATTTCATATTTATGCATGACTTTATAAGAAAGAGGGTCAACTTCTACGTCGCGTGTCAGATTTCTTTGCACGAGGACGTCCAAAGTCTAAGTGTGGGGGAATTTGTTAAGTCATAAATCATGCATTGTTTTAATAATTATTTTGATTATATTATATATATTATTTCATGTAATTTACTTTATTTTATATATTTTTCAGGTTAAGCGTTAATAAAAGAACTAGGAGAAGAGAAGACGTCGAAGTTCGGATTTTACACGCTAAGTTATCGAGTCGGTCCAAAAATAGTGATTTATGAAAAAAAATTATTTCCACAATGATTTATTTGGCCTAAGGTTATAAAATTATAACTCCTAATTGAAGAGAAACTAGAATACTTAGAAGAGAAGGAGTCTAAAGAAGAAAACTCTAGTAGAATATTATTATAAAAAAACAACCAGCCTCACGTCACTCTATCTCCTCGCCTCGGTGAAAACTCTCGCCTCACAGCATCTCACGCCAACCACGCCTCACCAGCCCCATCATCATCACGATCATCTTCATAACCATCATAAGCAAGCCTCATTCACGCCTAATCCTCTCAATGTTCTCACCTCCTCACCTTCATGCGATATCATCCCACCCTCACCTCCATCATCATCAATCATCACACCATTCATCACCATCATTGATCATCACATCTCACACCACCATCAAGTAGTATTATTCTATTGCTTCTTTTTATTTTTATTTTATTTTATTTTGTTTAGTTTAGTGCTAAGCATGAAATCTTTGGTTAATTGTTGGGATTTTATTTTTAATATGAGTAAGTAAGTTCTATGTACTAAGTATAATCTACTTGAAACTATGCTAAATTAATTATTTTGAAATATGTTTTATGCTTTATTGTCTAGTTGATTTTTATTCATGATTCTATAATGATTAGTATTTATTGTTTATGATATTTACGTTAGATGAATTAGAATGCATGCTAATTAGTTTAATACGATTTCATATGATAGTTTAAAAGACTTTAGTATGTAAAAACTATAGTCTTTTAGGCATTAGTATCACCCTAATTGATCATGGATGGCTCAAACTCATCTCTTTTAATTAGAATCATGGATGGCTCAAACCCATCTCTTTTAATTAGATAATCGTTATATATCTTTGTTAAATCAATTTGCTGGTAAATTGGTTACAAGGCATTAGATGATATTTTTCCAATACTTAATGCTCTAGTTTGATTAAATTCTTGCGCTAGTGTTAGGGTTATCAAATCTAGTAGACTTTATATTAGGGCTTGATCAAAATAAACTATAATAAAAGGAAAAAAGGGATAGATCTGCTGGTGGGTGTCTTCTACAGGCTAACTCATGGATAAATCGATTTGTGTTTTGATGATAAATATTAATTTGCATGGTAGATATAGATTATGCTAAGTATTTTTCATAAATTTTGTATCTTTGATAAGTATTTGTTGCGTTTTAGTTAATTTCTTTAGTTTGTCAATTTCAATTCTTAAATTTATAAGCTTTAATATAAATTTTATTTAACCCCCCCCCCCCCTCCTAGAGGGTAGTCTTATAGGATTGTCTTAGTAATTTTGGATTAGTTATATTTTGGTTTTTTGTATGATTTTAATTTTCAGATTTAATTTCTATTCTATTTTGCCATTTATTTATCAGTTTGTTAGAAAATAGGTTAAAAATAGTTCCTTTTGTGTTTTTTCATGTTTTAATCCAGTTTAGGTTTTATACGGTATTCTCATTTTCTGATATTTAATTTCGAAAATTTTAAAAATCATTTGATAATTTTTCAGAATTATTTCGTGAATTGAATACGTGCAGGTTTTTACTTTAAGAAATCTAAAAATTACGTTTTTAATTTTTATTTTATATTTTTAGGGTTTTATTAAGTCTAGAAAATTATATTCTAAAATCTGGACAATTTTACTATTTATTTTTGCATTTATATTAGTGCATTTTATTATTTCTCTAATTTTAAATTTTATTTTCTGTTTTAATTGTCTGTGGTTAGTTTTTCTGAATTTAATTACATATAATTTTGGAGATATAAAGGTATAAACTTGCAAAATATGAATTTAGATTACTTTTTTGATTTTTAATCTTAATTTTCTGCTTGTTATTTCCTGTTTTAATTTTCAGTCCAGTATTGTGTGCTTAATTCTGTTTTTATTTTTCCAGAATATTTAGGATAGCCATTTAATGTTTTTATTTCTAGAATAAAATTTAGAATATTTAGGGGAAATATTAAGTATTTTTTCTAGATTTTACTTGTTTAATTTGATTTGTTTTAGTAATATAAAGAGAAAGTAAAATAAATTAAAGTAGTAAATTTAATTAGATTTAAACTAGCTATTATCATAATCTTTCCTCGTGGGATCGATCCCTACTTTCCTATGATGTAAATCTTATTTATAAATCAATTTTGTGGTTTAATTTATTGCTCTACGACAAGCTATACAAATTTTGGTGCCGTTGCCAAGTAAAGAAAATAAAATTGATAGTTTGCTTCTATTTAATTTTAGTACTTTTATTGTTTTGTTTTAACTCTAATATTTTATTTTTGTAGGTTGTTTTAGTTTATGAGATGAAGGAGTGGTCGCATGAACGAAGAGAAAAAGGAGCATATGTTTGAGGTGTCTGAAAGTAAAGTGAGTGATTCGGAATCTGTAAGCTCCGAATCGGTAAGTTGTGAAGTTATTAAAGTTGAGATAACTACTTTATGTGAACTTACTGCACCTAATTTGGAAACTTAGCCTTTATCTATTACTTATCCTATTTTAGATTGACCACTTAAGGTTAACTTTGGGTTTTTAAACTTACTACCTAAGTTTCATGGACTACCTTGTGAGGGCCCATATCGCCAGATTAATGAGTTTATTGTTACATGTTCGACCATGCAACATGAGGGTATCACTCAGGACCAAATTACATTGAGAGCCTTTCCTTTCTCATTACAGGATAAGGCCAAAGACTGGTTATATTATTTTTCCCTTGGAACACTCACTACATGGACCCAAGTTCATAAAACATTTTTAGAGAAATTTTTTCCCGCATCTAGAATTGGATCCATTAGAAAAGAAATATGTAGAATTAAGCAAATGAATGGGGAAACTTTCCATGAGTATTGGGAATGTTTTAATAAATTATGTGTTAGTTGTCTCCAACATCAAATTTCTGAACAATTATTGATTTAATATTTATATGAAGGTTTATTACAAATATGGTGGATGCTGCTAGTGGGGGGGCTTTAATTAATAAGACTCCAGCTCAAGTTAGGGAATTATTTAATATCATGGCACAAAACACTCAACAATTTGGAACTAGGGAACCCCAGTTTAGGAAGGTCAATGAGCTCAGTTTAGGTCCATCTGTAGAGACCCAGTTGTCTCAGATCACTGCTATGTTGAACAAACTCGTCACTAGAGGGGTTCAAAAAGCGGTGGTGTGAGGTATTTGCTGTTTAGAGGGATATGCTACTGATGCGTTCCCTGCACTTCAAGGGGGTGATGGGAATGCTATGTTCTCTAACCAAGGCCAAGGGAAGTATGACCCATACTCCAACACTTATAATGAAGGATGGAGAGACCACCCTAACCTTAGGTATGGACCTAGGAATAACCCCCCAGGTTTCGAGCAACCATCACGTCAACTATATGCTACTGATAGAACAAATTTCCTTTTAGAGCAAGTCATAAAAAAGATGGATGACCAGAAAAAGGAGGTTGACACTAGGTTTTAGAACATAGAGATGACTCTTAAATAGGTCCAGGAGAGACAGACTGCCACTGATACCATAATTAGCAACCTCCAGGCCAAATACAACATAGGTTACCATCTCAACCATTCCAACAGCTGAAAGAAAATGTGAATGCCATGACACCTAGGAGTGGTAAAGTGTCAAAGGAACCGAGGAAGTATAGAGAGGTAGATCATGAAGTAGAGGTCAACAAACCTGAAGCTAACCAAAATCAAGACACCACCTCTAATGTTAAGAAAGTAGGTGAGGATAAGAAGGAACTTTACAAGCTATTACCACATTTTCCTAGTAGACTGAGAGGGAAAACCCCTAAGGTAGATTAGGCAAACGAATAAATCTTAGAAACATTTAGGAAGGTAGAGATCAACATTCCTCTTCTAGATGCTGTAAAGCAGGTGCCTCATTATGCTAAATTCCTTAAAGAGCTTTGTACTGTAAAACATAAACTGAAAGAGAACAAAAAGGTAAATATGGGGGAAAATGTATCTGCTGTTTTTCAAAAGAAGCTTCCCCCTAAATGTAATGACCCAGGTGTACTCTCTATTCCTTGTAAAATTGGAAACCTCTCCTTTGATAAAGCTATGCTTGATTTAGGAGCTTCCATTAATGTGATGCCTAGGTCCATTTATTACAAACTACACCTAGGAGAGTTAAAGAAAACTTATTTAATCATTTAGTTTGCTGATAGGAGTAATGCATACCCAGATAGAGTTTTAGAAGATGTTTTAGTCCAAGCTAATGAGCTTATTTTTCCTGCTAACTTTTATGTATTGGACATGGGTGATGCATGTCATGATGTTCCCATATTGCTTTGTAGACCATTTCTTAAAACATTTAGGACAAAAATAATGTGCATGCAGGAACACTGACTATAGAATTTGATGGTGAAATTATTAAGTTCAATATTTTTGATGCTATGAGATTTCCTGCTGATGTGAATTATTTGTGTGCACTTGATGTGATTCATGAATTGTACTAAGATATTTATGAACTATCTCTTGAGAATGAATTGTTAACTGTACTTACTCAAGCTTTGGATAAGTTTGTGTTTCATAATGTGCGTGACCATATTAATGATGAGTTAGTGGGCAGCATAGAGTCTTTGTTGCAATTGCATGTAGTTGACAGACCTAGGAAGCTAGAATTGCCTAAAAGTCATGCAAAGATGCTACCCTCTTACATTTCACCCCCTAAGCTAGAAGTAAAACCATTACCTGAAAATCTTAAGTATGCTTACTTATGGGATGATGAGAGCTTACCTGTTATAATCTCTAATGCACTTACATATGAACAAGAGGATAAACATTTTAGGGTGCTTAGAGAACATAGTGAAGCATTAGGGTGGACTTTGGCAGACCTTAAAGGACTTAGCCCCACATTATGTTCACATAAAATCACATTAGAATCAGATGCTAAGCCTAAGAGAGACCCCCAGCGAAGACTCAATCCACCTATGATGGAGGTAGTTTAAAAAGAAATTCCTAAGTGGTTAGATGCTGGATTAATATACCCCATCGCTGCTTCTGAGTAGGTTAGTCCTATCCATGTGGTTCCTAAAAAGGGGGGAACAACTGTAGTGTAGAACAAGGAAGGTGAGTTAATATCTACTAGAGTCCAGAGTGGTTGGAAAGTTTGCATTGACTATAGAAAGCTTAACCCGGCCACAAAGAATGACCATTTTCCATTACCCTTTTATGGACCAGATGTTAGAAAGATTAGCTGGGAGGTCACACTATTGCTTGCTAGATGGCTATTCAGGTTATATTCAGGTCCCTATAACTCCTGAGGATCAGGAAAATACCACTTTTACCTATCCTTGTGGCACCTATGCTTTTAGAAGAATGCCTTTTGGTCTATGTAATGCATCTGCTACATTTCAAAGATGCATGATGAGTGTCTTTTCTGATTTTATCACCAAAATTATGAAAGTTTTCACGGATGATTTTACTATACATGGCGATTCATTTGATCAGTGCTTGCATCATCTTACGTTAGTGCTTAAGCGTTGTATTGAGACTAATTTAGTGCTTAATTTTAAAAAGTGTCATTTTATGTTGGAATGTGGAGTAGTTTTATGTCATGTAGTGTCATCCAAGGGCTTAGAGGTTGACAAGGCTAAAGTAGAAATCATTCAATCTTTGCCCTATCCACAGTGTGTCAAGGAGGTGAGGTCATTTCTAGATCATGTTGGGTTTTATAGGAGATTTATAAATAATTTTTCTAAGATTGCCCCTCCTTTATGTGCTTTACGTGCAAAAGATGCTTTATTTGATTTTAATGAGGATAGTAGCTTTTGACCAATTGAAGTTGAAATTGACCATGACTCCTACAGTACAACCCCCTACCTAGGCCCTGTCATTTGAACTGATGTGTGATGCTAGTGATAAGGCAGTAGGAGCAGTCTTAGGTCAAAGAGTAGGGAAGGTACCTCATGTGATTTATTATACTTCAAGAACTCTTGACCCAATACAGTGTAACTACACTACTACAGAAAAGGAAAAGTATGTTGTTATTTTTGCTCTAGAAAAGTTTCGTCCTTATCTGTTGGGTGTTGAAGTTATTGTTTATATTGATCATTCTGCTATTAAACATCTGTTGAGTAAGAATGACTCAAAACCTAGATTGATTAGATGGGTCCTACTGCTACAAGAATTCCAATTGGAGATTAAAGATAAACCAGGATCTGAAAAATTAGTAGCTGACCATCTAAGTAGGCTAAAAAATGGTGAGAGTGGGAATCCATTGAGTGATTGTTTCTCTAATGAGACTTTATATTCTATCATTGACAGGCTACCTTGGTATGTTGATATGGTTAATTATATAGTGACCAAAACCTTCCCCATAGACTTGTCTAGAGCCCAAAGGGAGAATATAAGAGCTCAATCTAAATGTTATGTGAGGGATGAGCCATATTTATGAATATTTTGTGGAGATCAGATTACAAGGCGTTGTGTAGGTGTCAGTGAATTTCATTCAATCTCAACCTTCTGTCACTCTTCTGAAAGTGGGGGACATTTTGGACCCAAAAGAACGGCACACAAAGTTCTTGAATGTGAATTTTATTGGCCTACTATTTTTAGGGATGCCTATGAATTTTGCAAAAGATGTGAAGCATGCTAGAAGACAGGTAATTTATCTATAAGGAATCAAATGCCTCTGCGTAATGTGTATATTTGTGAAAATTTTGATGTATGGGGTGTTGATTTTATGGGACCTTTTCCGCCTTCTTTTGGTTTTACTTACATTCTTATGCTTGTTGACCATGTATCTAAATGGATTAAAGCTGTGGCTACTAGAGCTGATGATGCTAAAAATGTTGTGAAGCATGTTGAAACTCTCATTCTGCATAGATATGGAGTTCCTAAAGCAATCATCAGTGATAGGGGAACACATTTTTATAATAGAGCCTTAGGTGCCTTGCTAGCCAAATATCATGTAACTCATAAGGTGTCTACTAGATATCATCCCCAAACAAATGGCCAAGTTGAAATCTCTAATAAAGAGATTAAGGGCATATTAGAAAAAGTTGTTAGACCAAATAAGAAAGATTAGAGCCTTAGATTGGATGACGCCCATTGGGCCTGTAGGACTGCATATAAGACACCTATAGGCATGTCACCTTATAGGTTAGCTTTTGGTAAAGCATGTCATCTCCCTGTAGAATTAGACCATAAATCATATTGGGTTGTAAAGCAGTGTAGTCTAGATTATGACCTAGCAGGGAAGGAGCGTAAGTTGCAATTGCAGGAATTAGAAGAGATTCGCCTGGAAGCCTATGACAATTCAGTGATCTACAAAGGTAAAGCAAAAGCTTTTCACGATGCTAAGCTTAGTAGGAAAGAATTTCAGGTGGGTGAAAAAGTGTTGTTATTCAATTCACGATTGAGACTCTTTCTTGGTAAGTTGAACTCTAAATGGCTTGGACCTTTTATGGTAGTAAAGACTTATCCCCATGGTGCTGTTGAGATTAAATCCTTTACTACTAAGAAGATTTTCAAGGTAAATGTTCACAGGCTAAAGCACTTTTATGAAGGAGATCAGGTATGCTTAGTGGAGGATATCCGACTAGAGGATCCATGAGCTCATTTGCATCGAGCCAACGACAGCAAATAAAGGCGCTAGTTGGGAGGCAATCCAACATTTTGAGGAAAGTATACATTTAATTTTACTTTTATCTACATTATTCCTATGGTTTTGCATGTGTTAGGGACAATGCATAAATTAAGTGGGGGGGTGCATCCTGCATTTAGTTCCTACAGTATTCATTCTTGAAAAAAAAAATTGTGATGTTCTTATAAATAATGCATGAATATGAGTTTATCCTAGGCTTTCTTGCTTAAAATTTTGTTGTTTAGCTATTTTTAGTTTATTCTTTTATGAGTAAAGACTTTTGAGCATGCTAGCTGTCATTTAAAGAAGTTTGATTTGATCCTCATATATCTTTTTAATAAGTAACTGTTATGATTACCCATCTTTTTATCATGTTATATAGTCGTTTCAGGGGCAATAAAAGGACCTAATCTATTTCCTAAACTATTGAATTGGTAGCATAACTCATTAAAATTGTAACTTTTCTTGCCTTGCAAGTAAGGGGAAAAAAACAGAGAAGAAGAAAAAGAGAAAAAAGAAAAGGAAAAAAAAGTTAGATTACTAACATGGGTAGGAATAGGTGGCTTAACACCTTTTCCCCTTAAGTTTAGGTCTCAAGTTGAGCCTTATGTATCGATTAACCCATGACTGGGAGAGTCATGCCCCTTTTTGGGCCAATCAATGACTCGTACCAAACTAACAGTCAATAAAAAAAAATAAAAAAAATAATGATGAGAATAAACTGTTAACTCCAGCACCTCTATTCGGATGAGTGTGAGACAGGGAGTATTTAATTTCTAAGACCCTATATGGGCCTCGAATATGTGTGCAATTGGAGCTTAAAAAAAAAAGAGCGAAAAAAAATTACAAGGCAAGTTTAGAATCAATTTCAATGAGTTATTCGTTCGAGTTCAATTGTCTCTATAGCCATACCATACTTTAATTTCATAAAATTTTTACACCTGTTGATTGGTATATGCATGCTTAAAAGAGATGGATGACCATTGCTCTTTGTTACTTCATTAAAGAAATGTTGTGAGGTTGATGAAGAAACTCTTTGATGGTAGCTGGATATTTAGTCGTTATCCACTGGTTGGAAGGAAACCTAATTCATTTTGAAAGAAACTGTTTTAAAGCAAGCCAATGTCTAGTGTAAATTTTATATTTATGCATGACTTTATAAGAAAGAGGGTCAGCTTGTAGGTCGCGTGTTGGATTTCTTTGCACGAGGACGTCCAAAGTCTAGGTGTGTGGGAATTTGTTAAGTCATGAATCATGCATTGTTTTAATAATTATTTTGATTATATTATATACATTATTTCGTCTAATTTATTTTATTTTATATATTTTTCAGGTTAAGTGTTAATAAAATAAATAGAAGAAGAGAAAACGTCGAAGTTCGGATTTTACAGGCTGAGTTATTAAGTTGGTCCAAAAATAGTGATTTATGAAAAAAATATTATTTCCACAATTATTTATTTGGACTAAAGTTACAAAATTATAACTCCTAGTTGAAGAGAAACTAGAATACTTGAAAGAGAAGGAATCCAAAGAAGAAAACTCTAGTAGAATATTATTATAAAAAAACAACAAGCCTCACGTCACTCTATCTCCTCGCCTCGGTAAAAACTCTCGCCTCACAGCATCTCACGCCAACCACGCCTCACCAGCCCCATCATCATCACGATATATCATCTTCATCACCATCATAAGCAAGCCTCATTCACGCCTAATCCTCTCAATGTTCTCACCTCCTCACCTTCATGCGACATCATCCCACCCTCACCTCCATTATCATCAATCATCACACCATTCATCGTCACCATCATCGATCATCACATCTCACGCCACCATCAAGTAGTATTATTCTATTGCTTCTTTTTATTTTTATTTTATTTTATTTTATTTATTTTTGTTTAGTTTAGTGCTAAGCATGAAATCTTTGGTCAATTGTTGAGATTTTATTTTTAATATGAGTGAGCAATTTCCTTGTACTTAGTATAATCTACTTGAAACTATGCTAAATTAATTATTTTGAAATACATTTTATTCTTTATTGTCTAGTTGATTTTTATTCATGATTCTATAACGATTAGTATTTATCGTTTATGATATTCGCGTTAGATTAATTAGAATGCATGTTAATTAGTTGAATACGAATTCATATGATAGTTTGAAAGGCTTTAGTATGTAAAAGCTATAGTCTTTTAGGCATTAGTATCATCCTAATTGATCATGGATTGCTCAAACCCATCTCTTTTAATTAGATAATCGTTATAGATCTTTGTTAAATCAATTTATTGGTAAATTGGTTACAAGGCGTTAGATGATGTTTTTCTAATACTTAATGCTCTAGCTTGATTAAATTCTTGCGCTGGTGTTAGGGTTATCAAATCTAGTAGGGTTTATATTAGGACTTGACCTAAATAAACTATAATATAAGGCAAAATGGGGAAGATTCGCTGGTGGGTGTTTTCTACAGTCTAACTCATGGATAAATCGATTTGAGTGTAGATGATAAATATTAATTTTCAAGGTGGATATAGATTATGCTAAGTATTTTTCAAAAATTTGGTATCTTTGATAATTATTTGTTGTGTTTTAGTTAATTTCTTTAGTTTGTCAATTTTAATTCTTAAATTTATAAGCTTTAATATAAAATTCGTTTACCCCCCCTCCCCAAGAGTAGTCATTTAGGAGTGTCTTAGTGATTTTAGATTAGTTATATTTTGATTTTTAGTGTGATTATAATTTTCAGATTTAATTTCTATTTTGTTTTGCCATTTATTTACCGGTTTGTTGGAAATTTGGTTAAAAATAGTTCCTTTTGTGTTTTTTTATGTTTTAATCCCTTTTATGGTTTATAAAGTATTCTAATTATCTTCTATTTAATTATGGATGTTTTGGAAATTATTTGATAATTTTTCAGAATTATTTCATGAATTGAATACATGCAGGTTTTTACTTTAATAAATCTAAAACTTTTTTTTATTTTATATTTTTAGGGTTTTATTAAGTCGAAAAAATTATATTCTAAAATCTGGGAAATATTTTTATTTATTTTCGTATTTATATTAGTGCAGTTTATTATTTCTCTAATTTCATATTTTATTTTCTGTTTTAATTTTCTGTAGTTAATTTTCTGTTTTAATTTTTCTAAATTTAATTACATATACTTTTGGAGATATAAAGGTATAAACTTGCAGAATATGAATTTAGATTACTTTTTGTTATTTTTAATCTTAAATTTCTGCTTGTTATTTTCTGTTTTAAGTTTTAGTCTAGTATTGTGTGCTTAATTCTGTTTTTATTTTTACAGAATATTTAGGATAGCTACTTACTGTTTTTATTTTCAGAATTAAATTTAGAATATTTAGGGGCAATATTCAGTATTTTTTTCTAGATTTTTACTTGTTTAATTTGATTTGTTTTAGTAATATAATGAGAAAGTAAAATAAATTAGAGTAGTAAATTTAATTAGATTTAAACTAGCTATTATCATAATCTTTCCTCGTCGGATCGATCCATACTTTCTTATGCTGTAGATCTTATTTACAAATCGAAGTAGTGGTTTAATTTGCAACTCTACGACAAGCTATACAAACACAAGCTATTTACATATCTAATGCCAATCACTTATTCATTTCCCCTTTTTTTGGTTTGCTTTCTTGATGCCGTCCTTTTTTTTTCAAGATGATTTTTCTTTTTTCTTCTTTTTTTCTTTGGAAGGATGAAACAGAATTCAACTATGAAAGGCATAGGACCATCAATTGTCAACTCACAACTTAATATATAGATATGCAACCCATATCAATATGAGGGGAACACTCCAAATCTATAATGCCATCATCCCGTCATCAAGTCAACATACCAAGTAACCATAACCTCAATTGGCCTCATGAGCTCCCTACAAATAAACTTGAAGTGATGCTCCATAGAATTGGCTAAAGGATAGCAATATGAATACGACCAAGGGCTAAAATGGAAGGGATCACAACAAGAAAAGGTTTATAGCTCAAAGGGGCTTGCAAAGGGAATAAATATGTAGCACGAGGATAGGCTATTTGGTTATGACGCTAATATGACAAAAGAAAGAATGTCTCTATCATATCATCAACTATACACATGCTAACATGTTTTTGAACAAGATTCTAGGCAAGTTCCTAGAGATGTAACATGAAAGAGTCACATACACATGAAAGAAACATGAGACTAAATATGATGCATTAGTTTACAAAAGGCTCAAGGTCTCATGGGCTATCAACTGAAGTCTCAGCAAGCTCATAAAATGACTCTCATGTACAAACATTAGTGCCAATGACTCTAAGTGGCATCAGAGTTCTCAATCAAGCTAAGAGTCAAAACAAGAAATATTCATAAAATCTTCACAAATTTTTCACCAATAGGGATTACACATCAAAAGTTGCTCAAGCTTGTGAAAGCTATCATGCTTAGCAAAAATGACATTAGAGGACACCTCAAACCCATCACACCATCGCTCTATACAATCCTATATGCAAATCTAAAATACAACACACCATTGGAAAAAAAAGGAAACCTAAACCTGCATGCCCCAACTAGTATGCGAACTAAAACCAAAATAGAAACATTAAACCATCCTTCCCAATGCTTAGATAAAACATTATTATAAGGAAATAAACATGGAGAAGGGAATCAGGAAACAAAAGAGAACAATCTCACTAGGTTAGGTGTTGGGTGCAACTAAGCTAAGGCCTCCTCGTGAACGGGCAAATGAAGCATCAACCACTCAATCACAACTTCAAGAATCGGCTTAGCAAATCAGACTCTGTCAATGCATGTAGAAGCTTGTCAAATGCCACAACATGAGATTCACAGGCATGGAAGCAAGAGAGCTTCAAGATAATAACAATAGACAAAGTAAGCGCTTTCTTCACCAAACCCAATGCAATAGAAAAATCAAAAGAGAAATCAAAGAAAGTATTCCATATGATTTTTCTAAGCGCATCCACTACGTACATGCAAGATGGGTCAAGGGAGGCATTATACCCACTAAAGTAACCTAGGGACACAAAATTATCAAGATTCCTACCAAGCACATGAAACATGGGGTCCTCAGAGCCCGAATCAACATTAAAATCACAAATCATAAGATTATCAATGGGCTCACTAATGTAGTACTCAGGGAAAGAAGCGGGTAATAAACAAAGAGGGGAAGCACATGAATGATCTAGGGGATTAGGGAGAACACTGTCATAACCAAGCTAGAAAAGTCCACATGCAGAAACACATCGCACGACCCCCTCTAAAGGAGTCTCAACTAAATCATGCACCACATCAAAAGTATCTTCTAACTCAAAGCATGCCTCAAAAACACTAAACCTAGCAATTGCCCTAAAAGACTCACCTACTTTGAGCTTCGTGCACTGAGCTAAAGGGAAGGATGAATCAGTTAAGGTCAAAACACCATCAGTATCATCCCTGGGTAATGTAAAGTCAGGTTGTAGCATGCGTAATAAGGACATGAATTTGCATCAAGGCCCAAAGAATTACACAAATCACACAAAAAAAGGGCATGATAAGATTTAGCATAGAAAGTCCTAGGACCAGAGAATAAATATCTAGAAACACAATTAGCCTTCTCAAATTCAAATGAATCCCAAACAATCTACTCTAGCAAATACCATGTCGCACCAACATTTTTAGCAAGAAAACCCTAATACTCTAAGAAAGTGTAGGTTTTACTATTCACACCCTCATCAACAATGCCCAAAATTTTCCATATCTCCACACAATAACCACATTGAGCAAGAAAGGCATTGAATCATTTGAAATACCTCCAAAATAATTCATGCTCAAATTGGGGAAAATGAAAAATGGTCATTGTCTTTTTTCTCAATTTTTTTTAAAATTTTCAAAAAAAAATTTACGGTTTTGTTTTTTTCAAAGAAAAACAAAATGCCTAGTCAAACCTTTTGAATTCGACACTAGTTCTCTGGCAGTGGCACCAAAAACTTGATAGGGTCGTAAGCGCACAGTGGCATTGTAGCAAATCAACGTTGTCTCCCACAAGGACTAGGTTGATCTACTTGGCTTTATCCTTTTAAGATGGGCCAAGTGAATCAAAATTTGAGTTTTGAAATTAAACTATTCAACCATCTATTCTAGTGAATAAATAATCGTGAAATTAAGCAAATCAACAACCACCCAATCCACGTACCAATCAAGCACTTTTTCCTCAATTGATTTTTTAAAATTGACAATCGAAGTATCACATCCCTCTTTCAAGGTGAAGTGAAATACATAAATCTAACCAATTACCATTTCTCAAGGGCTCTCAATTTGTTTAGGTCATTAAGCATGCAGTTATGAAATTTGTGGCTTCTCAATTAGTATGACTTTCTCAAGACTTCACACAATCAAGTCAAATCCTAGAATTTAATTATTGAATTTCACCTTTCCATTCTTCATCTAATACCCAAAACATGCAAGAAAGTGATAATAGACTCTAGAGTCGAAAATTCGAAAATTCACATATAGTTTCCATTTCCCAATCATCGTTGTAGGAATGAATATTTTAGTGCAATTAACTGTATCAATTCATTCAAGTTACGAGAACACTCATCACAAATTGAAATATTATAAAGGAAATTCTCAAATTTCTAATCAAAGAGGATATTCCAACCTCAAGAATATTTCAAGAAAGTTCAACATATATCCATAAATGTATGAAAATAAATTTAATAATTTTAAGCATAATTTGCATATTTAACAAAATTCTCAAAATACTTTTTTTTTGTTGAGAAATTTCAATGTCCTCTCACCTAACTTATTTAGGGAGGGTACATATATAAGTTTTATATGCAAATTGGTGGTTACAATATATGAAACATATTCTCATAATATGCGACATACTTTTTATGCATTTCAATAAAACATATATACTTATTATATATCGCATGAAATTCAATTGAAAACAAATGAGCTAAAAATCTACAGATTTCACATAATACTTTCACTCAGAATAATCTCGATGATATTAAACTAATATGCTTGCTCATATCTCTCTTGAAATTTAATAGAATGAAATATGCTCAAAATAAAAGATTATCTAAGAATCACATAATATTTCATTCTCAAAACAATGATATCAAGCAACATAAATATGTACTCATAAAAAGTGAATATTTGAGAAATATCATAAAAAAAATTCTAATCAAACCATGTAAATTCATATGCCCACATACTTTCTAAAACATTTTATACTTAGTCAATCCGTATGGTCAACTGGTCAACTGTTCTAGTCAACTATATGCCCAAAATTTTCAGAAAAAGGAATTTTCTTTAATTATGTTGCATTACAAAGCATTGGTCATGTGCCTCACACGTGGGACTCCTGTGCTCGACTTGAAGCTAAAAGAAAATAGGTCATGTGACCCGTCGAATAGAGAAAATGAATCCTCATGACCCTTGACTGTAACACCCCGATTTTTTTAAAAAAAAATTATTTATTAACTTCGACTAATGTGTGAATGTGTGATTTATGTGCATATATTTTATTTGTTTTATTTTAGACGTACGTGTATTTTTTAAGGTTAAAATTATTAGTTTTGGGAATGATTATTGAGTTATTATAAGACTTTGTTTTGGGCCCCCAAGAAGAAAAAAAAAAGATAAAGACGAGTCAAAAAAAGAAGAAGAAGAAGACTTGACCCAAAAAAAAGAAGAAAAACAAAACAAAAGGGGGGAGGGGGATTTTTTAATGTGATAAGTATCAAAGGGGGGGACTCTTTTGTTTTCCTTATCAAAACACACACAGAGAGCACACACACAGAGAGAGGGGAGGAGAGAAGAAGAAGAAGAAGAAGAAGAAGAAGAAGAAGAAGAAGAAGGAAGGAACGAATTGGGTTTTGGTTTTGATTTCAAACTAAAGTGAGTAATCTTGACTTTTCCCTCAACCTAAAACTAATTAGTGGAAGATTATTTGAATGATTTATGCTTGAAATTGAGGATTCAATTGGAGCTGAAGCTATGAATTTCATATTTTTAGGGTTTGATAGCTTGGAAGACTAATTTCAATTGGTAGAAACCCACCACAAAAGTTCATGTTTATTTGTGATTTTTAGGTTATGTGGATGTAAAGATTTATAGATATGATATGAATATATTTGTATATATGCTAAACTATGGATGTTTGGATTGATTATTGGTGTTGGAAGAGCAAGATAGAAGAGAAATATAGGTTGAATTTTCGGATTCTACACACATCCTACAACTGTTTGATTTTTTGTGAATTATTGGCTATGCGAAAAATTCTAAAATTTTTACTGTAGGTGACCTATGATGTTGGGAAATTCCCATAAATTTTCATAAATTTTTGATATGTGTTTTGTGAGTTATGAATTTTTGCTTGAAACGGTCTTGTTATGTGGTATGAAAATTTAGATGATGTTTGAATTACTGTGAACCATTGAATTGGAGAAAAACTATGAAAATTTACTGTAGAATATAAATTTTATTTGGAGATTTTTGATGAAGTTTCATGAATTTTGTATGTGTATTTTAGGAGTTATGAATTTTTCATTGAAACTACCCTATTTTGGTAGATAGTTTTGATTATTGTTTTAATTGTTTTTAAATATTTGCTTGGAGAAAAATTATGAAAATATTACTGTAGATTCTCCATGATATTGGGTGATTTCTTGTAAAGTTTCGTGAATTTTAGTTGTGTATGCTATAAGTTGTGAATTTTTGGGCTTAATTCCCAAATTTTTGATAATTTCATTTTATTGTTTGGATTTCTGGGAGTTACTGACCCAGAGAAAAATCTTGAAATTTTTTATGTTAGAATATATATATTATTTTTCAGTGTCCTGAAAAATTTCATGAAGATTGAATGTGCATTCTTTGAGTTATGAATTTTTGAACTAAATTATCTTGTTTGGTGTGATTATGGATTATTTGTATGTTTAATATGTAAATTAGATATGGAAAGGTCATTCTTGAGCTTCCAAAATATTTTAATTGTGTAATGAAGTGTAGGAAGTTTGTGAAAACTATTTGAAGTTGGATTATGTCTTGGTTATATTTTGGTATATAATGTGAGTAAAAGTTTCTTTGAAGATAATAAGTTATGGTAATATGAGTATGACATAACTAAATTACATTTTCTTGGGAAAAGAAGCCATGTCTTACCTAGGGTTATTACAGTCGCGTTCTAGAGCTATGGTCATAGAAGTAGTTGTCTTTGTGTTTGGAGTTGTGTGGGTCGTTGGTTGGTACCTTGAGTAGGCAATGCCCGGTCTGTCAATCGACTTCTCAGTTTGTGTTATTTAGGTGCTGTGTGGGTCTGTGGTTCTCTAGGATGTGAATGTGACTCTACAGTTTGTGATTTGAGGGTATCTACGTACTATAGAGCGTTGGGTCCCTAGTTGGCACTTTGAGTGGACATCGCCCGGTCCATCAGGATGTGTTTGTAACCCTTTTGTTTTGCGATAGTTCATGTATAGGTCATGGGTGGATTTTCCCTAGTTAAAGAACTCTGCTAACCTAAGAATATATGATAGATTATGGAACTGGGTGTTAGCTTCGATTTGGAATATTTTGTGAAGTTGTGAGAACTTTGCTTTTATGAATGTGTTAGTTATGGTTATGGACGGGTCATTAGTTTAACGTAGCAGGCTTTGCTTTCTTTTGAACTCCAACGAGGATTAAGAGCTCAAAGGACATCGTTGGTATGAGACAATCATGGTTAGATTAGTGAATAAACTAATAATGGAGCTTGTTTAAGGACTTAAGTGAAAACCATAGTCCTTAAATCGTACCTGGTATGAAACAGGTATGACTAGGTTAACTAATTATTCGTCTTATGATATATATAAAAGGTATGAGTTTGTTTCCTATTTTAGAGCATGGGCACGTTTTTACGTCGCATTATATGCAATGTGCTATGTTTTGATTCATTAGGATATATGTTTTATGTGATTATGTGTGAACCTAATAATGTGCAAAGTGCAACAACGGGGAGGGTAAGGGTTATTCACTGGGTTTAGGGAGCTCAAAACCCCACCATTTTTCAGGTTTTTGTAAGTTAAAGGAAGCCACAGGAGCATACACGGGGCTAGGGTAAGATACACCTTTTGGAGAGTGAAGCTGAGGATGCATATCTCGTTTATGTTATGTTGTAGATTTGGTTTCATAAGTACAAGTATGAATGTATTTTTCGGATCCCATATATGTAAGAAGAAATGCATGTTTAGAATTACCCTCCTAAACCTTATATAGGTTTTGGCATGAGTTTCCACTGCACTCACATATTAACAGGTTAATTAAGGTTAAGAAGTTTAGAGAGCTTTGTGGGTGTTCTTAATTGAACATTCACAGTGGTGACGCGCTTGCCCCCTTTCGGATGGGGCATTACATCAACCCAAAACATGCATCCCAATTCACTAGTTTTGCTCAATTGATGCAAAACAATTGCTGGAATTTATCTTAGACATTTTCTAGGATTGAAGTGGACCATCAATTTGTGAAAAAATGGGCAAAAATGACCAAACTTACCTGAAAAATGTGTAGTATCATCGGTGACAATTGGTGGTGAATTTCACAAAGGTGTTGCTAAGAACTTTATGATTAACATAAGGCATGCCACAAATCAATGGCAAGAAATAACTACTAAAAAGAGATGAAAATCGAGTTCAAAGCATGAACCCTAACCTTAGAAATTTCCAATGACATTTTGCCAAATTCCAACAAAATTCCGCTACATATTGCAAAATTGTTTCAGGGTTTTTGCTTAGAATGATGTTGTAAACCTTCGTGACAAGTCAATTGCTTGAATTAATCGTAAAAAATTGATCAAACTCGATCAAAAGTGGTTCAAAAAAAATATGAACCCTAGCCCTCGGGTTCGACGTAGAGCCCTTTGCAAAATTCGGCCAAACATCAGTCGGATTGCGTCAAATTTTTTGAGGGCTTTTACTCAGATATTCATGGGAAACACGATGCACAAGTTAATGTGGAAAAATATGACCCAAAACAGATTGAAAATTTGGGTTCATCACCCGAACAAGAACCGTAGTATTGGTGGCTAATTTGTCGTCAAAATTCGGGCAAATTTTCAATCAAATCGATGAAAAAGTTGATGGGTTTTGGTTAAAATCTAATGGGGAAGGCATTCCATGCATCAATTTGCAAGTTAATTGATTGAAATCATTGATTCAAGAAATCAAATTTAGGGTTTAACATGCGAAAAATGCTAGAATTTCAAACTATGATTGCTCACAAAATACTCGGCCAAACACATGCATATAATATGTCAAATTAAAGCTCTCATTAAGCTCTATCAGAATTTAGAATTTCATGAAAAGACATCAATGATTTGCACATGAAATCATGGCATGAAGCTTTGAGTATGAAAGCGAATAAACTGAATTATAAACCTAATCTTTGAGTCAAATTTCAAGAAATCTCTACAAGAAATCGAAGCAGGAAACAAGTCAATTGGCTCTAATACCAATGAAGGAATTAGTATATCAAATTAAGTGTAAATGAATTTACCTTAATCCAACAGTGGAAGACGATCGAACCTTGGTTTTGAAACACTAGTCGAGAAAGGAACTTACTATACGGAAAATCTTCACGATTCCACAACTTAAGAGCTCTAAGGTTTTGAGTAGAAAACTCTCTTTAGAGACGCCTCGATGTTTCTGATGTATCTTTCCTCTTAGACTGGTCCCTTTTTTATATTATATGGATCAGTTAACGAACTAGGGTTTTTGAGGTGGTTAAGCTGTCACCTTATAATGTGGATAAGGCCTGCACCTCTTATGGGTGTATCATGCCCTAAATCTAACACCAACAATAGCCTCTCCTCATTGTATACACCCATCATTACCATGCCCCTTAATAATTATTTCCTTCTTGATGAAATCACACAATGGGATTGCTATAATATTCTTGATATGCTCCTCTACCAACATCTCCAACAACTTGTCCATGCTTACCTTTGATCTTCCACATAATCAAGTCATGGCCACTATATCGTCCCCACTCAACACAATAGGTGAGCTAACTATCATATTAATTATCAACCCTAGGAACCCGCTTGTGCCCTGCATTTAAAAATTATTTTCGGTTTTAACTCACCACCTACACTCCCCCCCTCCTCGCAAAATTATCCTTGCATTTGACACTCTGCCATATACACCTACGTTGGTATCTGCCTAGACATCTAAAAATCACATTTAGAAAAAATATTGAGCTTGTAAGATTTTCTCCACCAATGAATGGGCTCTTTTAAAAAGTCTCCATCCTTGCCTAGCTAACAATGTCACATTGAACTCTTTGAAAAGAGCGAAGCCCATCCCCTCAAATTTGTTTGGTGTGCAAATTTTGGGTCTATTCCTTTTTGCGATAAGATGCCAATGTAAGTTGTAAGAAAATGTAAAGAATTGTAATAAGCTATAAGAACTACAAACAAGCTGTCAGAAGATACAGAAAGCTGTAAGTAGTCATAAGAAGTTGTAAGGATAGATGTAAACAATTGTTGAATTATTAAAAAATTATACTGTATAAATATTTTTTTAGATATATATGCATAATTATTGGTTTGAAACGTGTGATTTTTGAAATATATTATTTCATGAAAGTAATTACGTATAATATGCCTGTGATATTTATAAAATTAATTTTATACTATCACTAAACAAATTATTTTTAAGCATTATGCAAACAAATTTTGTTTTCCTACAATTATCATTTTTGATAAGAAGAAATGACATTGGAATAACATAATTAATGAAAATAAATAAACCTATAAATAAGTCAATTAATAACAATAAAATAAATTCAAACCTGTAAATTTATAGAACCAATTATGTTCTACACTTGGGATGGTTTTGTTTTTTAAAATTAACATTAGTTTAAACAAATTTAAAAAATAACAGTTTTGCTATTTTATATAAAAAGTGCATAGCAATGTTAGCAAGGGACCGAAATATGGATGGACCACCTAATGTTCAATTATATGATGATAGCAGCCAAGTTTTATGGACAAACTTAGCAATGATATAGCTAATGCATTTGTCACCTATAATTTGACTATTTTTATGTATGATTCACATCGACACTCAAATATGAATACAATTTTGTTATTAAAATTTTAAAAGCATGTTAATTGATTTTTTTCCTATAATGGCAAATTGATTCATGTCGAAACTCAAATATAATTAACATCGTTAAATTTTATTTGTAAATTTATACAAATATTATGTTCATAAAAATATATATAAAATTTTCATATTGGTAATATATAAATATATATACACATATTTCTATAAGTATGAGAAAAAAATAAATAACAAGTTGAATGTTATAAAAAATATATAAGGAGATGTAAGAAAATATAAAATTTTTGTCAAAGATATAAAGAACTGTGAAAATATGAAAGAAGGTCTAAGCTGTAGTCTAAATGTTCTCGCAAAAAAAAAATAAAAAATAGGATCGTTAACTAAGCATTTTATCTGCCTTATCCTATAACACCACCAAAATGAATTCGTAACTTTTTAAATCTCCTTGCATGACAAAGCCGTTAACAAAAATATATTCATGGTATTAGTGTGGAGCGACTAGATGATGAACTTCAAAAACAACCTCTTTACCTGCCTTTGACAATATGTTGGCCTTCCATCCTCTGGTTTTTTGCTGTGCCCTCTCCCTCCTCGCATAAGCAAAAATTGCCTTCTTTCCTCCCCCAATTAGAGATTGTAAAGCCAAATATTTTCTACTTTCTAGTGAGGTTCTAACACCCATCTAGGGGTGTTCATAGTTTATGTATATGGACCTAAAGAGATCTCGGTTACGGTACCCAAATTTTGATCGGCAAAATAGTGAACTATGTCCAAACTGAAATATTTGGGTACCTGAATATCTCAGTTCAGGTTTTTAGTTACCAAATAACCAAATTTTTTCTAAAATCTCTTTTTCCTATTTTGCCTAATAATTTTGCTATATTCATATTATAATTGTTGCTATCTATGCTATTAAACATTGTTGTATTACGACAACTTGCACTTGATATTATTACACAATATGGCAAATATCAGACAATACCTTACCATCATTCAGATTTCAAGGACTTCACACATCCATAAGGCATAAACATATAACATCATATTCATGCTTCAATCCATTATACAGATGCAACAAAGTCTCCTAGAGGACCTAGACATGCTAAGTTCCAAACAAACAATTCAACGAATTCGAAGTACTTGTCTTCTTGGGACTACAAGATATTTGATTTACAAAGTGGAATTTTAAAAAGTTTTTTTGCTCCAATCGTACCCTAACCAACAACCCGGAAAAATATCAGTTTGGATACTTGAACCAAAAATTTTCAAATATTTCAGTTCGGATACCTAAAAATTCAGATTAGATAGTAGATTTTTGATTCAGCTAGTTAGTTACAAATATTTTTAAACACTGTAACACCCAACTTATCTATGACTTCCTCCTTTACACTCTCCCTCAGGCCCGGGCTAGAAAAGATTGCAGATTTATCAAAATTTATGCAGAAGCATTCTTATACGCCTGCAGCATTGGCTTTAAGCTACATGTGATATTGTTAGAGTTTGTACAGCCCTTGTTGGTGGTAAAAAAAGAAAAGAAAAATAACACCATAATAGAATTTAATTTGATCATTGTACTAGTCTGGTAGCTGTCATTTTCGGTCGAAGAGTAATGTCCAAAAACTTCCCAAACTTCACAATTCCCAAACACTTTTCCCACCTTAATCATTTGCTGGACTCACCACACCAGTCGATCAACAGCCCCAAAAATGTCGACGTCAGCCACCGCCACGTCCTCATCCCCACCGCAGGCAAAAGCAGCGGTGTGCGTAACAGGAGCCAACGGCTTCATCGGAACATGGCTAGTCAAGACTCTTCTAGACTCGGGCTACTCCATCATCCACTGCTCCGTCTTTCCCGGCTCTTCTTCCTCCCACCTTTTCTCTCTCCTACCTTCTCCCTCTTCCTCGCGCCTCCGCATCTTCGAAGCCAACCTCCTCGACGCCGCCGCCATTTCCAGGGCAATCGACGGCTGCCATGGCGTCTTCCACGTGGCATCCCCCTGTACCCTTGATGATCCCCGGGACCCACAAACGGAGCTCGTTGATCCTGCTGTTAAGGGTACGATGAATGTTCTAGAGGCTTCCAAGAAACACGGGGTGAGGCGCCTGGTTCTCACGTCCTCTATCTCTGCCATGGTTCCTAACCCTAATTGGGATCCTACTTTGCCCGTCGATGAATCGTCTTGGACTGATCTTGATTACTGCCGCCCTCGTCAGGTGCCCTCTCTCTCCCTCTCCCTCTCCCTCGTTCATTTGATTTGTTGCAGTTTCAAATTGGCATTGTTTATACTATTGGCAAAGGAGAAGACTTGTTTTGGTTTTTTAATCTTTGTGCTAATCAAAATGCTAGTTGAAACTCTAGTTTATTGGACACCAATATTTGGCTGATTAACCAACCGAAAAACACTAAACCTACTCCAAATGTTGTTGTCAAATAGGGCCTTCATGCACATTTACTAAGAGAGCATAATTTTTGGTTTAATCATAAGAAGTTGTCGTTCAGCGGATGGGTTTCAGTTATTCAATTTGGTGCTTAGGTATTATTTCTTGATCCTTGGTCTTTTTAACTGTTGTTGATTTTTAGAATACTCACCAGTATAAATAATTAGTAAGTCTTGGGGGGTTGTGTGATAGCGTCAAGATTCAAATTTAAAAACTCAGTTTGAGATTCGTTTGTATGACTGCATATTTTACAGGTGTATTGATGTTTAAAATCAAAAGCAGTGTATGTTGTTTGTTTGTTCTTAATCTCTTTCACTTTGTTGGACATGCACCTTCACATTTTTAATTTTCAACCAAAAAGCAAATTTGCTTTTGATGTTATATGATTAATTGCGGGATGGCAAGATTTTGAAAAGGGGATGAGCAAGAGTTAGACAATTTCTTTATCCGAGTTGTGGGCTTTTTTATATTAGGCCATTCCAAGCCTGAGTTCTGGTTTTTGAAACTCAGGCCTGCCACGTCAGTAAGAGTTCCACACTTCCGGAACTTGTATTCCATCATTTTCCTATGCAATGGAACTCATTCCAAGACAATTAAATTAAATATTTGTCTTGGAGCCCACCATCAAATATATTTTATTACATATCCTTTTAATTTTGGTGTTTGATTTTTAACTTTTTAACTTGTAGGAATAGTTTTTATTTTCTGAGTGAAGGAATGTTTATTTTTTTGACCGGAAAAATGTGTACTTTTATTTAAAATTTCCAAAAAATCGATCACTTAATTTTTTATTAGTTGAACGAGCGAAAGAAGATAAAATAGAAAGTATGGTTCAATTAGAAATCAATACAATATGAAGGATTGACATTAAAAAAAAAAAAATTACAATATGAAGGTTCAACATTTTAAAAGAAAAATACAAGACGAACGTTCGACTTTTTAAAAAAATACAACGCAAAAGATCAACAAATAACACATAACTACGATTGCGATCTTTTTCGCACTGTATGTCGATTTTATATTTCTTCAACCAAGTCTAATTGGAGACATGCATGTAGCTCTAGGTCATGAAATTGTACTACTCTACGAAGGTATGTTGCATATCATGGATGATGGTCTCGTCGGACATTTAGTTGGGGGGTGTTGTCCTCCACATCATCATAGTTATAAATAAGGTCATACGAATGACGTTCATCTACGAAGATAATGTTTTGGAGTATAACACATTCCTTTATTATCATACCCTATTCAACCTTGTCTATGTTTTGAGCAGGGCCACGGATGATGGTGAAACAAGCTTGTAGAACCCCAAATGCTCTCTCCACATCCTTTCTAACATTTTGGTGTTTTCGGCAAACAATTTTGCCTTGGCTCCTTGAGAAAGGGGAATAGTCTTGACGATGGTCGCGATAAATACCGTTGGACAAAAAATATCTAATATTGTACTTGCGACCATTGACGATATATTTACATTATGGAGCCCGACCATTGTACACCTCTTGGAAAATATCGGATCGGTAAAAGACATTTAAGTCGTTGAGGCTTCCGGGGCATCCAAAGAAGGCATGCCATAAGGTTATAGGAAGCAACCATTTCAATAATTAAGGTGGGGACTATATATCCCTTCTACAAAGACTCATTCCCAACCCAATGGACAGTTCTTTCATTCCGAGTTCATACTGTCAATGCTTCCTAACATACCTAGAATGTCACGGGCTTTTGCCACTTGCAATAAACGATCAACATCATCTTGGGTTGGTTTTCTTGAGTACTCCTCTCCAAATACTTGAATGATTCCAGTGGTGAAGTTTTTCATGCACTCCATAGCCGTACTTTCACCAATCTTCAAGTACCCATCAACACAGTCTGTCGGTAGCCCATAAACCAACATTCGCATAGCTGCAGTGTACTTTGCAGTGTACTTTGTGACTGGCGAGAATTCACACCTATTGAAACCATTTTATCTCAACTAGAAGTACTCAAAATAACTACTGACGACGTCAAAAATGCGAAGGAACAAATGTTTTTGCATCCGAAATCTACGCCAAACATGGGTTTTGTTGTATATTGAGTTTTCCGCGAAATACTCTTTGTAGAGGCGATTGTGTGCTTCTTTTCAATCTCTCTTTATAAATCTCTTCTTCTTTCTTGGTCTTCACAATGATGATGAAGCCCTATTCTGTTGTGTAATTTGTCTAATCTTTATAGCCAACTTTAATGATTTCGGGTCAGTTTCATTATTGAGAATAGTTTTCAATATCGGTGTATCATCACTAGATTCTTCTAGTATAAACCTCAAACCATCTGATGAGGACAACGAAATAGATGAGGATGAATCACTCATTGTGGAATACCTTTACATATAAAAATAAAGTTACAAATGTAAGTCGAATATAGAATTACATATATTAAACAAACGACCCATTAACATAAAAATAACTAGATGTGAATTTATACATCAACGTATCAAGTTAAAAAATAAATATTTCATTGCACAAATAAAATAGGTTGCATTACAACTAACATTTCCTTTAAAAAAAACCGTAAGCTTAACATAGCAATCATTACGTTAAATTGCAACATAGGTTTCAATCCAAAGAACCGTCAAAATCAGAAGGGGATGATTTTTTGGCGGTAGGGGTTCCTAATTTCTTGTTGAATTGGGCCATATCGAGTTTGATCTTCAGGACATATCTCAACAATGTTCATTCTTAAAATTCTGTCCTCGTAGTTAATCTCCTTAAGCTGTTGTTCCTTTTCTTTCAAGGATTGATGTCAATCTCTTCATTCAACAGCTTTCAGAGCTACATCCGCCTTCTTTTCTTGTGCAAATATTGTTCAAACATATTGTTGTTCTTTACATTTGTTGCCTCTAAATTTGACAGCTCTTTGGTTACTAGATCCAACACCGGGTTTGCGACTTTCTCCTTCGCCTTTCTCTTGTCAAATTTTCTTCCATTGGGAGCCTGTTGGTTGAAGGTGTAGGCCACCTTATGGGGATCAAGCTCCTAATGATCAAGTCAACATCCATATTGTCCAACCAAGTCAAGAAAAGGAGTCCAAGACACAAGAATTAGCTTAAATCATCAAGGATATCACGACTGCCCAATTTGCCCAGAATCCAGCATATCAGCCCGGTTTTGTGAGCTTGATTATTCAAGCTTAAATTGGATTTAAGAAGCTGCAAATTCACTTTTTGGAACCCTTAATATGTCATCTTTAAGGACATAAAAAGAGTTCTAGGTTAAGTCATTGGGTAATAAGTCAAATGGGGTCACTTTCAGAATGCTGCAGAATCTGATCCACTTTGGACAACCTGGACGTTTTGAACTACAGGTTCCAAACGGTAGCTCCAAATCCATTCTAACTTGAGCCATCTAAAAATAGACTTTTCAAGCTTTCTAACAACACCTGTTGGAGCTGATTTAGGAAAGAATTGCGAAAGTTATAGCTGTTTAAAGTTGGAGGTTGTGCACTTAAAGCGACAAGCAGCCTGTCACTTTCACCTTTTGTGCTTTGCTTAGGTTGTGCACTAAAAGCGACAAGCAGCCTGTCGCTTTCACCTTTTGTGCTTTGCTTACTGTTTGGTTCTTTTCTCTCATTGGCCGTCCATTTGAACCCCAATGCTGCTTGTAAACGTTCCTTAGGCCCTTCCTCTCTGTATATATGCTCATTCAAGGTTGTACTATTTAGATTTGACATATATGAAAGATAGAGATTATTTTCTCTCATTTAAACTCTCTCTTGCTTATCTTTGGTTTGGCTAATCAAAGTGATGATCAAGTGAGTCTTAATCTTGCTTAGGGTGGTGTGTCTTATCCTTAAGTGTGATTAAGAGCCCTAGTGTGATCAAGGTGGTGTGTCTTATCCTTCTTCATACTAGATTATCTTTCTTTCTCTTTGCTTGAACCGAAGCTAGTTTAGACTAGTTTTCGGTTTTCTCCTTTTCTTTCTTTTGTTCTTGCTTTGCTTTGGTTCTTTGAGACTTAATCTGTCCATTCCCTTGCTTGGCACATCACCACCTTACTCCAAAAACCTAGTAACTTTTGATTTGTATCGGTGATTGGATTCGTGCTTACATTAATCCATGACTTGACCAAGCAACGATCCTCCTCTAACGTCCACCGGCGGGGGGG
>JACYFF010031958.1:70706424-70723649 GCA_017589665.1 Selenicereus undatus | reverse complement strand
GTATATAAATATTGAAATTTCGTTGAAGATGCTGTCAGGTGACAGACTATATGAATTTAGCATTTATACTTGAATAACCATCATGAGTCACTAAACTGATGATTTCACTACACCATGCAAGTCATATATAGAAATAGATCTCTTGTTAAAACATGGAAGGATAACCATAAAGTGAAGCCTATAACTATGCCATGTGAATGGTATACTAATGTTTTAACTTCATATGCTTATTTATTAAAGTATAATGTTCTATAAAGCATCATATGATTCTCTATTGACCTGGTTTTTCTACCAGTTAAAGGGTTTTTGATCACGTATGACTTTGACTCTACTGCTTGTTGACAGAACAATAGGACGTATGGACTTTGAAGTCTCTACCTATTGTCAGAACTGTGAACATAAAACTTTGAAGTTTATGCCTACTGGCAGAGTTACGAAACACTGAACTTTGAAATCTCTGCTTACTGGCAGAGCTATGAAACACTGAACCTTGAGTTCTCTGCCTGTTGGCAGAACAATGAATCTCTGAACTAGAATCTCTGAACCTGAATCCCCTGCCTGCTGGCAGAGTAATGAACATTGAACTTTGAATCCTTTGCCTGCTGGCAAAACTATGAATATTGAACTTTGAATCCTTTGTCTGTTGGCAAAACAATGAAATTTGAACTTTGAATCCTTTGTCTGTTGGCAGAACTATAAGCATTGAACTTTAAAATTTCATGTAAACTTGACGGAGGGTACTGGCTTGGTTACGCACTACGAATCCAATTGATGCACTGTAACCCATGCTTATTACTTAATTTCTTATTCAAAAGGTTCCCTTGACTTATCAACTAGCCACCGAACTCATTTGGTTGAACAATCCGAGGACTCAGGGTTATTTCGTTAGCAATGACTTGCCAATTAAAACAAGCGACCGTTAAAGCATTTAGACACGCTTAGAAAACAGGTAAATGAGCATTCATAGCGATATCATCTCTATGCAATTACTATGAACGATGAATACATGTAATCGATGGACTATATATATAATCACTAAACGTTGTATAGCCGATAACTTTATATGATCGATAGACCATAATAAATTAATGTGCAAAGTTTATACTTAGTAACTACACATAAATCACTAAACTCTAGATAATCAATAAACCACGTATAAATCAATAAACTTTATATAAATTCGATAAACTTCACATAATCGATAATCGTCATATAATCGATAAACTAGATATATGTAAACGATAAACTTTATAATCAATAAATTCTATATAATCGATAAACTATACAATCGCCAAATCACTAAGCTTCATATAAATCGATAAATCACTGAGTTTCATATAAATCGATAAATCACTGAACTTCATATAAATCGATAAATCACTTAACTGCATATAAATCGATAAATCACTCAACTGCATATAAACCGATAAATCACTGAATTTCATATAAATCGATAAATCACTAAATTTTATATAAATCGATAAATCACTAAATTTTATATAAATCGATAAATCACTAAATTTCATATAAATCGATAAACGTTATATAATCGAATAACCCTCATAATCTCATATAACCGGTTATAATTCAATATGGTGTCAATAAACTATATAGAGTCGAGTAAATTTTACATAATCGATAAACTTTTATTCAATACGATCAAGATATATATATACTAGGTATCGTTCAGTTTACGCTACAGTTTCCTCAGTTTCCTCAAATCACCATAATCAGTTCCAATTCAAGCTGAACGAACTATAATCGATAAACTTTCACCGAAATTAATAACAATTAGGAGGAATAGGAAACCCACCTCGAATCCAAGCTAAAGGACCCAACTCCTGGGCTAATTAGGCGCGAACCCTTAATTGCTCTACCCCGCTGACTCTCTCTCCCTTCGCCTACTCCGCTCGCCGATCGGTCGCCGGCGCACGACGAGGGTGGCGGTGGCGGTTGCAGTTGCGGTGGCCGGCCATCGCCAGCCCAACCCCTTTCTACCCTGTCTCTGCCTCTGTCTCCCTCTCTCTCTCTTGCTTTGCGGGTGGCTCGGGTGTGGAGTGGGGTGGCCGGGGCCTCGCCGAGGCGATGGCGGCTGAACGCCGGCCACCCTTTCTCTGGCTCGGCCGTTGATTGGGGCAGGCAACAAAGGAACCCCCCCCTTCGTGCCCCTGCTCTTTTCCTTTTGCAGAGAAGGGGCTTCGGCCCCTTTAATTTGTTTGTTTGTTTTTTTTTCTTTTTCCATTTCCTTTGGTTTGGGATAATTACTGCGTCACATCAATAATTAATACGAGCTTATCCACTTGTTAACTCGTAATTAATACCCAATATTTGATTCAATAAATTACAGGACTAGTCCCAAGGATCACCAGTCCAGTTATACCCGGGAATCTACGCAATATGTAGTGCCCGATATAATCTTCCATAACAATAAAATAAGAATAATATTCTTTTCAATAAAAACAGTACCTAAACAGGCACATCGACATTATTTCAATTTCCAACGATATAAAATTCCGGAATAAGGGGATAATATCCCGGGCGTTACACATATCGATCATAAAATTCATATTATTATATAAAATGTATTTATATAATAAAATGACTCTATGTTGCGAAAAATATTCGAATAATAACATGTTACAAAAGAAATTCATTAAAGCCCAAGGAACATTATATAAAACATATTTATATAATTATAGATAACATGAAACTTATTCAAATGTCATTCGTAAATTATAAAACACATTCATAATTTTATAAATTTAGATTTTATGAAATGAATTCATAAAATACTGCTAAATTACATAATTAATAAGAAACATGAGACGAATTCATATTCGTTAATTTGGGCAAAGAAAAAGTGCTAAAACAATTAGCAAATTTACTACAACTCATGTAGTTCGTGTATATAAAACACATTTATATAATAATACTTATTGGTGATTGACATAAAACATATTCATGTAATCGAATGCAACATAATTTGTAACATGAAATATTTCCAAATATTAATCGCAATTAGTTCTATAGAACTGATCCATATAATATCAAATTTTGGATGAAACGAATTCATATAATAATGCAAATTTAAAATTCAAGAAACAAATTCATAAATAATGAAATACCCTATATGTCCAAATAACAGTATGAAACTTATTCATATAAAGCTTCATGAATCATTTTTATTAACTACAACAATGATAGAACAATTAACTGATTCGTAATTACTCATGTTTTGCATATTATTTTTAAATCAAGAAACATATTCATGCAACCGAATATTATATAAACATACATGAAACATATTCATTTACAGACCAAGGGGGATCTTAATATCACATAGATATTTATTGAATTCAAGTAAAACAAATTTACATCATAAATACTTATTTTATATATGAAACAAATTCATATAACTTCAATCCAATTGATTATTTACGAGTCACTCGGCATGATAATATCAAGTTGATGTATCTATAAAATGAATTTATATACGACATTAAACATATTAATGTTTTTATAATGAATTCATGCGTTCAAAATTAAAACTAATTCGAAATCTTAATTCAATGATTGAACTAACTGGATGAAACTTTATCACCTTGAATATTATCATAATGCAATTAGAAACCATGCCATAACTAATAGTCTCAATAATTGAGTTAAAACCAAAAAAACTAAAAAACCAAAAAAACTTTGAAAACCCGAGAACCCTGGCCACCCAAATTTTATTCGGCCTTCATTAGGACTTTTCTCTCTCTAAGCCCGACCTATCTCTCCCTAGAACCGTCAGGTTCTTTCTCTGCCTAGAACCTTCGATGAAGATCTGTGTTTGTTTGAGAGATTTTGTTCTCCCACCGGTCTCTTCCTTGCCCTACCCAGACCAAACTGTTACCCCAGCCCTCTCGACCATCCTACAGCGTGACCTTCGAGGCCTGGCCTAGTGGTGCATCCGGAACAGCCCAGATGATGATACCCAACCCCATCACCGCCAAAACGAAACTCACGGCTTCGAAAACCACCCAATCCGTTCAAAACACCATGCCATCAAGTAGATCGGCCTTCGACGGTCAAGTGACGCCATCACTCGCACCACACCCCACTCCGGTGGCGGCGCGTGACGCACATGTGCGGCATTTTCGGTGTTTTTCGTGGTTTTGCGCTGGGAACTCATAGATTGGAGAAAAGGGTGGGGTTTAGGAGGAAGAAAAGGATCGAGGTCGTCTTCGTCGGCGGCGCGTGACCAACATGCGCCACCCCTCCGTTGGCACTGATGAGTTTAGGTATATTTGATTACCTTTTCCTCCCCCTTTTTTTTGTTTTGGGTTCAGTGTGGACATACGGCAAGCATAGCCTTGACTGGGTGGCTGGAGGTCAATGGCCATTTTGAAAGAGTCCGTTAGGGTTTCTTGAGAGCCCAGATCTGAGTTTCGGGTGGGTTTATGAGGAGTCTCTGTTTCGAGCTCTAAGTCACAGAGAGTAGAATCATGGGTTTCAGATGTTCTAATGTCGAGGGAGATTTGTGTTCTTGCGCAAGTTGGTCTCGGTTTTGGTTGATTTATTTACACCAGATCTTGAGACATATTGATAACATGAGGTATATGAACTTTGCATATTCGAATTTCAACTCGATTTTGCATAAGATTACATTCAATAATCACGCAGATTATCAATTTAATAGGCATGTCATATTTAGCATACTAGCATTTGCATATAAACCTCGTTCATGTTCTTGATGCACACAGATTAGTTGATTAAACTAATTAATATCAGATTTGGGCCAACATGAATTAGTCAGGGCTAGCAACAATCAGACAAGGCTCTGATACCACTGTAGGAAATATAAGGACTCACCTTGATGCGGAAACGTTACCCGGATCTCGCCTATTGAGTGCTGCCCATGAACATGGTGAACCGGATTGATAGCGGCTATTAGAGTCCCATAAAGCGCCACACCCTAAACCCAATCCCTAAGTGATGGTCGGATTTATGTGAAAGAGAGCGGAGAAAAGTAGAGGGAGCTTCATGCTTTTCTACTAACTCTTGGACTCATAGTTAGCTCCTTTTAATCAGCATCAACAGTAGTAATTGATAGGAGATTAATACAGATAATTAATACATAATTAATCAACCTGTCACCGTCCACTTAATGTGGATAATCAAGTGACCGTTACACTCGGTCAACAGTATCAATCCTAGAGTGCTCCCTAAATCGTTGATTTTAGACTAACTTGCGGTATTTTTCATATTAGATTGTTTCTTTGGTGTGTCCTTCAAGATCCACAGCATTCCACAATGCCACCATTGGAAGTACAAGGCACTTGAGCTGGCACTTTATTCTGATTACGTACTCATCAAGGTTTCCAAGGTGCCGGAGGAGGCGGAGTTGGATACATGGGAACCACAGCAGAAAATATGGTGTACTTATCAATTCTGACACTCTTGTCAGCAGAAAGGGCCACGAGTACAGCGACTAAACCTGCATTGCCTGCAAGTGTTGGTTCTGTGTCGTTATAATTGGCACGAACATCACGGAAGCCATCATGTCTGTCTGGCCCGGCAACCATGGCCCCTACTATGGTGTTTGGGTTTGGCGTCTTGCTGTCGCTCCACTTCCAACCTCCCTTGCAGCTGTACTTGATCTTATTCGTCAGGATTGATGCCCCTCTGTGGTGTACGTGTTTTGGATAGTGGTTACCATAGCCCACGACATAGCTCATTTTACGAGGATTCTTCCCTAGAATGTAATCTATCTGCAAAACAAGGGAAACTGATGTGTTAAAGGAACTCAGATATCTTGAAGTAATTACAAGTGGCCGTAGTTACGAAGGCAAGAAAAATAAATGAGCACCTGTGTCTTGGCAAAGTTGCGCAAGTAATCAGTTGGGAAGTAATTGGGACCGCAGTACCAGCCAGGCAGATCAGCAGCATCAAGATAATCACTGTAAAGCGCAGCCAAGAATGCAGCATTCACTACGTACTGAAGAGACTGAGGCATACCACGGTTCAACTGGATTAAGCCACCTATAAAACACTCAAGCAAGCAAGTCGGTCAAATGTTTCACATGACAACCCGCCCCCCCCCCCCCCCAAAAAAAATCCAAATGTAAATCCATAAGAAGTCCCATGGCATAAGCAATGTGCATTCTTTTGTTTTTTGTCATTTCTTTTTTCTCTTTTTTTTGGATTTTGGGGGGGGGGGGACCCTTACTGTCCAAATTATAGAGAAGTTTTTGCAATGAACTTATAAAAATCCTTTAACTACGTATAACTTCCTAAAAAAGAAGTAGAGATTAGATGACAAATCCATGAAGCATTCCACTTTACTCTAATCCAAGTTTTTTTTAATCTAATAAACGTCACTAGTGACTTTTTCAGCTGTGAAAAACAGTGGACATGTAAGTGACAAAACAATGGGGGAGGGGGTGGGGGACATCTTCAAGTTTCTCAAAAATTTGTTTACCTTTAGTTCTGCGAAAGGCCGAGAAGTTCGGTATATAGGAGCACATAATTATGTTGGTCTGCCTGTGGAAAGTACTGAGCATTTCTTCAGAAGGATAACCAGGGCTCAAGAACAATCTTAGACAAGTAACAAGCACCGAAGAGGAGGAAACGTAAGAAATGTTATCTCATACCCATGTAAAGGAGTTCTGATCAAAACCATTGCTTAATTGAAGATCTTTGATCTCTACTCTTTATAGAAATCTTTTGTCATCACACAGTAATGTGCCATAAGGCAATTAATATCTACACCTTACGGGGTCATTTTGATCCAAATCTTAGGCAATTCAGATTAGCTTAAATTTCAGACCAGTATCATATTGACAATGAATACTAGCAGCAGGAAACCATTGCAGATGGCCTAAACTCCATGCATATTCAGGCAAAACCGGTCAAGGGTAAGGGGGAATTTCACCCAGCCAAGTTCAGACTCATGATGATCAGTTGATCACCAAGAGTCTGGGTTAACAACTGATATTGAGAGACACAGAACGAATGGAGAGGGCGCGGGGGTTGTTTCATCAAGACTAGCAGGTAAGCTTGATGTCACTTAAGGTATAGCAATCTGAAGATGCTTAAAACCTATGCTTGCAAGTTGCAACTGTGCTGGCCAATATGGCAAGAGGATCTAGCAACTATAAAAATCTGGTTTTTAATTTGTACAGAAAAAAGTTGGTCTGACTTGGCAAGTACAAAGCCATTTTCATTACAAGCTTATTATTCAGATAAAGGTCATCACCATTGGTGTGTCAGGGAAGAGGCCATAGGGTCATGACATAAGGTAAAGATCATTCAAAATTGAAAATATTGCTGCATATTGCTTGTAAGGCCACAGAGTAGGAGGGAAAACTTACTTGAGCTCCAGGAAGCTTGTTGTCCCAGCTGAGCACACCATAATCTGGGCCATCTAAGAATGCACCTGCATGTTTGGCAAGACCAGTAGTGGTTGCAAGTTGAAGATACGAAGATTTTCCAGTAGCATAATATAACGATGCTGCACCCCATAAAAACTCATCCCAATACATGGTGGAGTCACAAAAGATGGCAGCCTCTGTCCCAGCGCTATATCTACCTCTTTGCCTTCTTGAAAATGAAAATAGTGCTTTAGCGCCATGTACAGGTTTCCGTGAATAGATCTTATCATCCTTGAAAACGATAGATGCAGCAGCCAAGGCCGCACCACTTATGCAGCAAGGTCTGAGCAGCTGTGACATTCTGTTATTGGTCTCCAATAGTCGATGTCCTCAGGCCGCATCCAGCAGTAATGATCATTAGGAATTGTGCTCGCCCCTGAGGTATCACCTGCCCCAACCTATCACAATAAGATGAGAAAACTTACTTTAATTCAGTCAACACAATTTACAGGAAGGAATCAATAAGTAAAAAAGGACCATGATGCTGGTTTATTGATGTAGGAGCAAGCAGACCAGGTTGTGTTCAATATTGCACTACTGGCTCTTTTCACACAGTCTGACCTTGGTGTATCAACAGCAGATAGGTGTAGATGTCTTTTAATGTAGACCTTTTGGTGTCAACACAGAGCTAAGTGTACAACAGCATAATCTGTTGACGTAAATTCCATAAAAATGGAAATACAATAAAGCGTACATGAATAATAATTAGTAAAATTATTATTTATGAAGCGATGTGATTTTGTTAATAAACTAATTTGTAACTCTTACTTGAAAGGGTGTAATTATAAAGAGAAATGTACCTCTTAAAGTGGGGTTTTATGAAAGGATGCTATTCTTTCATGAAGAAGTATGGACATCGCTATAAATATGTGGCATACATGGGTATCTATGTGTTGATTGACATGATCAAGAGAGTTACATTGACACTGCAATCCCTAGAATTCCTTTCATGTCTTGGACACTTAGTGTCCCATCTTCCAATCTTTGTGAGTGCAACATGCAAAAAGGGAAACGACTTTGTTTCCCAAAGACCTATTCAATCAGCCTTGTTGCACGTGAGTGAACAGAGTCTCTAGGAAAAGCATGTTTACACCGGCCTAGAACTCTCGGTTAATTTGACACTGAGTTTGTCTCTAACAAACGGATATTTTTATCCATCAAATCAAAATTTGCACCAACATAATCTACTGTAGATTCATCAATAACATTCAAGCCTACCCCCTAAAAGCAGATAGCCTAAATCTGAAAGACCTCCAAGGCTACTATACAGAAGTGACCAAGCTTGCATTTGCTGCTTGGTACATCATCTCCAGCTACAGACCGTTCATCAACCTTGAGCTACCTCGGTTACTCCAGGTAAATTTTTTTTCTTTTTTTAGGGGGGGGGGGGGGTTTGTGGCATATCAATGTGTTTACTGCAATGGTTAATAATATCTTCAGCTCACAGCACGGCAAGCTCAATGCTGGTCCTCCAGATCTAATTGACAGATTAAGCAATGGATTTGCAATAAGACAATAGAACACTTATACTTGAAGAACTAGAGCTCATTGAATGGAGGAGTTCTGTCACATCCCTAAGGTACATTCCTTCTATGAATAATTTTAGCTGCCAATGCTTATTCAGATTTATTTCTATTGTATTTCATCAAATGTGTATTTCTAAACCTTGGGAGAAAGCACTCTATAAATAAATGTATTCATGACTTAATCATTAACTGGCAGGCTTAGATTGATTGATAGAGTAATGCTTGAAGTAAATCTGCCGAGAAATTCGGTTCTCTTTCAAAATGTTACATTTAAAAAAAAAATCCATTTTAGTGGCCAATCCTTGTCTTTTATTTCATCTCATATTCTTTGTTGCTGACACTTCCATTTCGAAGCAAGAAAACAAGACGAATCATCTTCATCTTGATAGAAAATTCTGAGCACCATATATCAAGGGAACAACACCACTAAAAAGGAAAGATTTTGGACAATTAAGCACACGTATATGAAGTAACAAAAAATGAAATTAAGACGCTAAATAACACAATGAGCAGACATAATGCACATGATTATACCTGTGCCAGGACCCTGTCAATAGAATCTGCAGACAGACTATTAATGAAAGAACTACAATACAGAACTAAGTGCCCAGCTCGTGTTTGCTCCTTGATACGTCATTTCTGGCTGCAAAATGCTTATCCACCTTGAGGCACCTTGAGTGCAATTGGGGGGAACCCCTCTTTTTTTTTTTTTTTTTTTTTGGTCGATGTATAATAATGTCAACTGTTGAGTGCAATAGTTCATATTCTCTCCCGCTCACAGCACAGAGAGCTCAAAGCTTGTCCCCTAGATCCAATTAAGAGATTAAGCAATGGGTTGCAACTAGACGCTAGCACCTAGGATTGAAGAACTTTAAGCTGATGGGTTAGAGTTTTGGGATAACTGAAATGTACCTAGTTTGAGTTATACTCAATTCACTTCTTATTTACATTTTCCTTAATTACATTTCAAGACTGTTTCTTTAGTATTTGACCCATTTTCGAATTCTTAGCACAGGCTGAAAGCTCCTGAATAAATAGAGTTACTTTGTGTAATCAGCAGATTTTGAAGGTTATCTAGGAGCTTCAGTTATCTCTTTCAAAATGTTGAATTATTTGTTAACCTCAGTTGCTAACCGTCTTCCCCTTTCATCTTTATTTCTCTGTCGTGAATCCTTTCATTGTTCCACAAGACAAATCATCTTATGCATTATACAGCATAATATATTTCTATATCAAAAAGATAATGATGACAAAAATGAAATATTTCAGACGATTAACCACGTAGAGAATTGAAGATGACACTGCAAAAATGAAACGAAATGGCAAAATAAACACAATGACCAGAGATAATGAAGTTGATTCTACCTGAGCCATGACCCTATCGATAGAATCTGCAGAAGAATTAAAGGTCTTGAGAAAGTAATCTGTTCCACACTTAATTATCTCCTTAACATGATTGATCTCTCCTGCAGCCTCGTATTTGGCTCTATATTCAATCACACTCCAACTTAACATGGTCATAGCAAAAGAGACTGGGAAGTTGAACTTGATGGCATCCCCAGCATCATGATAACCACCACTGAGGTCTTTAAAAATAGAAAATGGATCAGACACACCATCCTTCAATCATGAATCATCCCTCCAGGGAACATTACTGTTCTTTGGTAGCTTCCCCGCTGCAGAAGACGCAGAAATGAGTACATAAAAAAGTCTCTAAGCGAAGTACAGAGAAAATATTTGAAATCTAATGAGAGTAATCACAAGAACAGTGGAAATCTGCCTGTAAACAGCAGAACTTTCCTTAGATATGCTCATATCGGTTAAATTCACCCAGCATACACATTTATCTTCCGAAGCCAGCAACAACTGCATCCAAATCAATATGGGAAAAATGAAACTACTTCTAGTATTTAGTGATACTCAGGACTCATTAGACTCTTGACAATTGCAAGGAGGTACGAGAGAAGTATTTCCCATTCTAATAAATCCTTGGCAATAATCAAAGATAGAAAAATAATCAAAAATTTCCTACCGACCTGACCTAAGTCAATTCTGCTCATTTATGCCACTTTCACAGGGATATTGTTTCTATATTTAAAGAAATCCCCCCCCCCTTCTTTTTTTGGGGCGTGGGGGGCCTTCACCAAACTTGAATTCAGTTGACTTCCTAGACAAATCACTCCTAATGACTAGAAATAATTCTTCAACCTAATTTTGAAGAGAATTCACTCTGAATCAGCTGTTGTAGAGATTAGAGACACTAAATGCTAAAGTTTAACAATAAATAAACACAATGGATTATTAGTTGAGCTGTGTTAGACGTGATCCTTAAGCATATAGGAACTTGTCTCTGCTACAAAAGGGTTCTAGTGGTGACCATTCTCTCAAAATACAACAAATGCTTCCCAACCATGGGCACCCACAAGTTTAGGTAACATGAACGACAGGTTGAATTTGTCCATGGGAAAGAGAGAAGAAAATAAACAAAATATATTGGTTCGTAGAGTAGAAAGTTTAGTGGTTGAGACAAGTAATGTTTGTCCATGTTGAACACATCCACTACTATATATCTAATGGTAGATTTTCTATGTGATTATTCATTTTATTTGAGAGTGCAGAGTTGCTAGTAATACTAATGCAGTGGCGCTTAACAATATTGACAGCACTCCATTGCACTTGAAGTGCTCATGTCCTGTTCACAGGGAGGCGACAAAAGGGAGGGGGGGGGGGGGATCTGACCTACTGTATTAAAATAGAATGACTTAATTAAACCACAAAGACTGAGACTGTTAGTGAAGCACTCTAATGCTTTCAAACTACATTCTTTCAAAACAAATTTGATGAATACAAAATCAGCCAAATGAATCAAAGCAGAATGTGAAATGCAGAGAACTTCAAAATTAGAAGCAACTTACAGAAGCATCAGATCCAGGATACAAGAGAGAGATAGAGAATGAGAGGCATACAGCGTGAGCGTTAAAGAACATAAGGACCATGTGGAGTGCATTTCTGAAATTCTCAGAAGGGGGAGAATGGGTGTGGCCAGCAATGAAGCCAGTGATAAGCATAGTGCCGAGGGTCCAGAAGCAGATCATGCGGCTGACATTGACGCAGCCGAGATTTGTTGACTTTGTAGCCATGAAAGGTGCAGAGAGCAAGAAAGACAGCCTTAGACAGTGCAAGACTCTAATATCTTATTCATCAACTGGCAATGGCATTACACAGATTAGGCCTATCATATGAGATCCTTCAGAGCTAAATACAACGGACGTATGTCAAATATTCAAATGACTAGGACAGCTCAGCATAGCAACCCGTATCCTTAAGAGTCCCCCGCAAGGTAAGCGATGAAAGAGGTTGGAAACCCCCAACTTGGACCAGAGTTTTTAATGCTGAGATGCACTGAGATTTAGTGAGAAGGTCTGCTATGGCTGTTTGACAAAAAAATACCCTACTTTGATGACTGGGTCAATAGCAATGAAGATCACAATTTGATTATCACCCTTCTGGGATCATCTGGACTGCGGATTTTAAAGTATTTGTCATTCTACTCAATCCTAGGCCAATAATCAAATAAAAGAAAAAGTAAAATATAAGATTTTCTATCAAGCTAATCTGGACCAACTGTGCTCGTTTTGTATCACTTTCACATAGCTCATGAAAAGGAGCAGACTTGCCCATTTCCATTCTTTCAAGCATTTCGCCAAACAGCTGAGGCTTGTCTTGGATAGAATCCCCTACCCCAAGAACTTCATCTTCATTATGAGGAGCTACCTTCATTCCTCCATATAGCATTTCATCCTTCGTTTGACATTGAGCCTTCGAAGGTTCAATTTCAACAAGATAATTTACTTTTTTTTCTGGACACTGGACACAGGTTTTCAAATTTAGCCAATCTTAGGGGAATTTCAGCTTGCCCATCCTCTTTATTCAACATTTCAGTGAGTTTTCTTTGGAGGCATTTCGTTGAACGCTTGGCGGATGTGTTACAACTTACAACAATAGTCCTTTCCTCAGAAATTCTTCTTACCATCTCTGCTGTTGATTCATCAAGTCCTTGAATATTGCTTATTCCGTCATGCTGGAGTAATTTTCATTAGATGGAAATTTCATAAGATACTTATTTCCATAAAAATGGTTGTGGATATATATTTTTTGAGTATGCCTAAATAAGAATTAATTATTTTGATAATTAATTATTGCAATGCACCTTTTGGTAAATAATTAATTTGATTAATTCTCTATGAAAAAGGTACACGTCAGTTTAGATGATTAACTAACTTATACCTTTTAATGAAAGACTAACTTTTAATGAAAAATGTGTGTTTATGAAGAGATATGTCCATTTTGAAATGGTATTGATGCTATCCTTTCATGAAGGGGTATGAATATCTCTATAAATATATGGCATGATAGCATGTGAATGGTAATGCTTTGATGAGCATGATTAAGAGAGTTATATTATCACCATAATCCCTAGAATTTCTGTCATATCTTGAACATTTAGGGTCGTATCTTTGTGAGTGCAACACGCAGATAGGGGAAACTTCTTTGTATCCCAAAGACTTATTCAGGTAGCTTTGTTGCACGTGGGGGTGAATAGAGTTTTTAGGAAAAACATACTTACACCTGCCTAGAAGTCTCGGTTAATTTGACATTGAATTTATCTGTGACGAACTGATATCTGTATCTATCAAACCGAATTTTTACAACAACATGTCATGGGAGCTAAACTTTGTTGAGATTTAATCGGCAATTTTACCCATTGGGATTGACAATTATGAGTTGGACCGCAGCCTTGAAAGGTGTTTTTGTTTGGGTTGGGGGGGGGGGGTGGTCTGCGTGTTTATCAGCCATTTCAGCCGTGTTCATATGGAGAAAGGAAAGTCCACCAGCAGCTTATAGATAATCGGGTTTAGATTATGTAGGATCGAGTTTGGCAAACAACTCTTAGTTGTTTGTATTAGTTGTTAGTTGTTAGTTGTTAATTGTTTGAATTAGCTGTTTACATTAGTTGTTTGAGTCAGCTATTTGTAGAAAACTACATGATAAATTTAACTATTTCTAAGAAAAATGTTTGGCAAAATTCTATTTATATCCTTATCATTAAATTACTTTTTAATAGAACATAGTTTTTTAAAAAAGATTTATTGGTCATCTTATTTTTTTAAAAAAGAATTAAATTTGAGTCATATGCATAAATTAATTTCATTTATGATCACATAAAAAAAAACCTTCATTGACAAGACTTTACTTTCTTACTAATTTTATGTAACTTGAATTCATTGTTTATCTTATTTCTTTTCAATTTGTACTTATGTAAATGATACCAACGTTTTATAACGTTATTTTGTTATTTATTAGATTTTTTGGGTGATGAATTGAAATTGAAATTGATACGAATTTCTAATGACTTTGTCTTCATTAGATTCAATTCATATAAAATATAGTATCAAGTGTTACGATTTTGCATCAATCCAAAGCTCATTGTCTAGGTAATCGGAATGAAGTTCGCACAGTCTAAAGTATAAATATCAATGTACCTTAATTTTATAGAATTCTCAACATAATCTCAATCCAACTAATGAGAATGTGTGAAAAGCATCAATTAAAGAAAGAAAAAAAGGGAAACCTAGGTGCCACAAATGTAAAAGAGGAGTCTTCACTTAGGGTGTGTTTGGTAGGGGGGAAAATCATTTTCCCAGAAAATCATTTTCCATGAAAAATATTTTCCCAAGGAAAATGATTTTCCACTTACATTTTCAGCTGTTTGGTAGAATGGAAAATCATTTTCTTTCCACTTCATTTTTTGCTATTTGATAGAATGAACCTCCGTCATCATTTCATTTCTTTTTACCATCAACCCCCTTCCCTGCTCACTACTCTTACCCGACCCTAGGGGTGTGCAAAACCGGTTAACCAGAGTTTCGGTCAACTGAAAATCGATTTTGCGGTTCGAAAAAATTCCTAACCGTAACCGAACCGAACCGAAAATTTCGGTTAACCGTTTTTCGGTTAACCAAAAATTTCGGTTCTTCCAAAACCCGAACCGTAATCGAGCTGAAAATTTCGGTTAACCGATTTTTTGATTCGGTTACCGGTTAACTGTTTACAAATAATTAAACACTTATACTTTCTTACCTAAATTTGTCATTCTTTTATGTTTAAATTCTTTTTATAAAAATTAAACTTTGGCTACCATTTATAAATAATTAAAAAGTGCACTTTCTTACCGAAATTTTTTATTTTTTACGTATAGATTTTAACCGAATTTTCAAATAATCCGAATCGTAACCGAACCGAAAACCGAAAAAGAATTTCGTTTTTTGAAAAATTTATTCAATTAACCAGTTTTTCGGTTCGGTTTTCGGTTTCGGATTTTTTTTGCACACCCCTACCCGACTCAACCAACGGATTTTGTTTCTCTCTCCTCTTCAAAATCAAACCCAAAATATCAGTAAGAAATATACCTAGTAACAAACCCAGCAAAAGAGAGAGTCAACATTAATGAATCTCAATTTTTGCACTATTCCCAAGGATTACCCAGTTGACTTTGAGTGATATTAAATCCAGATTAAAGAAAATGATGAATGGGGAGACGATGAGCATTTTAAATTGCAAAATTCTTCAAAAAGGCAACTGTAACACGATTAGAGAACTCAAGAAATAATTACAAAGATTAACGATGGAAATCATCGATGAACATGATGAACATGAAGAAGATGGGAAGAATGAGAGACAAAATGAAAATGAAAATAGAGTGATTCTAGGTACAATTAAAAGAAAATAGAACGAAAGACAAAATTGGGCAACGAAAATTGGATTTGGAAAATCGTTTTCCCTACTTTTTCAAGGGAAAATAATTTCCTTCAAATGGGGTAAAATGATTTTCCCCTGAAAATGATTTTTCCCTCCTTGTTTTACCAAACGACGTAAAATGGGAAAATCATTTTCCGGAAAAATGATTTTTCCCCCTACCAAACACAGTCTAACTAATTAACGGTAGTTTCAAGTCCATAAACCCTGATTACCGTATATCACGATTTGTTCAAACTTTCTAAAATTCGCTCCCTATTTCCACGGCCCTTCCAAAATAAATAGTCTTCCTCCCTAAGATACACCATGTTACCAAAATCATAGACCCAAGTTATGATATGACTGCTGCTTCAAATTAGGATTGCATGTTGTAAGAACAATTAGTGCGTAAATGTGACAATTTTGGCAAAAATATATCGATGAACTTAATATCTTCTAGGTTATATAGCAACGCTGATAAATTGTGAAGTGATTTTCCCATTTGACATTAGCATTGTTGAGAAGAGAAATAGCAACTGTGTATGGCAATGTAAGCTATACAATTTGCGATAAGACGAGTGCAATTACTCAAATGACTAAGGGTCTAGTTTAGCATTATCTAAAAAGAAATGTCGCTCAAAAAAGGTTTTCGCCCCTCTTAGGTTTCCATGGCTTTCTCATTCACTTAAGAATCTCATATCTTTCAATCTTCCTTCACCAATGATCCCTTGCAGGAGTCATTCTCTTATCGTTTCTATGTAAGGTGGCATAGTATGGTGTATTTACCTTGATAATTTCAAGCTCTAGGGACGGAGAACAAACAAAGGTGATGTGGAAATATTTTTGCCTACTCGCGGAGGAAGGAGTGGGTGTGGTTAGCAAAGGCAATGGTAAATAATCATACGACAGAAAATAAGTTCAAGTGTCATTTAACATTGTTAAATTTTATATAAATTAGGTCATAATAAAATGATTCATGCATATGCGCTCAAATGAAGGTCCAACCTAAAACTAATTAACAGTGAGTAGAGTAACTTGCTAGATTATGTACATGTTGAAATCCCTTAGGCCCTGTTTGGTGAGGGAAACTGAAATGGAATGGAATCAGGACTTGAATCCTGGGGGGTTGGGTATGGAACTTGAATTCTGAACCCAGTTGTTTGGTGAAAATTGGAATGGAATCAGGTCCCACTCCTTGCTGTTTGGTGAGTAGTTTTGGAATGGAATTAACTCTGTTTTTATTTTAGAAATATTATACGCAAGTATGAATATTTATAATAATAATAATAATATTTACTATAATAACAATAATAATTACTATAATAATAATAAATTACAATAATAATAATAATAATAATAATAATAATGATAATAATAATAATTATTATTATTATTACAATAATAATTATTATTATAATAATAATAATTATTATTATAATAACTATTATTATAATATAATAATAATAATAATAATTATTATTATTATATA
>JACYFF010031958.1:70652436-70705841 GCA_017589665.1 Selenicereus undatus | reverse complement strand
TAATAATAATAATAATAATAATAATAATAATAATAATAATAATAATAGTTGTAGTAGTAGTAGTAGTAGTAGTAGCAACAACAACAATAATGTTGAACCCTGGGGATGAAAACTTGAAACCCCCCAATAATGGGAGGGTTCAAGTTCCAGGAGTTTATGGAGGAACTTGATTCCCCCAGGTATCAAGTTCCTTTTCCCAAATTTATCACCAAATATTAAGGAATGGAACTTGAACCCTGAGGATTCAAGTCCCCAACCCTTTTTTGCTCACCAAACACCCCCTTAATTTTATCAATGTGAGACAAATTCTACTTTTGCAACTCCAACATGCCTATTTACTTGTGGGCTCTTAATAAGGCCCAATACATGTACACAGCGAGTCAAATGGAGATGGTGGCAAGCTTGGAATGAAAATAGGCTCTGATATCATGTTAAATTTTATAAAATTGGGTGGTAAAAAAATGAGTCATGCATATAGCTAGTGTAAAGCTTAGGATTTTTTCGGGACAAAGCTATGGATTCAACTTTACCTCAGTGCGTGATAGGTGATTTCAACGATATTCTTTCTATCAGTGAAAGATAGGAAAGTCATAGAGAGACTCGAATTATGGTGGGGTTCATAGAAGTTATAAATGATTGTTATTTAGTTGATTTCCTTTTCTCGGAGGACCAGTTCACGAGCAACAGAAGGCCTAACTGAGGAAATGTGGAGGAGTAATTACATTGACTACGACAACGTTCTTGGATATTTATCCATTCACGCAAGTCCAGCAATATATTTCGTTTGGATTATTTACCTTCGTCGCTAATGTTTGAGGGCTAGTTAAGGGTAGCTAGACAAAGAAAGAAGAACTTTCTTTTTGAAAATTTCTAGATGTAGGAGGAGGAGGAATGCGGTGATGCAGTTGCTAGATGGAGGAGGAGGAATTTGGCGATGTAGTTCAACAAGCATGGTATATAAGATCTTTTGATTTGAGGTCTAAAATATAGCAAACACCAATGAATCTAACCAAATGAAGAAATGAGAAGTTTGGCAGTTTGAGAACACAAATTAAAGGGGCTCAAAAGGAACTGGAAAGACTTAGACGCGCTCCCCAAAATGTTTTAAATATCCAGAAAAATATAAGGAACAGTGTGATAAGGTTAATCACCTACTTCAATAGGAGGAAGCATTCTAGCATGACCGGGAAAAAGAGGAGAAGATGAGGTTTGGTGATAAGAATGCTATGCTTTCATGCCAAATTCAAACAAAAAAGGGGAAGTACCTGGATTAAAGAGTTGATGGATTGTAACAGGATGTAGCGTAAGGAGCAAAAGAAAATACAGCAAATTATATTATTTTATTTTGGGAAGATTTTCATTGTGGAAAATTCAATGAACATGGACCCCATCTTAGAGACCATCTATTTTTGTATCTCACTAGCTGAGAATGCAACACTTCGTAAAGATTTCAAGATGAGGAAACTCGACAAGGCCTCTTCCAAATGCACCTTCAGAAGGCCACAAGACCTCACGGTATGCCCCCTTTATTCTTCCAGAACTTTTAGGATATAGTGGAGATTGAGGTTATTGATTTCTGCTTAAATTTTCTAAATTATAGGGTTCTTCCAGAGGGTCTTAATGATACAACAATTATTCTAATCCTAAAAAATGTAAATCCAGGTGGGCTGGCAAATCTCCGACCTATTAGTCTTTGTAATATGGTGTATAAAATTATCTCAATGGCCATGGAAAATAGAATGTAAGGGGTTCTTAATAGGACAATTTTCCTTAGTCAAAGTGACTTTGTGCTAGGGCAGTTAATTACTGGCAATGTAGGAGTCTCTTTTGAGGTTATAGTTTACAAGGCAAAAGGGATGGATATGATGAGGTTGACATGGACAAGGCATACGATAGAGTTGAGTGAACCTATTTAGAAGTAGTTTTACATAGATCAGGGTTTGCTCATGACTGGGTTTCTAAGATTATGTGATGTGTCTCGACTATGCATTCTAGTGTCCTAGTTAAGTGTTGGCCAACAACAGTTGATAAAGGGACTCGACAGGGATATCCCCTCTCACCCTCCATATTCATTTTATATGCAAAAGGATTATCTAGGAAGTTGAGGCAAGTAGAGAAAAGGTGTGATATTCATAGAGTTAAGATGTATAGGATTCAACCGAACGTTTCATATCTCCTATTTGTAAATGACAACTTTTATTTGCAACGTAGGGTTAGAGGAGGCAAAAGCTGAAGAAGATCTTGAAGGCCCGCGATGATGCTTCTAGTGAAGTGATTGACGTCTAATAATCATCGATCGCCTTTAGACCTAGCATATTGGTGGATGTGAATGAAGGGATGATGAGTATTCTAAAGATCCATTTGCCTTTGGGCCAAGGTAAATACCTGGATCTTCTCTCTCTTATTGCCCACAAGAAAAAAGAGGTGTTTGCCTTCCAAAGGAAAGGATCTGGCAAAAAAACAAAAGGGTGGGAATCCACTTTGCTCTCTAAACTACAAGGCTTGGAAGGAGATCCTCTTAAAATATGTAGTTCAATCCTTCATAGCGTACACGATGGGAGTTTTCGACTACTTTGCATGCTGAGCTTGAAAAGATGATGATTGGGTTTTGGTAGGAGCCAATTGAAAGGATATTGGATGGATGTCATGGGAGCATATGTATCTCACAATAAATTTAGAGGAATGGGTTTTAGAAGGTTGTATAATTTAACTTAGCTTTGCTTTACAAAGCAAGGTTGACGCTTATACATAGGTAGGAATCTCTCTTTGCTCAAGTGCCCGAAGCTCGTAACCTTGGCTTCAAAAAGAGAGGGCTAAATCTCCTCTATTACTAAGAGATAAGGATATGAGAGGAAGTGATCTTTATCATTGGGATGAGAAGGGGAGGCACTGGGATTTGGATATCTTAACCGCATTTTTGTCAAGTAAGAAGTTGAAGAATACAAAAAATTCCCCTCACGGACACTGTTGGTAATGACAAGATCATTTGATGGAGAAGCAAGGATGGCATGTACATCGTCAAGGTAGGCTATTGGCTAACCTTGGAGTACCTTGTGGAAAGATCCAAGTTGGAGGAGCATAATACTACTATATGGAGCAGAATACACAGTACTGGGTGTGGTTAAGGATTTCCTGTGGCGAAGGCGTAAAAATGTGATTCCTTGTAAGGAATAATTAGTGTAACAAGGGATAAACTTGTACAATATCTGTGACAGTTGCCTTGAAGAAGGAGAGAGCTTGATGCATATAATTTGGTCATGTCCTTTAGCGTAATCTCTACGGTGTTCATGTTCTCACTTTATCTTATTTGATGTTTCAATATTTTGTCTTTTAAGGATTGGCTATAGTATATCATTAACTGTGCAAGGAGAAGCCAAAGTTTAGACATTTATGATGGTATGGAAGCTATGGACTAATAGTAACAAAAGAGAACAGTATCATGAGAGCAAGGACCCTTATTTTCAAGTTTCAAATTCTTAAACTATAAATCAGACAAACCGTTTAGCATCCAACTGATTGAGACTACTGCAAGCACATGGGTAGGAGTAGTATAGATAAAAATATCGTTCCTTAGGGACTAACGTAATTTACTGGGTCTTGCCTATCAGAATGTACTAAGCAAAATTCTAATTCAATTAGTTTTGATTTAACTACTTCTAATTCACTATTCTGAATCAATCAAAGAGAAAATATGTCTAGGAATTCTCGTAGTTATGAAAGAGTATTGGATCAAAACAACAGTCATGTGCTTTTCTCTAGTCAGTTAATCTCGAGGAATTGCAATCTATTCAAAAATTTGATCTATTCTTTCGAAATCAATCAAATTTGCCTAAACTAAGCAAAAGTCATTCTTTCAAACTAATTTGCCTTAATTCAAGTTTAATATATATTTGATTACTCTATAGTCTTCCTAACTTGCAAATCTCTCTTTCGAGACGACTCCACATTAGGTTAATCAAGTAGTCCAACAACCAAATGTCACCTTTCAGTTTTTCATTCGTTTGTTTCAAGTGAGCAAGCAAACTTTGGCAAAAAATCTACTCACAACATGAATAACACTTAATAAACGAAATCAAACCAATCATGAAAATAAGCACAATTCTACAAATTAAAACATGATCCAACTACACTTCCACAAACTACTAAATCCCCAAACAAAAGAAAACTACTAAGACATTATTAAGAAATAAACAAAACTAACCAACAATCCGACGAAATCTAAGAGAAAGGCTTGACTGAGATGGCCTTCAACCAAGGGCTTCAAACTGCCTCAAAAACCAAACACATACACTCAAGATTTCTCACCAAAACTAAAAATCAAACTAGAAGCCAGCAAAATTTGAGAAAGAAAGAAACTAGGCTAAAGCACTAATCTATGCCTTTGTATTGTTCAAGGGATTGTCTTGTACTGTTGCAGAGCGGAGCTACTTATAGAGGATCTAGCTCGATCTCAACCACACAGCCGAAGGAAGACGAAGAGGGAGCAGATACAGGCTCACGACGGTCTGTAGCAGGTACTATGGTCAGACCATGGTTTGGGCTGGAATCGGCTTTCTGCTTTTTTCTTACTCCAGGGGCGTCCGTGGGGGAGGTCAAAATACATCTATTTATGGTCAAATACTGGGTAAAAAGACTAAAAATCATGCAAAATACATAAAACAACTATACCTAAGCATAAATCAAGAATAAAAGTATAAATAATAACATTAAGCACATAATTCTTCTAAAAATTGACACAAAATAGCCTTAAAATGATGTATACATTAAGCATTTATCAAACTCCCTCATGCTTAAATTGTTGCTTGTCCTCAAGCAAATGCAAAAACCAAAAATTTACACAACGCCCTCAGGATAGATATAGGTACATTCAAATGGCAAAACTGATCCAAAGGTAGCCCAAAAAGATGCAAAAATCATTAATAAGCATATTAGGGAATGAAATTTGCGAAAACCTTTTAATAGACCACTATGTCAAACTAAAATCAATCTCCCCCAAATCCTCAAATACAATCATTTCAATCATATGAAACCAGTACGACTAGCATGGCTGGTAGAACCTCACTATAGGTATGTGGCTCTCATCACTCATGTGTTTATAATAATGAAGGTTCTCTCAGTTCTCTTTCCTTAGACTCAAATCTACCATAGGCTTGATAAGATTCTCAAATTTGCCATCACTAAAATGTAAACACACTAGACAATCATGAGGACCTTCATAGGGTTGAAATGGGGCTATAGGTAAAGGTAAGAGGTGAACAAGTGTTTTGGAAATGAGGAGTTAGAAGCCATAGACTAAGAGCTAAACAATTCCAATGCATCACACTACATCCTTCTTAAACCATATCAATTCATCAATGAAGCACATCCCTAATTTAAAAGAGAAAGAGTCGAAAATCACAAATATCTTACAATCCCACCAAGGCTAATACTGTCTTTCGATTTTTTTCTGATGTTTGTTTGTTTTTTTCATCATGATCCTTTCTTTTATTTTTTTCTTTTTTTTTGAAAATAAGGATAGCCAAGGGGAAATCCATAGCAAACTTTAAATTTCAACTCTTCTCCAAACTTTGTACAATAAAACAAGGAATTTATCAAGATCTCACAACCCTACACCAAACAACCAGAATTTACTAAAAGATAACAATCCACCTTACTAACGCCCTATTATACTTGATCCAAAGAATGAAAAACTCCTCTAGTTTTGGCTTAAGGGTAAGACAAGTATTTGGCCAGGGGCTATAATATGAGGTTTAAATAAATAAAAACAGATATAGGCTCAAAGGGGCTACCAAGGGATACAATACACGACAAAGGTGGCTATTTGGCCGTGGGTTTCAAAAAAAAAAGAAAAAAAGAAAAAAACCTCAATCATATTGCCTAAGTGCATATGTGAAATGTGATCTTGAATGAGAATCAAAGCCAAGTTCTAGAAAAATGATGTCAAGGAAGAGTCACACATGAACGAAATATGAGACTAAAAATGATGAATATCCTTTAAAAGCTCGAAATCTCACAGGACATCTACCAAGGTCAAAACTAGCTCACTAGTAAATATATGGCAAAATCATGTAAAGACGCATGGGATAAATCAACTCGCATCCAACATGTGGTCAAAACATGGTGGTCATTTCAAAAACTCATTCCCAAACATTTTATACACAATTCGCGCGAATCAAAGGATCAAACTAAACCATAGAAGTCTACCAAATCTAGAAAGATCATCATTACAGGATTTTTTTTTCTTTTTTGTGACTTTTTTGCATGCTCCTAATAACAATGAAAACTAAAAATGCAAATAAAATAAAAAAAAGAAAGAAACTAAAACACAACCTTGAATGAAAAGAAAAAGAAATGCACTACTAAACAAAACTAAAACCAAAACACTACAAAAACTACCACTAACTACATATACAAAGCACAATCACACCAAACCAAAAACAAGCATCAGATGCCAAATAGAACAACTAACTAACTCCCCCATGCTTGAATCACACATTGCCCTCAATGTGGGAGCAGAATAGAAAAAGGGAAGGGGAGTAGCATATAAGAATCAGAAAGGAAGCGGTGGTGGAGGATGGGGTGGTTGGCCATAGGAGATATGCCAATCCCGCCAGGTCTCTAGACATGCCCTATAATCTTAGAAATATTGTGTCTAGGAAGCAAGCAACCTAGAAGCTTATTGTGGTGCTCTTGGACAAAGTCCCAAAGATTGACGCTCTCAAAAGCAACAAATGCTCAGAGGGAAACTTGCTCCTCTTGAATGGATCTAAGGGTGTCTTAGATGTCAAAATAATCAGGAGGGGGTGGTTGAGAGGAAGAACCAAGTCCAACTTGACTAGATTGAGGGGTTGGATGATGGGGTGCGGATCGAACAACCTCATCATCACCATGTACCCAATAAAGGTTAGCCTGGTGAAGAAAGGTGGTGCGATAGACATTGGGAAGCGGCAAAAGCCGATCCCCAGGGTAAATCCAACACAAACAGCAAGCCTAAACTTTGCAAAAGTTCATAATCTCAAAAGTAGCTTGATCAAGCCGTTCAAACCCGAAAACTCTATCCTCAGGATTGGGCTCAATATCCAAGAATCTAGCAATAGTAGTTACAATCCCACCTTTGACTATCCTACCTTTAGTGCTAACAATAGCACTACGTAATTGTCTAGCTAAAAATGAACCTGGGTCAAGCTGGACTCCATCAAGCATACAGGATAAAAAGTACAACTTAGAAAGTCTCGGGACATTCAGACTATCGTACTAAGCAAATAGAGAACAAGCCAATGTATGTTGAGCTACTCTAATGCAGGGGTTCCTAATATGTGTGCATTTTGATGAACTAGTACTGCACCTAACACTCCACGAAAGTTCACCCCAAAATGCATTCGGGTTGAATTCGCGGGAGACTTGGCAGTTCGATAAATCCATACTAGGTGGAAAATCGAAAATACTATTGAAGGTACCTAAGTTTAGTTAATACAATTGTCCCTATAAATAAAATGATATATATCTGGCTTGACATTGAGGTCCTCTAGTGACCTTGACAAAGAGTGTACTAAGGAATTCTAGGGTCAGGTTCCGGTACGTATGCTCTTTGAGTTCTAAAAAGTGTTGCATATCACCTCTTGCAAACAACCATCTAATATCATCTAACATTCCCAACTTGGCTAACAAATCCTCATCATAATATCTAGTTGCCACAACCATACGTTTGTTTAAACAATTGTACCTAGCAACATGATCGAGATGCGTTAAACCAAGTGGGTGAGGAATATTACCTCTAGTACGCGCAGTTCGAGATGTCCTTTGAGGTTGAGGTGATGCTTGACTTGAAGACCCAACCTCCTTAGTGCTCCTTTGTCTCTTGGTTGGTGCCATGGTTGCAAACTCTCACAAAAAAGAAAACTAAAACCAAAATAAGAACTAAAACCTAGAAAATTGAAGAAATAAAGTAAACATATGAAAAATAGGAGAGAGAAAAGGATGGGTATGGTGGATGATTGAAGGTGAGATGAATTTGAAGAAGAAGAAGAAGAAGAAAAGAGATGATATTTGTGGAGAAAAGGGGAAGATTGAGTGAAAGGAAATGATTTGGTGTGAAAATGATTGAAAATGGTGAAGAAATGAAGAAGATTGAAAGTGTGAAGTATGGAGGGTTTAGAGAGAGAAAGTTGAGGTTGAAGAAGAAGAAGTGAGGGAGAGGAAAGGGCTATGCGGTAAAAAACCTAGACAGCGGGTCGTAGCGGTCTACCATGGACCATGGTCTTCACCACTGTCTGACTGTGGTGTCTGCTGGTTTGCTATATTTTCATATATTTTATTTATTTATTTATTTATTTGGATAGCACCCCTCGACCGTGGTTTTGGGGATACGGTTATGGTGGCTAACATTTCATGCATATTATTTTTTTTGTTCTTTCTCTCTCTTTTTTCCTTTTTGACAAAATACAAAAATAGTAAAAATAAAAGCTAAGAAAAGAAAAAGGAAAAGAACTTGGGTTGCCTCCCAAGAAGCACTTTTTTAAGGTCAAGAGCTTGACCCTTCTTCTATGCTTGGTCCGGATCAAATAATGTATGGACATTGGGTTTCTCCCATACCACAAAATCAAATTTCTTCAAGCAAAGGTACCATCTTAAAAGTTCTGGTTGCAGGTCCTTCATCTTGATAATTTGGTGCCATAATGCATTATCTGTATACAAAACAAATCACTCTTGTAGCCCATTGGACGGGCTACCATCAACTTGTTTAACCCCTACATCAAAATCTGCATCAAAACCGTCCATAGGGGCATAGAGAGAACAATTTGTGCAAACCTGCAATAATCATTCATGGAAGACTCATTAGGAACAGGGGCCTCAACCTCGGGCTTGTTAGGTGGCATAGTTGCAGAAAACGCTACCTTAACATACCCTTGGTCAGGCTCCTTATAAAGAATCCAGTCAAAATCAGGAGGATATTCACAATTCAAGACATCCTCCATATTAATCTCAGGGAAAAGGGGGTAATGCATTCAATATAGAAGAATGAGGAGAAACCATGTCCTCCTTTCTACGACTAAACATAATAAAGCACCCTTCTACCTCAAAAGATACACGACCCTTTCTTACATCAATGTGGCAACCAGCTGTCACCAAAATGGGTCGGCCTAGGATAATTTGAGCATCGTCGGTTTCAGGCATATCAACTATAATGAAATTCCAACACCTAAATGTCTCCTATATTGACTGGCACATCATCCAGTCTGCCTATAAGTTGCGTCACCAAACCATCAGGCAACTGTAGTGAAAAAGGTGCAGCTAGTAATGGTCCTAGGTGCAGCTTATGAAGCAAAGAATAGGTCATTATGTTGACACTAGCACCTAGATCGCATAGACCTCTCTCAATTTTCACCTTTCCCACAATGCATGGGATAGAAAAACTACCTGGGTCAGGTAGCTTAGGGGGAACATGGTGGGGATCTCAACAGTGTCGTTCTCTTTGAATGTGGCAGTCTTGCCATCATTATTTCTTTCCTTATTGCCAGCCATGATTATTTCCCTACCCTCTTCCATTGGCGTATCCTCAGGGTCAGTTAAGTCTTCTTCTTCTTTCTTCATGGTAACACAGTTATAGTGCTCACGAGGATTGAGTTCGGGCTTACTAGAAAGTCTATCTGGGGGTGTAGATGAGAAAGTAGCTTTTTTGGCAATTTGAGGTTCCAACATCCTATTGTGAGTTGTAAGCACATCAACCTTTGAGGCTAATTGCTCAATATACTCATCCTGTTTTTGCTGTGCCATAAACATGCTTTCCATCATCGAATCTAAATTAGACTTTTGGGGCAGCTGAGAAGGGAATGAGGGTCTTTGAAAACCAAGGGGTGGTCTAGCATTCATAGGGGACACATTTGATGGGTTTGGATTAGACCTAGAAGGAATTTTTGGATGATTCTTCCAACCTGGATTACAGGTATTAGAGTAAGGGTCATTGGTTGGTCTTGGGTTGAAATTTTGAACATAATTAACTTCATTAGAGTCTTGGAAAAAAGGACTCCCAACTTGACAATTTAAAGTCACATGCTCAACAGAACCACAAATTTCACAAGGGGAAGGGGCACGAGAATTCACAGCATCAACACTCATTCAGTCCAGTCTTTGAGTCATAGTATCTACTTTAGCAGAAAGTAAAGTAAGTGCATCAAGTTCAAGCTTACCTCCAACCCATTTGGGTTGGCCTCATTCAGTAGACCTTTGAAAGTTGTTTAGTGTCATCTCCTCGATCAGATTATAGGCTTCATCCAAAGTTTTGCTCATCAAGGTTCCTTCTGCCGCTGCATCAATAGTAGACCTTACAGATTGGGTCACACCATTATAAAGGGCTTGGATAATCATCCAACGCTGAATACCATGATGGGGGCACAAACATAATGGATCTTTAAAATGCTCCCAGGCTTCACAGAGCGTCTCATCATATTTTTTTATGAAGTTGGTGATCAGATTCCTTAGGCTTGCTGCTTTGCTTGGCAGGAAAAACTTGGCGAGGAATGCTCTTGTCAACTCATCCCTTGTGGTAATGCATTCTGATGGCAAGGAGTGTAACCAAGCCCTTGCCTTATCCCTCAATGAGAAAGGAAATACGCGTAGGTGAATCGCATCACTGGAGACTCCATTGAGTTTTAATGTGTCGCACGCCTCTAAAAAGACCGAGAGCTGTAGATTCGGATATTCCAAAGGAGTTCCGCCGAACTGGGATTACTGCACTACAGAAATGAGTGCCGGTTTGAGCTCGAAATTATTGGCATCTACAGCAGGGCGAGTGATGCTTGAGGCGATCCCTTGGACTCCAAGGGTAATGAAATCTCGAAGAGTCCTTCTTTGGTCACCTCTTCCTCTTGCCATGTTTGAATTCCTTCTTACCTCGTGCCTTTATTCTTCAATCCTTTTCTTTTTCCTGCTTAAGCGGAAAGTCCTCTCAATCTCAGGATCGGGTTCGTACGAGATTGGACTTCTCATAAACCAGAAAAAAATTCTGCAAGCACTTTAACCAACACTACTAGTACAGTTAAACAAGAAAAGAAAATAACAAAACAAAAAAAAAGGAACAATAAAATACTTAGTCACTTCCGTAAGACAACTCAACAGTTAACAGTTTAGTCCCTAGCAACAGCGCCAAAAACTTGATTGAGACTACTGCAAGCGCACATGTAGCAATAGTATAGATAAAGATATCGTTCCTCAGGGACTAATGTAACTTACTGAGTTTTGCCTATTAGAATGTGCTAAGCAAAATTCTAATTCAATTGGTTTTGATTTAACTATTTCTAATTCACTACTCTGAATCAATCAAAGAGAAAATATGTCTAGGAGTTCTCATAGGTATGAAAGAGTGTTGGATCAAAACAACAATCATGTGCTTTTTTCTATTCGGTTAATCTTGAGGAATTGCAATCTATTTAAAAATTTGATCTATTCTTTCGAAATCAATCAAATTTGCCTAAACTAAGCAAAAGTCGTTCTTTCAAACTAATTTTCCTTAATTCAAGTTTAATATATATTTGATTACTCTCTAGTCCTCCTAACTTGCAAATCTCTCTTTCGAGACGACTCCATGTTAGGTTTCATCAAGCAGTCCGACAACCAAATGTCACCTTTCAGTTTTTCATTTATTTGTTTCAAGTGATCAAGCAAACTTTGGCAAAAAATCTACTCACAACATGAATAACACTTGATAAACGAAATCAAACCAATCATGAAAATGAACACAATTCTACAAATTAAAACATGATCCAACTACACTTCCACAAACTACTAAATCCCTAGACAAAAGAAAACTACTCAAACATGATTAAGAAATAAACAAAACTAACCAACAATCTAACAAAATCTGAAAGAAAGGCTTGATTGAGATGGCCTTCAACCTAGGGCTTCAAACTGCCTCAAAAACCAAACACATACACTCAAGATTTCTCACCAAAACTAAAAATCAAACTAGAAACCTACAACATTTGAGAAAGAAAGAAACTAGGCTAAAGCACTAATCTATGCTTTTGTATTGTTCAAGGGATTGTCTTCTACTGCTGCAAAACAAAGCTATTTACAAAGGAGCTCGCTTAATCTCAGTGACACAGCTGAAGGAAGACGAAGAGGGAGGAGTTACAAGCTCACAACAGTCAGTGGCAAGTACCATGGTCTGACCGTGGTCTGGGCTGGAACCGATTTTTGCTCTTTTCTTGCTCCATAGGTGTAGCAACACATGGGTGTCCGTGGGGGAGGTCAAAATACATCTATTTATGGTCAAATGCTGGGTAAAAAAAGGCTACAAATCTTGCAAAACACATAAAACAAATATACCCAAGCATAAATCAAGAATATGAGTATAAATAATAACCTTAAGCACATAATTCTCTTAAAAATTGACACAAAATAGCCTTAAAATGATGTATACATTAAGCATTTATCACCAACCCTTCATGTTCTTCCTTCGATAACTGCTCATTTAGATATGGAATCTAGCTCTGGGGATCTCCGTGTGTGCCTTCGATTCTATAGCAACTTAAGCCTCTACTGGTCTTCAACAACACCAACCACCTAGTCACTGTCATGCATCCTCTGGCAGTAACCATAGAGCTAAGGTACTTGGAAGGTGGGCAGTATAAAACGACAAACGAATAAAGTGAAGAGTCTAAGGTTTTAGTATTTTATATCACTTGGAACTCCAAGGCATTATCGCCCCATTTATGAGAGCCCAATAACAACTAGTCTCTTTTCAACTTTTGTTATATATATATATATATATATATATATAAAAAATATATATATATATATATATATATATATATATATATATATATATATATATATTTTGCATGGTTCAATCCATTGCTTGCTTTCTAGCTTCCTGTCTCTCTCTATCTCTTTCCTATTTTTCAAAACTTTTAATGATATATGTTTCTACATTATGTGTTAAGGATTTAAAAAGGGCTATAATAATATTTTGGGAGTTTTAATTTTTGTCATGTTGTTTTGTTTGCAGTGACTTAAGTGCTTGGATAAAAATGTCACTCAACTTTTCAAAAAAACCAAATATGCCACTAGAACTATTACTATGCATCAACTGCCACTGAACAAGTTAAAATAATCAATTACTACCATAGAAATAGGTTGTAATAAGCCAAATAATTTAAAATTAACATTAACTAGTAATCTTTTTGCTTGGAGGAATTTAAAAAAAAAAGAAATTTAAAATGCCTCTCTAAGCTTTCCCTGCTCCGTTTCTGTAGAGTAGTAGTTAGTCTATGGTTTTTAAATTTAGGGTCACTCAAAACTAGTCTCTCTATAATTTTATAATTCAGGGGTAAGGCTGCGACATCAGACCCTCTATACCTTGCTTGGTAGCGAGATTTTGGGGGTTTTGCATTTGCATTTGGATTTGGAATTTAAAGAAAATGAGTTTTGTCTATTTCTCTTCCCTCCAAACCGAGCTGCTGGGTCTGCTTCTTAGTACTCTGTCAGACTCTCATTCTCTCTTAAAATTGTGGAACCCTAAAATTGAGATAGTGAGATACATTAGAGGCAGAAGAACGGAGGTGCAATTGATCATATAGAAGAACTGGATTAAAGTAGTAGATCAACAAAATTCGAGGTAAATATTAGGGTTTCGTAGATATATTTTTGAAAATTTGAATGCTTGCATATTGAAGAATTTATATGTTGATTGTGTCAATTTGGGTGTTGTCAAGCATGTTATTACGAAATTTATGTAAAGCACCCTGATTGAATAGGTGAATTATATAAAAATTGAAATTCCCACTTTTGGAAACCCTAATGCTCTTTAGCTTAGAAATATAATGTAAGTTGGTATTTTGTTTAATTTTTTTATATTTGTAGTGTTTAATACACAGAATGACATCATCTAGTTGTTGTAAATGGTAAGTATTTCATAGTGGGATATTTCAAAGGCTCTCTAATCTAATATGCATTGAGTGTGAGTGTAGTGAGGTAGTGGTTGACCCTGACTATTTAAGTGTGTATAATACAAAGAAGATTGTGTCAAAATTAGGGTATGTAGAGGATAGGACAGACTATTTACTTCTGTAAGTGAGACTTGCCAGTTGAGGATAGCTTGGCGGAAATTGAGAGTGATGCAGAGGTGAGAGAGCTAACAAGGTTGTTGACAAAGCTTGAGTATGTTTGTGCATATGTTGAACACATAGATAATGACAAGGTTGAAGGAGGGAGAGGGAATAAGGAGGGGAATGGGATTGAAGATGATGATTACTTTGCAGATGATGATGATGAATGTACTAATGGGTTATGGTCCGAGGGGGATGATGTTTTCTGTTCTGATGATGATGATGATGATTTAAAAAAAGGTGGGGAGGAAAAAAGGAAGTTGAAAGAGGTACTTGACGGTGAGAACAATGCTATAAATTTTGAGAAAAAGGATACATACCAAGATGGAGGACAGGAGATGTATCCAGATTTAAACAACCCGGATAGCCCCAATAGTGAGAGTGAAGATGACAATGATGGGAAGAAGAACAGTAGGAAAAGGAAAAGGAGTCTAAAGTGCCCAAGGTACCACATCACATCCTCCAGTATTATGAAAGATTGGAAGAAATTTAGGGATAAGAAACAACTGAAGGAAGCAGTTGAGAACTACATAATAATCAGAGGGTACCATTTGAAGTTCAAGAAGAGTGACAAGGGTAGGTTACAAGTATTTTCCTTAGGTGAGGGATGTAAATGGAGGTTGTGGGCTAACACTTACAGGGAGACATTCAGATTGCAACTAACTTTAAGAGTAGTGGACTTTATAATAGGTGATTATAGGGGATAGTTTGGGCAACTCAAGGATTATGTGTGGGAGGTGTACACGATAAATTCAAGGTCAATAGTGAAAGTGAAAACATGGAAAGATCCACAGGGTAGTACATATTTAGATTTCTTTATATATGCCCAGGATCATTAAAGAAAGGCTTCTTAGAGGGGGTATAGTAGGGTCCTATCATTGGATGCGTGCTTCTTAAAGGGTCCATAGGATGGTCAGATATTTTGTGCAGTTGGAAGTTATGAAAATGACTAAATGTACCCTGTGGCTTGGAGTATTACACATATTGAGAAGAAAGAGACTTAGGGATGGCTCCTGGAACACTTGCAAGAAGACTTGGAGATGGGTGAGGGACATGGTTGGACTATTATCTCTGACCAGCGATAGGTAAGAATTTTATCCTTGTTAATTTTTTATTAACCCTAATTTTTGGGTTAGTTAAAACAGTTTATAATTGGTTGCAAATTAAACATTCACTTATGCCTTTCTATGGGTTGGTTGACCGCATATGAGGTTGTTACCTACTGCTAAGCATAAATGTGTGTGACAAGCATATGTGTGCCAGGAATGTGTATGCCAACTTAAAGAATCAACGAAATGGGGTGCAATATTGGGATATATTCTGAAAAATTACAAAATCCACCAATGAAGTACATTTGAAAAGACATATTAATGAAATGCAAGCCTTATATATAACTGCTTGGCTGTTCTTGGGGAAAAAAGCGGTGCAAGATTTTCGTAGGATGTACTTTAAGCAACATGCAAAATGTGACTTAGTGGACAATAATATGGCTGAGATTTTTAATGCCTTTATTATGGATGCTACATATATACGTATTGTTTCAATGCTCAAGAAAATATCTAAGCATGTTATGAAAAGAATTGCATAAAAAAAAGCAATGGGCAGTATTTTTAAAGCAGCCAATTGCACCAAGGATTCTAAAGAAATTAGAGAAAATGATAGAGAATGAAAGGTTTTGGGAGGTAAACAAGGTTGGGGATAGGTACTATAGTGTCACACATGGTATAGAAGTCTTTATTGTGAGGTTGATTGAGAGGAGTTGCTTATGCAAGTCATGGGAGTTTAGTGGTCTCCTTTGTTTCCATGTTACTGTTGTTATGAAGAAAGAAATGTTAAACCCCGTGAAATTTGTCCATGATTGCTACTCCACTGAGTACCTTAAGATAACCTACTCCCATATTTGAGGCCCATCAATGGGAATGATATGTGGGAAATTGGCCCTAATGAAGTGATCACAGTTCTGTACTTCAAGCCTAAGAATAAAACCACATGTAAGTTCAAAATGAGGCCTGAAGCAAGGAAGAGCATCAAAGGCTTTGTATATAGGAAGGTTAGAAAGGATGGCGTCACGATGCACTGTTCAATTTGCGGTGGGTAAAGGCATAACAACTCCACATGCACTCAAAGGCCATCCAACCTCAAGGTAAATAAGAAGAAATTTTGCATTCTTCTACTTGTTTGTGGCAGTCTTTGAATAATGTGATTATATTTTGTAAATAAGAAGGCCTAACCAGAAGAGAGTTAGGAGGAATACATCTACTCAGCTAAATAATCAAGCATGCCCCTCAACTATTCCCCAGGTTAATAATGTAATTTATGTGTTTTATTGCTTGGATTACAAGCCCTTCTCACATTTTTTTTAATGATATAAGGTTGATGTCATTGTTTCACTTTCAAGTGAACCTCCCCTATCACAAAGTCAACCACCACCTACTGCTAAGAAACAACCAAGTGAAGATGAGAATGCCACCTTCACCACCTTAGACACACAACCACCTTCACCACTTTAGACACAACCAACTTCACCAATGTTATGAGGGAGAGACAACCCCCCAAGTGGCCACCATCATCAGCATATACTGAATCTAAAAAATTTAGAGTCATGGTCAGATTGCATAAGTCTACCCCAGGTACATCCAAGACTTTTAAATCGGATAAAGCCATCCTAGGCTCTACTATACAATCGTTAGCACCTACTGCACACAGACCTCCTAAGCCTGCTACTTCAGCATAAAGGCAATAGCTAAGAAGGTAAGGGAGAATGAGGACAATGTTGTTCCCAAAGAAGACCTATGTGGCCCTATGTAAGGGATTATGCTTAGCGGTTTAGGGATGTTGATGTCCTCCTTTTGTTTTGTCCAACTTTTACAGAACAACTTATGTTAATTATGTATTAGTGCACATAGGTCATCATTAATGTAGAGTCAGCATTAATGTAGAAATGGGTGAATATGTATTTTGCACATTTTGGGCATACACTCTTTGTAAGTGCACACATGGGTTAGGGTTAAAATAGAGTGCACTATGTTCTTTTGCTACTTAACAAAATATGAACAAAATGATGTACCCATTACATATTCCCCTTCAATTGCGTTGACTAGTTTCAGCTTGCGTTGTCAACTTTCTTGTAGTGTTTGCTTGGCATAAACTACATCAATAATATCAATTTTCTTATCATCAAGCAAATAATGTACATATCAACAACAGCAAAAGAAAGTGCACAATTCTATAATTTCATTTCCTTCAACTTGCTTTTCAATACATTCTTTTCCAAAGAAAATAAAGATTCAACTACAGCCACTGTAACCTAGCCTATTTTCACATACAACTTCCAACTGCAACTATAACTACCATAACAAAACCTAGTTTCAGTTCAAATAACTTCCCCTCCCCCTACCCCTCTTTAATATCGCAACAACTACAAATACAATTATCCCCCACATTATTAGTCTCTCTCTCATCTTATAGTTATTCAATTGCATCTTCAACCTTTTGTTCTTTATCATCAAAGTAACCACTACAAACCTCACCCTATCACACAAAGTATCAATCCAATCGAAATGATCACAACCTCCAACAATTCCAAACATTTTACACCCGGCAAATCTCCTTATGGGGTTCTTACTAGTGCTTCTTATCAAAATATCACATCTCTTGCCACATAAACAATGCCCCTCACAGTTTGAGAAGCAAGGATAAGATTTGCAAGCACTCGTTGGGCTTTGACTTGAGGAACCACACATATTTCACGCTCTTGAGGGTTGAATTTGTGACGGATTTGGGTTTGTCAACTCAATTTGCTTGGTTTTTGGGAGATTCACATTCAATTAATCTTTTTAGGGCTTTCATAACAAACCCTAGTTTCTGCAATTCGGGGGAGGATGAATGAAATGGAGGGAAATGTATTGAGGATGGGCATTAGTTGACCTATTCTCAATTTTCCATTTTTCTGATTTTATTTTTCAATTAACAACCACAAAAATAAATCAAAACTAAAATAAAATCTCCTACATTAGGTAAAAATGTGACATGATGGTATTTTTAAATTTCCTCTTAAAGTAGTGGCAATTGATCCATAATAATAGTTCAAGCGGCATATTAAAAAGTTGAGTGGCATTTTTTTCCCAAGAACTCGTAGTGACTTATTACCTTAAATGTAAAAAAAATTTAGAAATTATTGATGGTCAACTGGGCGTTCAACCAGAAATTCTTACGTTTTTACCCTTTTTATATCTTATTTTGTTCATAAATAACTACTGAATTAAGAATTAAATTGTATTTATTATATTTTGTAGGAATTTGGGAAATTTGATGAATGAATAATTTCTTAGAAAAAAAAAGGATTGAATCAAAAGGTGATGGATCAAGTAGAAGGAAAGAGGAGAAAAAAAAGAGAAGAAAAGCATGCCAAACGGCCTTAATATTCAACCCGCCTTCCCCTTCTCTTTCTTTTCTCTTTCTCATTAGAACGGGCCTGATCTTTCTTTTTGGCTTATTTGCCGTCATGGCCTAGTCTAGTGCTCCAACCCTATTTCACCTCTCCTAGTCACGTGCAACATCCGTGATGCGCCCCCTTTTCCCCTGCTAGTGTGTTCCTCCTTCCAAGCACAACCATGTTTTGAGACCCAACAACAAACACGAGTCCAATGTTCCCATGACCCAAGAGCTTCCCAGCTTTAGCCTAGCTCTCCCTTCACTTATTTCGCCCATGTGCCTCTCATGTGAACCCTAACCCTTTTTGTTTTTTTTAGTAATCTCCTCTTTCTTTTACTGCTACCCTATGATTCCTCTCTCTCTTCATTTCTCCATCTTCATGGCCTTTTCTTCCCGCTAAATGCATAACACCTTCCCCCCCCCCCCCCCCAATTTATGTGTTTTTTGCTCTCTTCCTTCATTCCCTTTCATCCACTGACCCATAATTACTTTCATCCAATCGTAACCTTCTTCTATATCATCATGATCCCTTTCTCTCTCATCAATTTAGACAATTAGGTGGGAAATGAAGGTGATTTGTTCAAGATACTAGGCAATTACAAATTGGGAGTTAATTAAAGAATTGACTATGGGGAGCTGTGAATTTGACCATAACAATTGAAACCTCAACTAGGGATGATGAAAAAAAAAAAGAGAAGTAGGAATTAGCTAGAGTAGCAGTAGTTTAATGTACAGATTTTGGGGGTTTTTTTGGGTCATTTTTCAATTTCTGATCTCGTTCTAGATTATCAATTTTGTGTAATTGATTTTGGGTTTGTTAAAATTGAGTGTGTTCTACTTCGATTATGTTGAGAGTTTAGGCATTGATTTTCGATTTTACTAGATTTTTGGGTTGAATTTCGGTTTTGTTTGATTCCCCTATTTCGATTCGAGTTTCTGGGTTTGTTCTTGGTTTCGCCTTATTACTCTGTTTTTGCTTTGGTTTTGCTCTCATGCTCTTGTTCTACCTCCTTTGCTCGGATTATCTTTTTTGGGGTTGAGATATGATTGTGAGAAAACCTCCACTGAAGGGCTTTAAAATTGAGTACTCATGTTTATCATTCAATTTTTGCTGCTTTATTATCAAAAAATTTGCTCTTGGGTCTATCAAGGTTTGGGTAAGTATTTATCTGATCCAACAAATTTAGATAAATGTTTTTAGGCCCATCAAGGTTTGGGTTATTTTTTGCGGGCCAAATCCGGCCACAAATGTTAGATTTTGGATGGAAAACTAACGTGACCCAACTTCGTGACAAAAATACCCTTGAACATATTAGAACTGGCTGCAAAATTGTGAGAGTGCAGCTGCTTTTTAAAAAAGAAAAAAACCATAATTTCCCACCCTATCCCACCATTCACATTGTTTGCATTTGCTTCTCTTCGACATTCTTTCCTTCCCGACTCTACTATCTTTCTCTTCAAAAACCCTATCTACCCCATTTCAAACCAAAGGCCCACATCAATTAGGCGCAAAGAATCTTATCTGCAAAGTTGAATGAGTGGTTGAAAAATGGGTTCAAAGGTCCCTACATCGATAACAACATCAGATATAGCGAGGGACGAGGGAAAAGGGAAAGCTTCACTTCAAAAGGTACCGTCGTTTCTTGAATTTTTAGTTTTGTTGTGAAATATGGGGTATTTGTATATATAGGCGATTGATATAGGGATTTGGGGGGTTTTTTAATTAGGGTTTTGGTCAGCAATTTAGGGATTTGGACTTAATTCAGTGCCAACTTTGAATAAAATACTCCCAAAATGGGGATTTGGGCTTAATTCAGTTGTTAGAACCTAGTTTTTTATAAAAAAATTTAGGGTTTTGTAACCAAATTAGCATTATTCAAGCAATATATTGACATTCACCTTAAAAACATTAATTTTGTAGAAACGATGACTCTGAAATGAAGACCTGAGCTTGGGGTTAGAGATTCGTTATTCTATTAGGAGTATTTAGAAATCTAGGTTACTTGTTTTCTTTGTATACTGAAATTAAATTTGGTTTCTTTGTAGATTGAAGGGGGAAGGATTTTGTGTATTTTGTATGAAGGACATAGGGTGGACATACCAAATGTAGAGCTAGAAGAGTATCAAAGGTTTGATCTTACTCGGGATGCAAAGGCTCAACTTTTAAAGGAAGGGCACGAACCACCTAAATTCTTTGGGTTTATGTTTGGTTGTGCTGGTGGTAGTAAAAGGAAGCTTCACTTGATGTCTGATGATGATTGGCTACATTTGACTAGTAAATGGAACTATGCTAAAGGAGTTATTCCAATATACGTACTAGCTACCCCTGCCCTTTCTAAACACTAGGCCATTAGTAGTAAGTTAGAAGTAGCCCAAGGAAGGCAGAGTCAAACTGGGTTAGATGTAGAGGACCCTTAAATTGTTAAAGGTCCACTTAAAAAATGCTCATTCCTTAAGTGACAGTGATGAGGATGATGTTGATGTACTTGTAGAAAATGGATATGAAACTTTATTATCTGCGATACAAGCCAAAAAGTGGCTCATAGTTTGATATGTACTCCACATACCCAACCCAAATCACCAACAAATCCTAGAAGAAGTCCAAGGTCTACTACTGCTGGCCCATCTTCTGTTATTCCCAAGTCTTCACCTCAATAATCTTTCAAAATTAGACAACTAGTGAACTCTGAAAATGTCTTGCAATCATTGAATTCAATTTTGACTATAGACTTGTCTGCATTCTCAAATTCGAAACAATCCACCTCATCATGTTAGCCTAGTGATACTTATGAACTTGTTGACCCTTCCTCCTCTCATGTCAAGCAAACAACCTCTTGGTCCTCTTCTTCATTGCCTATTGCTGCCTCTAAATCCACGTAAGTCACAGTCTATGCCTCCTTATCTGAGTATAAAAAGCTACCTCTCAACCAACTGCCCTTATCCCCTCATCACACTATAACAAAATTGCCTCTCAACCTACTATCCCTGCCTCCTCATCTAAATGTAAAAAAGTTGCCTATCAACCAACTGCCCGTGGCTCCCTATCTCATAGTAAAAAAACTACCTCTAAAGTTAAAAAAGGTGATTCTGAGTCCAAAAAAGGGCATTCATCTCATTCCAAAGAAGGTCTTTCATTAGAAGATATAGATATTGGGTTAGGAGGGCTAGAGTCACATGATTTAAGGGGATTAAGTCAACCAAATATCAATGCTGAATATGAAGCGGGAGATGTTGGTAATAGTGTGGATGAATATCCTAGTACTGATGATGATTCTAGGTGCAGTAAGGATGATGTTGTTGATAATCCCTCCTCAGAGGATAAGATCTCTAGGAACATTGACACAGTTGATGTTGATGATGATGGTAATCCTACTATTAATTTATGGAACAAGATTTACCAAAATGGAAGCATGTGGGCAAGGAATCCAGATGGTTCTGTATCAATTAGTGTTGGGGATGTGTTCATTGACAAAGATCAATGGAGTAAGTTGATAAGAGAATATGCTATTCAACATGGATTTTATCCGCAGAGGATAAAAATTGAGAGGTGTAGGCACATAGTAAGATGTAAGATGGCTGACTACGATTGGAGGGTACATTGTAGAAGATTGCTTAATGGTGTAACATGGCAAGTGAAGTCTTTGAACGGGAAGCATACATGACCTAAATTGCATCACATGATGGCTTCTTGTTCCCGAGTTTCAAGTGAATTACTTGTAATTTTCAAAGAAAATTCAACTATGGACTACTTGACAATGCAAAACAGTATCATTGAGAGGCATAAGATTGCAGTTTCCTACTCATGTTTGTCAAAGAGCCAAAAATCTCCTCAAAGACTTGGTAGAGGGGAACCAGTAGGAATCTTCTTCAAGACTGCCTTAGTATATTGAAGTTATGAAGTAGAAAAACCTAGGCACAATAGCTTCATGTATACTAATATATAATACTAATCTTTTAATAACTAGTCTTTCCTAAATTCTCATTAATTTGAACTTTTCAGCCGTTCGATTTACATAACAATAAACAACAGCAGTTGATTTTAACACCTCATCCACAAATAAATTAATCACTCCAATGCATCTGCTTAGGCACGTACTACCCATGTACCCCGAAACTTCCACTGACCTCTCTTATTCTCTCTCTCTCTCCCCCTTGCCGCTCTATCTCTCCTCACCGTACCCAGAAAATAATGACTCTGAAATTGGCCAACATGCTTGTCTTCTCTCTCTCTATCTCCACAAATCTCCATTTATGGCCTTCCCATAGCTACCTTTTATGGCCCCTCTATCTCTCTCATCATGGAACTCACCCACAATTCCCCCCATTTCTTTTATACTTTTCAATAATAAAGTTGATTTCTGGGTTTTTGTTAGTAGTTGTTCATCCCTTTTCTTGGGTTTTCATTTGTTTGTTATGGTTTTCAATGTTTTGGTGATTTCCAGATCCACGGTAGAACACACCCGATCTGCCAATCTCAGCAACACGCATGACCTTTTCCAGTTGCTTATTTATTTTATCAAAGGTCTCCTGCAGGCCCACCCAGTCATTGATTTTCATGGGGTTCTTTCTCTGTTCAATAGTAGCATTCATCTCTTTGAACCGTTTATCTTTGGCTGAGACAACAACTTGGTTTTGGCCATCCGAGTCATCATGGTCACTATCATCTGATTGCAGATAGTTGTTTCTAGCAGCAGCCACACCAGAGTCTCCACCGTGACCTTCACTATCACTATATTCACTCACTTCCTCCTCCTCCTCCTCCTCCTCAGTGTCACTATCACCCTAAAAAACCAGAAACAGGGATGCAATTCAGAGTTGGTGTTCACTGATATATAGATAAGAACTACCAAAATTATAGATGTGAAAATGAATGGCAATATCTGAGGTATACGAACATATCCCCATTACTTCTATACCCTTTGTTGATGAAGTTTATTTCTAGGTTTTTGTTATTTGTTGTTATATTTTCTGGGTTTTTATTCTTTTTTATGGGGTCCAATGTTTTTGTGACTTTTAGATCCCCGGTAGAAGAGTGCAGATAAGGTGCAAAAATGGCGGCAGTAACATCTAGATTTCAATATCTCTCCAATAAGAAGCCCCCGCACTTCAGGAGCCAGCGATTAAATGGCGGGCAAGTTTATGGCCAGCTTCACCCAGTGACCAAGATCAACTGCTAGAACCAATTTACTTGGCTCTTGGACCACCTTCTCTGCCATGAAGACCTTAGGCTTCACCAATGTCCAGATCGTGGCTGGAGAACCGTACGCTTGACCCTATTGCCGGGAGGACCTTTGGGTTGTTTAGGCCTCACTTTACACCAGATTATGATATTGGTATCATGATGGGCCTACAGCCAAGGTAAGGATTCATTTTATCTTTTTGGATTCTTAAGAATTTTAGTCTGTGAAATCTAAAACTAACATGAAGAGGGTTTTCATTCTTTTTTTATGGGGTTCAACATAATATATATTTGAATTTTTTTTTAAAAAATAAATTTGATATTTATCCACCACACTCTTATGCACCTACAAACTTGCCGCCTACATCGCCCTTACTCACTCACAAAAAATTAACTGCTCGTAGCTCACTGTTTTCTCCTCATATGGCATTATTTTTAGCTCTCACAAGACTGTCAACCCCCTCTTCCATCTCTTACACCATCCACAACTCATCAATCGGGTTATTGAACACATATTTTCCAAGCGTTTTGATCTTCCTAGGTACACATAATCACATTGAAAAAACCTTACACCCTTGGATTTATGCATTGTCAATCATGTAAAAGTTTGTGGATCTTCCTAGGTAAATTTGTCAATTTTAGTCATTGTATGATGTTTTGTATTTTTTTATTGCAGGATACATTGGAGCTAATCTTCTCGAACCTGTATGTCCACCTCAATCTCCTCCAACATTAAGTATTGGTCTTCTTGAATTCTTGATTTTGGGGGTGGGTTGTTTTTTTGTTTGTGGGTAAGTGCATATGTATCTCTGTTGTAGATTTTGGCAGTATGTTTTGGGCATTTTTGTGTTTGGAGGTATCTGTGAGTCAGTGAAAGGCCACACTGATTCGATCTTATTTGCTTTCCTTTCTTTGTGTGGGGGTGGGTAGAGGAAGAATATAGAGTTAAGAGATTTCCTTTGATTATTTATTCTTGACTCTTGAATGTTGAAAATTTCATGTATACATGTTTCCAATACATTGAGCTACACAATTCATGCTTAGGGAAATGGTGCTGTTTTAGTTTTTGCTTACCTCCATGTTCATTTAGGTGGTTTCTGTTGGTTATTTTTATTGATTCTGGCTAATATTGGATGATTGCATTCTTTGTTTGCATATTTTCTAATAAATTTATGGTGTGTAATCACTTATTGTTGTGTGAATGTTGTTGTCTTGATCTCTATATACCTTATTACGTCGATTATATCATATCCCAGTTTTCAAGGGGTTTGTTACTTATCCAGTGGTCATACTTTGTTCGTAGCTATTTAGTTTATGTCACTTAGCACTCCTGTATTTTATTAGGTGTTATTAACAGTTGTCATATAATTTGTAAAATTGGAAACTCCAGAGTGAATTACATTGGAGTAGGCTGAGGTGTCCAACCACGTAAATTTTGTATCTATTACTTTTTTATGCTCTTATTTTTGAACATATTTTTGTATGAATCAAGCCAGGCTATGTGTGATTACGTCTATAAGTATATGGCATGGATAAGTGTTTATATTTTAATTATCTTATCTTAAAATTTCCTCACTCCTTTACTATTGTTTCGGGGGAGGGTGACTTCTGCCCACCATGACAATATGGATTGTTAGATGTGAATAGTTCAAATTTTGAAAAATTTGACCACTAATAATCCAACAACCTTATGAATTTTCTAGATATTTATTCCCAGTAGTGTAGGGAGTAGATTGTATTTTTAAATTATGTGAACTTTTAAATGCTTTTTGTTGACTTGAATTATATGTATTTGTAATTTTTAGGCCTAATATCATTTGAATTTGCCTAAAAAATGCAATATAAAATGACCCTAGATTATTGAAAGGTTCAAAGCCCTAACTCCTTTTGAAGTTCGGATTATTAAATGGCATTATTTGATTCATTTTAGTATAGTTTTATGTTGCACTAAATATAACGTGAATAAATTGTTTCTAATCATCATAATTTTCAATCATTTTCTTTTAAAGAGAAAATTCTACGCATGGTGGGGTTTAATTTTTTTTAATAGCTTAGTGATTACCTCTAAATACTTCCAATTATCCAAAACCTATCACGAAACTTTCCTTAGTAAAACTTGCATTAAAATTAGAAAAAATTGCCCAAATCAATAGAAAAGTCACTTAAATTGTTCAATTATTCAAAAATGATCTTATGAAAATGATATTTATTAATTTTTTCGGCAACTTATTTCATATTTTTGTTTAATTATGTAAACCAATGATTTATAGCTTAATTAATATCTATCTCTATACTATGTTATTATGGACACCATGACAGTATGTAATGTTAGATGTGAATAATTTAAATTTTGGAAAATTTGAACACTAATAATCCAACAACCCTATGAATTTTCGAGATATTTATTTCCAGCAGTGTGGGGAGTAGATTGTATTTTTAAATTATGTGAACTTTTAAAAGCTTTTAGTTGACTTGAATTTTATGTGAGTTGTCTAGATATTCATCAATTGTGGAGCTGTTAAATAAACTTCCTAAGATTTAAATAAACTTCCTAAGATTGTGACTTGAATTTAAATAAACTTCCAGATACAGATTTCGTAAGATTTTTGTTACTCTATCTAGGCTATCCTAATGAATCAGTAGAACTGACAATTGTAGAAGATGAAGTAAACGAAAATAAACGAAAGAAATTAGTAGGAAAGGGAAAAGTTGGCTTCTCAATTTAATTTCTTCAGATGCGTGCAAGTGAATTAAAGAAATGCACAAGGAGACTCGAACATAAATGTCAGGGATTAATATCTATAATTAAGCAGCTTCACCCGCAGATATCGCCCTAGAATCTTGATATCTCCTTGAAACGAAATATTACGCTTGCTAGATTGCTCGTAATGTAGCTTCAGCCCTGTATATCACCGTGAGTTTTCAATGTTTACCTTAAGAACAATTATTACATAGGCCACCTTGGTCCAGTTATTGTTGGCCTACATTAAAGATTACCACTTGTGGCTTTGAGGGGACCACATGTCAAGGATAAATCCAAATTTAAGTAGCCAGCATACTCCCTCTATCAACCTCAATCTCGATGACTATACAAGCCAGACAGTATGGTTCCTCCTTCACCCTTTAGGCAATGTCAAAATCAAAGGCTACAACTTATGGCCATCAAGCACCCCGAGATCAAGTTTAACAAAGCCAAAGTAAAGTTGATCAGATGGCCTCAGTCCAAATGGCCCATGAAAACACAACAGACACTACATCAATATCCCCTTGCCTTCATGCTGCTCAAATTAATGCGTATAACTCACATAGCCAGTCAAAGGAAATATTACACCACCTCCTTCAAGGTTGTCAAGCAAAACATAACAAGAAAAAAATTCATGTCTATGTATTTATAACATACATTGCATAATACCCCGGCTAACAATGTCTGGCTAAGCCGTCAATGGTCCCCGAATAAAGCATCCAAATCAGCCCTTTGGCATGCCCAAATCAAAGGCTACAACTCACATGCTGCACAGCGACCCTTACTCTTCATCGATTTGTTCAGTATCTATTTGTACAATAATTCAACTTAAATTCTTTATGGTTAGTTTAATAATGTCGTTGCTTAACTTGAGATCTCAGTGCTAGGAAACTTATCTTTGTTGTATTATGTTTTTTCTTTGACAAACATATAAAATAAAATTTGTTTGTACACAGTCAAACCAACTTTAACATCACCATAACAAAACTCATATGTCATTTATGTCTAGGGGAATTTGAGGTAACTATGGTGACACATGACAGAATTTGTTATTTCTGATGCTTTACATGTGCGGTAGTTTGTACTTTAAATGTGAATACATTATGAGTTTCCCCTTTTTTGGGTATAATTACATTTTCCATCTATAATGTGCACTAAACCTTCATAAACTAAACCCATACATCATAACAGACATTGGATCAAATCATCCACCATATACCTAAACTCTTCCACTATTAGATGTTCGTTTTTTATTCTTAATCTATAGTCTACTCCCATTAAAGATAAGCGAGCCAACTAATTTTCTTGCCTATTATTCATTTGCAGTCTCTTCTTGTATGCCTGCCCTTGATATTGATATTTGTTGAGGTTAGTTTGTCATATTACTATATTCATTATGTTCGCGTATCATTCTTTGTTTCTATTCCATTGCTTTAAAATTTCCCTGTGGGAATAATATGCACATATTTGTTACCAATATACGAAGTATGGTATGCGTTATAAAAAAGATATTGATATTAACATGGGAACTTCCACCCTTCTATACAGATAACCCATTGTGTACATCTCCACATGAATTAAAACCAAGATTTGATATATATACTATACTTACCTTTGGTTAAGATGAAAAACCTAAAAACCAACATTAAAGAGAATAATAATTCCACATACAAACATTATCACAATATTTATGATGTAAATAATATATGTATATAATTAGTAATTACTATACTTAATGTAAATAATATATGTACATAATTACTATATCGCGTATTTTGTTACTAGAAATTGTTTACTTACATTATTTATACTTACATATCAAGCAAATTAAAAACACCATTTACATTATCAAACTTTGTGACACTCCTAAAATTCCTTCAATGAATAATAAGTCCTTTGTGAAATAAGAAGCAGTATTGTCAATATTTTGCATAGTTCATTTCTTAAATATTATATACACAAAACATAATGTACAACACAATATAACCTAAAAGAACATGAGATCGAGGAAACTTCTATACAAAATCATACTATGGGAGTCATATTTTGACAAACAGTTACATACATTTACATACCAAGCAAATTAAAGACACCCTTTACATTATCAAACTTTGTGACACTCCCAAAATTCCTTCACAAATCTATACACAATCATACTGTATAGGGGGAAAATATGTTACTAAATAGTCTATGTATGCAACTAGATATGCTTCATTGAACAACAAAATGATGAACTTTTACCTAATAGAGCACATAATATTTCTGAAGTAGTGATGGAACTGGAAGCGGTGAGAGCACTGTAAACAGGCTTCGAGCGAGACTTGCTCGACAAAACGCAAGATGGAGGCTATTTAGTCGGTGTAATCCATATCACACACAATCGCAATTCGTTGCGGAATGCGAACGCTATTAGTCACAATCTAGAGAAATTCAACTAGCAATTGCACCTAGCACTCCACCTGCAAGAAGGTTCTTAAGCTGCTCGAATTTCACGGGAACTTTGGTTTCTTGTGGCCACTGTCGAGCGAACATGTGGTTGAATGGGAGAGTTGCAAGAGGTAGTGTGTCACAATGTCGATTCATGATATGTTGTCATAATGGACGTGTTATGTTACCGGCATCGCCACCACCTCCTCTAGTGCTAAACACATTGTTGAATCAACCTAATTTTCTTGATAATATAAGGATGTATAACTTCATGGTATCATTCACATCAATGAGTGGAGCTATCGACAACTCTGTAATGGATGGGCATGGTCCTTACTCCTTCAGAATAAGTGAAAAGAATTACCACCGAATTGGTTCATTACGCCCTGTAGAAGGATAGCGACCCAAATTTGCTCAGCTATATATCTATGACACACATGACGAAGTTTAAAATAGATGTTGGGCTTTAAATGGTCAACAAAGTGTACGTGGAGTTGATGAGGAAACATTACGGGCTTTACAACGTATGTTTGATGCTGTGAACCCTTATGTGAAGGTTTTTCGCAATGCACATGATATCTTCGAGGCTGATGATGTGATTAATTTAAGTATTCGCATTATTAAAGCACGTCCTGGAAGACAATACACACTACTTACTGCGGATGAAGTTGCAGCTCTTATAGTTGGGGGAGGTGACATTGGAGGTGAAGAGTATCGAGATATTATTGTTCGAAAAATCGGCGAAAATTTACAGCGAGTATATGAAATGCAACCATCGGATATGCCCCTTCAATACCCACTAATATTTCCTTATGGAACATATGGTTTTTCGGCTTACATTCCATGTGTGGGGGGATCAAGTAGTAATCGAGTAATGGTAACAATGAGAGAATTCTATGCATTCCTCATACAATATAGGCTTCATGAAGAAAACATTCTACTTCAATGCGGCAGATTGTTCCTTCAATTTATTGTGGATTGTTATGCTGTGATTGAGGCTTAGAGGTTACTATATATCAAAAATCACCAAAGCACACTGCGAGCAGAATTATACAGCGGCTTGCAAGATGCAGTGAAAATGAGGGTTATGCAGTGGCAAAAAGGTTAAGACTACCTGCATCATTTACAGGTGGGCCACGTTATATGAGACAATATTTTTTGGACACAATGGCCGTCTGCAATCAAATGGGCTATCTAGATTTTTTTTATCACATTCACTTGCAATCCTAACTGGCTAGAAATCCAAGAAGCTCTAGCACAACAACCAGGCCGATATGCGAATTACTGACTAGACATTGTTGCTCGAGTATTTCGCTTAAGGCTAAAAGAGCTAAAACGAGACTTCAAAGAGAGAAATCTTTTCGGCAAAGTCATTGCAGGTAATGTTGTCATCTAACCATGTCATGTATTTAGCATTATATTAAATCTCAATCTTGCTTTATTTATTGGTATTTATTTTAAACCTCATAACCTATACTCATCCATTACATTTGTAGATATACATGTTATTGAATTCCAGAAATGGGGGTTACCACATGCCCATATATTATTAACCCTTGCAAGTGAGGACAAGCCTACGTGCACTGAAGACATCAACCGTGTTACATGCGTAGAGTTCCCTCATGAAGACATTGACCTCCTCGCATTCGAAACTATTACAAGACATATGATACATGGTCCATCTGGCACTGACATCCCTTATGCTCCATGCATGGATGGTAACACGTGCCCAAAGCATTACCCTAAGAGTTTTTGTGATAAAACCATTATTGAAGAAAATGGTTTTGTGAAATACATGCGTCAGGATGATGGTCGAAGTGTAAGTATTCATGGTGAGAGAATGGACAATAGATGGGTCATACTATATACCCGTGATCTGTGTGTCAAATATGATGCACATATTAATGTAGAGCGATGTGCACAAAAGAAGGTCATTAAGTACCTTCACAAATACATGTATAAGGGAGCTGACAGAGCTACCATAGTGATTGAAGACAACGTTCAAAATCCTCAACAGGGGATTGGTCCTCTTAGCTATGAAGACATCAACAAGATTAAACAATACTTGGATTGTCATTATATGTCACCAGTGGATGCTGTTTGGAGAATATTTGAATTCGAGATCACGCAACGTTATACCTCAGTTGAACTATTGCAATGCTACTTGCCGAGACAGCAATAAGTTATATTCAATGATCGTGATCGACTTCCCAGAGTTGTGGAAAAGGAGCACAGAGGGTTACTATGCTCATAGGTTGGTTCATTACGAATATTGAAGATACTGAAGCAAGACGTTACACTTATGCAACATTCCCATCTTATTATGTATGGAATAAAGGAATGAGGAAATGGACTAAAAGAAAACAAAGGGTATGCATCGGCCGACTGCCCTATGTTCACTCTAACATGGGCGAGAGATACTATCAGTGAATGTTGTTGCGCATTGTTCATGGAGCTACATCATATAAGGATTTAAGAACCGTCAGTGGAATATTATATTCAACTTTTAAGGAAGCTTGCTTGGCACGAGGGTTGGTTGATGATGCTAATGAGTGGCATGAGGCACTAGTAGAAGCATCACTATGGGCAACAGGGGCTGAACTTTGGAGTATATTCTATTCCATGCTTATGTTCTTAGAAGAGTCTGACCCCCATTGATTGTGGGAGCAACATTGGGAAGACCTTACTGATGATTTACAAAGACAAATGGAGAAGGATCTCAGAGACCATAGTTTACAGATTACTGTGGAACAACGACAGGACCTTGGACTTTATGGAATTGAGATGATTTTGAATAAGAATGGCAGATCATTAAGGGACTACCCTCCTATGCCTTTGCCGTCACCTAATCTGGTGCATCAACTTGGTAACAAACTTATTAGAGAACAACTTGATTATGATCAAGAACAAGAAAAACATAACCTAGAAATGTTGCTACCAACATTGAATTCAGATCAAATGCGAGTTTTCCAATTAGTTATTCACGCAAATGAACATGGAGGAGGAGGTTGCTTCTTTATTTATGGCAGTGGGGGAGCTGGAAAAACATATCTTTGGAAAACTATCGTAATACATTTTAGGTTAAAAGGCTTGATTGTGCTATTCATGGCATCCTCTGGAATAGCTGCATTATTATTACCTTTTGGGAAAACAGCTCATTCAATGTTTAAGATACCAATTGATGCAAATGAGACATCCACATGCTCCATTTCTGAACAATCTCAATTAGCACAGCTAATTAGGAAAACATCACTTATCATATGGGATTAGACTCCCTTGACCATCGCTACACGGTAGAAGTAGTTGAACAGTCTTTACGAGATCTATGCAATTAGAACCAAACATTTGGGGGGAAAATGTTCATTTTTAGAGGTGATTTCAAGCAAGTACTTCTTGTTGTTACAAAGGGTAGTAGAGTAGATATTGTTGCATCTTCAATATCAAGGGAAACCTTTTGGTCTTACTGCAATATTCAACACCTTAGAACCAACATGCACCTTATGCATTCAAATTTCAGTGACAATGAACATGAGCGATTGCGAAGTTTGCAGAATGGACTTTGAATGTTGGTAATGATCGTTTGCAAGGATACACATTTTTAGGTGGTAGTGAACTGAATTGGATAGAGATTATTGATGAATTTCTCATTAAGAATGACAATAACGGCCTCATGAACTTGGTCGAATTTGTGTATCCAGGTTTAGTGGAAAGATACAGAGAGGAGTCATACTTTCAGGACCGTTGTATATTGGCCCCCCTAAACACTAATGTGTATGAAATAAATTCTAAGATTCTATCAATGGTTCCCGGTTGTAGCCGTACATACCTGAGTTCTGACATATTCCTACCAACTAACATTGATTCCATTATTGATGACATTAATCCACCAGAGATGCTACATGGTATGAACTTTTCAGGATTCCCGAATCATGAAATTTAGTTGAAAGTTGGTGTCCCTGTTGTTCTACTAAGAAATCTGGACCCATCAATTGGGTTGTGCAATGACACTCACTTGATTATTGAAAGACTTGGTAGTAAGGTTGTCCAAGCCAAAATCTTGACTGGAAAAAATATTGGGCAAGTAGTGACTATCCCACGGGTTGACTTTAGTCCTTCAGCTAAGGATTTACCATTTGCCTTAAAGAGGATGATTCCCTCAGAAATTGGATTTTACAAGGACAATTAATAAAAGTCAAGGTCAAACATTACAATATGTATGAGTTTATCTCCCAAAACTTGTGTTCTCCCACGGTCAACTATATGTAGCTATCTCTCGCGTCACCTGTCTTTTAGGGCTGAAGTTCCTAATTCGCAACAAAAGGGATGTGCTTCACAACATGACTAAAAATATTGTCTACCATGAAATTTTTAATGGCATTCCTGATGCTTGCTTAGTCCCTTCTAATCATATAACAATGGTGTTATTTACATTACTATTATTTCCTTCACTATCATGATGTGTTTACTACATTAGATTATACTAATCTATTTTCTTTTTTTATTTATAATTACAGATATGTCAGGTTTAGTACATACTTCTATGCCTATATGTGCCATTAACCCTTGCAATAGACCTGTCACCCTAATTGTTTGACTCGTGCGATCAATGACGGTTCGAGTATATGAGCAACGCACACTGTGGAAAGTTATATTCATGGACTATCAGGTATTGGTTTATTTAAGTTGCTAAAAATTTTCCCACCATGTACAAGTATATTGCTTATCAATGTAGTTCATTGTTGTATAGTGTGATGAGATATTCACTAGCATAGAAGGCGATGGTGAAATTAATCGATGGAGATCTATACTCGATGCTGGTAAAGTTTACCACATCTCTGGGCTCTTGGTTAATGCTATGATAGATAGAGAAAGGAATGTGGTCAACAACAATTTGAAGTTGGTTTTTACGCCGAGATTGAGACTTCTTGGCGTGGTTGAGGATTATCCTGATATTCCTTACCAGCACCTACCACCTTGTGTGTCGTTCACTGATGTCCCTCAGCATCTATGAACACGTGACAATGTTATATGTATGTATAATTTAGACGGTGAACTTAACTACCTATATTTCTATATGTGTTTCCTCTCAAGTGTCTATAACATTTTCATATCATTTTGTTGTATAGACGTCATCGGCATGGTAGTGGAAATATCTCCTTTAGAAATGACAAGGAACAGGGGCACTTCAAGGCGCGAATTATTACTTTGTAATTCCATTAGTATAGATTTTTCCTTATCTATTAATGCATGTTACTCTCCCTAACATTAGTACATCTAATTCTTATATGTAGCATGCGCCCGTTGAGGGTAACTTTATGGGGAGGTTTTGTGAAAGTTGAGGGCACCTATCTTCAACAACATTTGAGTACTAAAAATATACTTCTTGTTTCCAGAGTGTACATTAGAGATTATCATGGTACCATCACATCCAATTCATATACTTTCACCCATCAAATTTTTTAACATCACTATGATGGTATACTTTATCAATATGTTTTCTCGCATACAATATACTTTTAGGAATATCGGTTTCTACTTTACCAATTAGTAGATTGTTGATTAACTCGGACATTCAAGCAACAGAAGACTTTGAAGGATGGTATATACAACCAATAACATTAGTTTTAGTTTCCATTTCCCTCACAAGTTATATACACTTGTTCTCACACATGTTACCCTCCCTACATGTATTAGGTTCTCTGGCACCAAGGGTGTGATGACCCATTTTGATTTCATGCATAAGAGATAGTTACGTATGTATAATCTAGAGTAGTTGTTCGTTGCTCAAAGGATTAGATTATATGAATATGCATCTATGCGAAATGTAAGTGAGAAATTTCCCTTACAAATATAACTTTAAGCTTACATATATTCTTTTAACAAAACATAATCTTTGAAGTTTACAGTATATGCAGGTAAGATATTTCTGACTTTTTGAATACATCAATGAAATTCATCCGTTGATTTATGATGCCTACACTAATTGCAAAAAAAGTGACCACTCTTATGTATTCGCTCTGAATGTACCTTACTGTACATGTCAATCTCCAAATTTGACACAAAAGAGGTTTGCGTACTTGGTTGCCTGTTGTTATGTACTTTGTTGTAGTTTTCCAAATGCATGTTTGCATTATTATAACTATCCTGTGCTATTTAAAATTATAGGTACATCTTCAGAGTTTTCTTGCAAGATAATACAGGTTGTAAAGAGTTTACTATTCTTCATGAGGATGCTCGAATTCTTTTACATACGATGACTACCCAGTTGGATGTGTATGCAGCGCAGGTATTACAGTTTTCCCTACGTATCATAGTTTACACAATTTATTGTTTTATTATTGACTATCGAATGTTAATATTTTCTACACCCATATGGTCATCTTTCGCTTTATGCGATTATAGATGATCACGTAGGTCAACCATGGGTATTTATCATGGAGCCTCCACGTCACTATGAAGTAGAAGTTTCTATCGCTTTTATTGCACCAGTCAATTGGGAGGAAGAGGTTTATTACTTACGAAACACTAATGTGAGGTACACCAGGTAGACCACGTATAAATATAAACTTCAACCCCATCATTGTTATTCAAATTATTTCTAAAACTTTATTTCCTCTATAGGTATGAAAGGAGGAGGTGGATTATTCATCATTGGCGTCATAGATTGGCTACTCATCATGTTATTTAGCATGGTTTTTGTCATAATCACTATCTATTATTTCTATCATACTATTATAAACCTTTTTCTAAGTCATGTGGTTTTTAATTGTTAATCCCAATGGTTATATACGAAGTTGCTGTCCACATATATTTTGCATTGATTATTCTTTCATCTTTTGTAAATTATAATATTAACTACGTCTACAATGGCTATCGGTTCATTACTTGCATAGTATATGTCATGAAATATCTATTTTAACATGCACTGTGCATAGCACAGGTCCAGACTAGTGTATTACTAAAGGTCCTGAAAATGCATCCACCTTCAAGAGACTGCTCATATCATTTGAGGCTATGATGACTGGCTACAAAAGTTTATTGGAGCTGATGGCTGCTTCTTTAAAGGCCCTCACAAAGGAGTATTGCTGATTGCCATGGGTTTGGACACAAACAATGAGTATTTTCTACTGGCCTATGGAGTTATGGTGCAAGAAGATTTCAGTAACTGGGCCAACTTTTTTTAGGGCATTAAGACTATGCCTCAATGGAATTGATTTGTCCAAGTTAACTTTTATCTTTGTTAGACGCAAGATAATCATTTACTATTTATTCTTCACCATCTGACTTGCTGTTACCTACCTAAATAACATTGTGTTTAACAGTACTTAAGGGGATGGTGGAGATAGTCCCTAACAGCAAGAGAATGATATGTGATGTACATTACTGTAGGAATTTCCGCAAAGATCACCTAGGTGACATCTTAGAAATATTATTCAATCTCATTTGTGGTTGGTCTTGTTTTGCTATCATTCAATTCATCTAACCTCACATCTATTGTCCGGTTATGTTTTGCACGTGTAAAATTGCACCTTCTATAGCTTATAATGCTTACACAATGCATGTGTATAAGCAAACCATGGATGTCATTAAAAGGGAGAGCAAAAAAGCCTATGAATGGCTTGTAGATGAACCCATTGAACATTGGGCTAGGTTCACTTTTGACCCAGAAGTAAATTGCCCAGACAACACTACCAAATTGTAGAGAGTTACAATGGGAAGATTGAGAAGTATAGATATAAGCCCATCTTCACAATGTTAGAGGCAGCTAGGAGGCAATTCATACAAACTATTGCAAATAGAGCCAAGCTAGCCAACTAATGGAAGGGTAAGGTGGTACCTAGGGTGAAGCTTCTTCTTTTTAAGGCTAAGAAAGATAGTAGGGAATGCAGACTAAACCCTGCTAGTAAAAAGGTCTTTGAAGTAATTGAGGGGGCTACCCAATTCATAGTTAATCTCAATAAACGTCACTGTCACTGTGTAATGTGGGCTATATTTGGGATACCTTGTAAACACGCTACAAGGTGTATCCTCAATGAAAGACTTGACCTTGAATCATTTATAAGTGAGGCATACACTGTAGACAAATATAGGCAAACATATTATGTTGGCATAAGGGCCATTCCTGACCCTATTTTTCAAAAAGATAGAGACTACCCCAAGATAGGACCCCTTCAATTGAAATCAAAAGAGGTAGACCCCAAACTGAGAGGATGAGGGATATCACTGAGAAAATAAAGGACTTTACTAGAAGTAACACTCTTAAGTGTAGCCTCTGTAAGCAATTTGACCATAATAAAAAAAGTCACAGAGAGCCAAGGGTCCTCCAAATTTTAAAAGGGATAGAAAAGCCAAGGTACAAGGAGAAGACGGGGATAAGGATGGTTGGTAGGCCAAGGAAAGAAGGCCCCCCATCAAAGAAATCAACGACAACATATCAGCCTTCTTCCTCACAGTCAACATCTTAAACTTCAACCGTAAAGAAAGACAAACTGAGAAAGAAAGCTTCAAGAGGTATGCAATCTTTTCAATCTAAGTTGACATAAGTTTTCAAGATCATAGTGAGCTATTTTGTTACGAGTGACACTTAGAACTGCTATGTTGTAGCTGCTGGTTGAAACCATTGGTGCTGAGAGTTATGTCTACTTTGTGAGTGTTGTCTCCTCTGTCAGTTCCATGTTGTTGACTGTTGATGGGTCCTCCATTTCAAGAACTATTGCGAGCTGCCACTTGTGTTAAATTATCCTCAAAACTGATGTGTGTTTGCGATGTTTGTTTATGTTGAATAATGTCAATGATGTGTTTTGTGAAATCATTGTTTGTTGCTATTAATAGGTTAGGATGTATGAACATTGTTACTGTTTCTTTTGGTTTTCTTTATGATTTTGGCAAAAACCACTATACTTTGTGACTAATGAATGTATGAATTGATCCTTTTTCAAAAGGATGGATGTATAGAATTTCAAGGCATTGTGCATTGACTCAGTTCATCGCAACAAACATATACAAACAACTTAATACAATGTCTACCCATGTCAAATATATACTTGCTAACTTAATACATGAGCGTTCGTTCTTTTCATAGCAATACAAACAACACCAAAATCAACACAAACATTCTACCATTCGTGTCTTGAAGAAGCCTTTTGATCTCTCTTAGTTGCTCTAACATCAACTTGCTCACTTCATGTTCATATGCTACTGTCTCTCGTTCTTGAACCGGTATTTCCCGCTTTATGAATTTCTACATTGAGAGGTTTTACAAAACATTCTACCAAGATCATCACGGGATCTAGATACTTTGATATCTCCTATTCTTCCACAATTTGGGAAACTGACATCTATCTCATACTGAATGTAGCCTCCTTATGTTCATCAACAACTAGATAAGTTGTACATTAATCTTGAACTTTAACCCTTACTGCTGAATTTGGGACAATTTTGATACATATATTATGTCAAAATAAATTAATCAAAACTCCATAATAGGAATTAAAAAAATTAGAAAAACTGTTCCTAACTAAAAATTATTAGCTAGTCCAAAAATTAATTTATACCAATAAGTAAAATACTTGTTTATTAAATACCAAACAATTTTTAATCAATAATATTTATTATATTATCACCACGAAAAAATCACTCAACATGGGCATAGGTGAAGAGAGAGAATGAGAACCATTAGTAAGGGAGGGACCAATAACCGTAAAAAAAAGAAAAAGAAAAACCGTATAAAGCAAAAGTTTTAAATAATTCACTAACCTTTGGTTCTAAGTGAGGCTATGATTTAAAAGAGAGATAGATAGAGAGAGAGAGAGATTTTAGGGAGGGACGAATAAAAGCACCAAAGGGGTTGTGGGATTAAATAAGGAGAAAGTGGGGGCCACAAGCTCTAAAAAATGCTCATACGGTCAACTGAGCCAACAATAGCCAAATCTAATATGTTCAAGGGAATTTTTCTTACAAATTTGGGCCACGTTAGTTTTCCGTCCAAAATCCAACATTTATGGGGGTTATTGATCTTTTAGTACCTTGACATAGGTGTCATTGATTTTTTCCGGTCTCGCTTTTTTTGCTTCATTTTTAAGTACCCTGAGTTATGATGTTTCGATTTTTTACTACCTTCTAAAAGCTTGTTTTAAATTTTTAATACCTCCCGTACTCTTTCCTTTTTCACTTTTGGCCTAAAAAGTCTTGGAAATTGTAGAAAGACTGTCTGAATTGGGTAAAATATGCAAATAAGCTATTTTTAGTGTTTTTCAGGAAATATACTTGTTTTGAACGATTAAACTTCTTATCACTTTACTGGTACTGGTTATCACAATCTATTACTTATATCTTAGATATTATACTTTCTGTGGTTATATGCCTGACATGTTTAGCAAAATAATTAAAAATTAATTAGAGAGTTTCGATCATTGCCTGAACTTGGTCGGCGCTGGACCCTGGAGTTCCTCTAGCTTCCAGTTTACAGAGACTGCTAATCTCAATCACACATTCCTTAGATCAAACACAACGCAGATCTATTTCGTTTCCTACCTTCGACCGTAGTCACAAATCAAGTTCTTTATATTTTAAAGGATAGTAAAACTTTAGTTAAGAAACTATAATATTTAAGACATAAGATTTAATTGAATAACGTTCCCTACTAAAAAACTTCTTTTATTGAAAGTTTGAAAGTGAAAATATTACAATGGAAAGATTTAAGAGGCACTTAAACTACTAAGATCATCAGATATACTTACGCATAGAGAAATGGAGAATCCCGATTTCTCTTTTACTCAAGAATGCTCACATGACCATGGGCCTTCTTAGCCCTCAGCTTTTCCTTTAATAGAAGGGATGGAGATACAAAGGATGCCTCAACAGGTACAATAAAAACTGCTTTTCTACATGTCTATAGTTACATTCACATGGCTATAGTAAACTGCCTTATTTTACAAATCTAGCACTTGTCAAAATAGTATAATAATGAAGTAACCATTTTTCAAAGCCTTTTAATGATGACAAGACTAGTCATCATTATTGAGATTCTGCTTGCCTTCATCTCCAATAATATCATCAAGACCATCATTATCTGGATAATCATCAAAAGCTTCATCATATTGAAGATTCTTTGGATCCCATTTCGGAAATAATTCAAGAAGATATTTCTTTCCTTTTTTTGATAAGAACTTTCCAGCTCTAATGTCAAAGTGATAATCAAAGACATCTTCTGAAGTCGCTCCCTCTACCTTCATATATTCGTTAAACTCATTGTGATAAACAAAAGTAGTGTTTCCACAATGTATTAGTGTTTTCGTTGTTTAATCAATGCCTAACTTTGATGATAGATGTTGTAAAAACTGATGGCTCTTGCTGAAACAGGATCATTAACTAATTCTTATCGTTCTGGAAACCATTCCTATCGTCGATTATTAGGGTCTTCAAAGTCAACTATCTAGATGAGATAATGAGCTAGCTTGGCTTTTCCATTTTCATATTCGATTAGTCCACAATGTACCTCTACATATAGGCATCTATTATTTAGGATTTTTGTTAGACCATCAGGAGATGTAAGAATCCAATGGATTCTTATGAACATGCATTGTTAAAACTTAGTTTTGAGAAAAATGGGTACCCTGGATTTGGAAATTCTATAAACTAAACTACCATCCCGTATTCCCAGGCTTTAATAATAGAGTCATTTAGAAAGATTGAATTTGTTGGGAAACTCATACCACCAACTACAGATTTATCGAGAAAATAGATTGTTGTACTCCAAGATTCCCAAACGTTACAGGAATAATTATGATAATAGTTGATGTAGGCTACATACCACTCATTGAGCTATTTTTCTTGAACATGGGAACTTATATTTTCCTAGATATTATGAGGACACCTTAGGTAATTAGCTTGTAACTCTAGAAGGGAAAAAATCTTTGGGCTATTAGGTAGGCAGAAGATAGTAGACCAAAGCATGATCTACTTTTTATATGGAGTTCCAAATTATCTATTAGGACTTAACTAGAAGGAGTACCCCATTCTAGTAGTAATGGCATCTCATATTTGATTTCTTCTTTTTCCGGCAGGAGTTCTGCGCTAATGATCACCATTGGCGAGTTCTAGAGTTAAACTGTCTTCCAGAGAGTTCTTCGATCCTTTTATATGTTCCATAGAGAAGACAAACCAGTTGAGCCATAATTGCCAACGCAAGAGTCACCCTTGTGCTTGCGTATTTGATAAATTCTTTTTCACAAAACCAAGTATTCATTTCCGATCAGTTTGAATAAGAAAATATTTTGGAGCTGAAAAGATTAAGAACTTTTCAATTTCCCTTATGACTGCAAGGATTTCTTTTTCCATTGTAGGATAGTTGTATTTTGTTTTGTTAAAGCTCCCACTACAATATTTGTAGAGTTTTTTCCTTCTTTGATTTTGAGTAGTACACTCCAGTGCTTATTGCTGACATCTATCTCAAGAATTAAATCATCTTCTTCATTAGGGAAATTAAGAATGTGAAGATTTTTGCACATCTTTTTGAAGTTTTGAACAATCTTTGAATCACTAGGGGTCCAATTCCAACTTCATTTTTGAGTTTCAGCTGTAATGGCTTGCTCAGTTTGGCTAAATCTTTAATGAAATCTAAAGCATAGGTAAGGCATCTAAGAAACCTTTCTAATTGCTTTCTATCTTCAAGATTTTCAAGAAAATTTTCTATGCCTTTGTGGAATGATTTGTCCAACTTTTGTCTCTAAACCTAAAAACTCAATCTCTTGTTCAGCATAAATGCACTTGTTCTTTCCAAGTATAATACCATGATCAATACATCTTTCGGTGACAGTTAAGACATCCTCTTTGTGCTATTCTATGGTTTTGGAGAAGACAAGGATATCATCGATGTCAACTAAACAACAGTGATTAAGATATTTGAAGATATTATCTATTCTTCTTTGAAATATTTGAGGTGCATTCTTTAAACCAAATGAAATTACTATCCGCTAATAATGTCCTTAAGGGGCGCTAAAAGCGATTAAAGGAATGTTTTCTTCAGCCATTTTTATCTGCCAGTATCCGCTTTTGCAATTCATTTTCGAGAACCAAGAGGCTCTTTGAATTCTATTGAAAAGAACTGTTTTGTTAGAAATATAATAACCATCGAAGACAGTATTATCATTAAGTTTTTTGTAATTGATTATCGTTCTTGCTTTTCCTCTTTTTTCTTCAGCGTGATTTCTTACCATGAAGGCGGTAATGGTATGGGGACTCTTACTATTCCTGATTAATCCTTTTTTCAAAAGTTCTTTGATTTGTTCATCAAAGTCTTTGATATCCTGGTGTGCATACACCATTTGTTTGACCCAAAGAATAGTATTGGGATTTAACAAAGTAAATTTTACAAATATCCTATCTTTACCCCAAAATTTTAGAGGATTATCAGAGTAGAGTTCTTTGCATAATTTTTTTTGTTGTTCGATAATCTGCTCTTTAATAGATAACTCAAGTTATGAAATTGTTAACGTTGCCTCTCGTTGTGCAGACATTACCTTTTCACCATGCTGGCTACGTGTAAACTCAATTTTCTTAATGCGTGTAAGCCTTGCTTAATTTTTCAATAGGAACTGAGTGACCATTAATTGTAAATATTATCTTGTTTATGGTCTCTGTGCCTGGAGAATATAATCTTTGAAAACTATTTGCAACAATCATATAATGCAAGGGTTGTTCATGAAAACTGGTATAATGTATTAAACTCCTCCTAATTCTATGAATAACCCTTCTATAGCTTCATTATGGCTCATAATACTATTGTCAGCTATCCTTACCTGTAACAAATTCTTAGCCCTTTTCCACATAAATTCTGAATATACGATCTTTTTCCAAACCATACAGAATAACCACTATCTATGTAAGTGCATAATTCATATTCATTATATCCCTCTAAGCATACCTTTATTGGGATATAGATGCTATTAGGATTGTATTGGTAGCTTCATACCATATCTCCAGAGTCACATTTTTTTACTAATTCATCCTTATAGATTGGTTCACTAACAGTTGTTATTTTGTACCCAATGACCTTTCTATCAAGACTCATTTCACTAGTCAAACTAATTGTATCATCTTCTTTAAGATCTCCGTTAGCTGATGGAGATCCGTCTTCCCATTCTAATCTTACACTCATGGTTCTTAATAATTAGGGTTTAATGGTTATTTCATCATTCTCATCAATTTTTATCACGTTTTTCTTGTTGATTTTTGTAGGATTGGCAAAGCTAGATATCCATGAATAATCTATCTTTATCTCCTTTGGGTTAGACTTTATCCTTTGAATCTTTTGCATTGGGATAAGACTCTTAAATTTTTCTGTCTCTATCATTGTCACCTTAGTTTTTGGATATATTATATTATCTAATTTGTAGATAATTTTCCAAAATATCCTCAACGGGTATCTTCATCTTTTCATGTCCATCCCAACTGTTTTTATCTTAAGGGATAGGAAGTTTTAGCAAATTCATCTTTTAGACTGCCAAAATATTCTGGTAGGTAATTAAATCCTATTGACCCATTACATAAATTGGTCTTATCCCTGTGATAATTTGATTATTAAACTTGGTATGCCTAATATCACACAGCAAAGCATAAAGATGAATATCTTTACCATAATATTATGATGGAGTGATTTGAACTTAGACACTGCCAACATGGATGTATCTATACTTTCTATCTTTGTTCCATTTAAGGATATTTTTTCAATTAATGAGATTAACTTTTTCCACGTCATACTCACAATCTTTAATTTCCAGGTCTCCTTCCATCATTTCACATACATACTCACTCTTTAATTGAAAGATGGATTTTCTATAGATCATATCTTTCGGAATTATAGGAAAGACCTAATCTCCTTTGAAATTTTCATTATCATTGTCTACCACAAACTCTTCCCCTTGAAGATCCTCAACACTAATTGGGCTACTTTTCATCATATGACTAGTTTCTTTGTAATCACTTTCTTCATATTCATTGTCCAGTATAATTTCAACAATTCCTTTGTTGGTGCTTAGATGTCATAGCTGGGGTTTTCAACCTCAGGCTAATCGTTTGAGCTAATATTTTGGTTAACTTATTTGATTGAGTTAGCTATATTAGGCTAATTTTGCATGATAATTGGGTTTAATAATTAGCTGAATAATTATTATTAATTTTTGTTGGTTAATTATGCAATTTCATGAAATTAGCGAACTCATTAGAAATTAGCCAAGTCATACTAATGCAAAATTAGCAAATGTGCGAAGGAGTGTGGGGCCAAGATTAGTGCAATCAGATGATTCAAGACCAAACTAGGTTTAGTAGGTGGGATTAAATAACCCAAGACAAAAAAAGGGGAAAAAGGGGTCGAAGCCCCTTACTGATTCGCGCATGCGACAAATAGGGGGGCTTCTTCTGGGTCCTGTAACCCAGCCCTCCCCGACACCCATCATACGCCAGAGGGAGGAAGAAAGAGAGAGGGGGCAGCGATGCTGCCACCGGTGAGGCTCGACCACCGTTCCCCCCTCTGCGATAGCTTCGAGCCCAAAAACAAAGAGAGAGATAGAGCGAGAGAGAGAGAGGTCAAGTGAACTGAGCAAGAGAGCGAGATGGGGGAGAGGATTGAGGATGTGCTAGGCGTCAGTGATAGCGTGGATGGCGGTAACGAGGTGGGGTGTCTCCACCGGTGGGCTGGAGTACGACGACCATCAAAGGCCACGTGAGTTAGGAACTTAAGGGTTAGGGTTTTGAAACCTTCAGCACCACCATCATTGCAACCCACACACCACCACCATTGCGACACACCACCACCACTGTTTCCACTGCTAGTGGTGGGTTCGGATTTGGCCGGAACCAGACCAAACGAGGGAACAAAGAAGGCAAAACGGGGCTGCAACAGCAGCTAGCGAGTGGGAAAAACAAAGGAACGAGCCAATTACGTGCATGCCAACTGAACTAAACTTGACGTCAGTTTATTAGCTTGGAGTCTAGGCGGGTGGTTCCTGATCCCTAGACCTGCTATTAATTTATAAATGTTTTTGAAATATTTATGACAGCTGATTTAGTAATTAGGTTGAAACTATAACGCGTTGAGAAATTGCAAATAGTTAGTGAATCATTTGGGTTGAACTGTGATGGTTTTGAGGGCTGTTGTGGTCGGTGCTGTGAGGAGGGAGTTCGTGTTGAGTGTCTTAAATTGGTATATTGTGGGAGTGTTGAGATGTGCTAATTGTGTACTTGTTTCCATGATCGAACGTGCTTCCATAAATCTTGAACTTGTTTGAGTATCGTCATGACAATACGCAGATGTTAAATGCTTCGAACCTACAATTGCGTGCTACTAAATCAAGATAATGATTTTGTTAGTCTATGACTTATGTGTGCTATGTGTGTATGTTACTACTGTGTTCCATGTCCAAGTGTTGTAACCCTAGCTGTTCAAATTGCCTATTTGTGTTTAAGGGTCTCGTGCTGATTAATTTGTGAAATAGGAGCCAATTTGATGAAAACCTGCTTGATTCACGTTTAAGCATACGCTACCATTCTCGCATTAATCCTTTCGAATAATTAAATCTTTCAAGTAATTTGTTTGAGAGTGGTTTGCTCATTACTATGGCTAAAACAATGTTCTAACTGCTTAAACAAGCGACTTGAATGTTTACTGATGCCTTAGTTGTTTCGCGAAGTTACTTAAACAGGTCATTGGGTTGGAAACAACGCGAATTATGAATGAATATGTTTGTGTTATGCATAAAGGCGTGTGCTAATAAGTATGCATGCAAACTATTGTGACATGACAAGCATGTTGAGTTATGTGATTAGTAATGACTATAGACCATTCGTTTGACAAGGATACTTTTAAGCAAAACTGACTATGAATGAGTTGTAGGCATGTAAGCTTCTAAGACAAGTTCTAATGACGTTTCCCTTGAAAAATGAATGTGTATTTGGCCACCAACTCATTTAGAAGCATAATTTGACAAGATGAATGGTTGTATGCTTTTCAAAAGCTGAATGACCCTATTGAGGCGTTTAGCCTTCATGAGAGTGAAAGTACCATTATCGTGATGCAGTGAGAGTTTTGAGATAAAATGTGTTGTGAAATGACTGTTGCATCTGAAATGTAAAGAAATCGAGATATTCATGTGTGAATGCAACTGTTAACATTTAAAAACGAGTTTCCATATTACCTGTCTTGAAGAGTGAATGAATATGCAAATATTAACTCGTTTTAAGCATATTTTATCAAAGGAGTGGTCTTATTCTTTCTAAGTTGATGTGAAATCATTAAGCCTTCGAGCCTCATGAGAATGAGAATGTCATTGTTTGTGATACAATGACAGTTTTAATATGGACGCATTTAGAGGTGAAATGCATCTAAAACGTTTTGGGTTAGGAAAATGGTGCTACATGTATAATGATTAGGGAGAATGCCTGGTTCTCAGGAATCCTAATACCTAGGGAGATAGACCCAGAAGAAGAAACCCTAGAAGACCCTGGCGGGGGTAATATGTTGCCCAGGGAATAGACCTAGAAGTGGGAACCTTGGAAGATCCCGACGAGAATAATATAAAATGTGAGTGACGATCTCACTGGTACGATGGAACATGAGTGACGGCATCACCTGTACCCAGCACAAATATGAGATTTTGATGCCTATGAAAATGATTTCGTGCGTGTTATGTGATGTGAATACCTCGTTCGAGGGTGATGTTGGTGTAAAGATTTGAAAAGGTGCATGTTTTCTTGGAAAAGAGTTTTTATTGAGTTTCAATTATCTGCCAAGTGCATAACGACTGTTTTATAAGAATTTCCATTGATTTAAGCGATATACATTAATCTTACTCTCTTGCCAAAATTGTCTCACTTGGTCATTTTGTTTAAACTCCTTAACGTTATGTGCTTATATGTGAACTAAGTGTTCTATTGCGTCCAATACCTGAATTGTGGCAGGGGATAGCTTATTAATGAATCCTGTGTGCATGTTATGTGACTTTATGGTTACATAATGTGATCTTCTATTGTTATAATATTGAATTACCACCAATAAGCTAGAAGAAACTTAGTCCAGATAAGTTAAATACCTTGGGTGTATATTAGAAGTAGTATAGGGTTACCATCATACTAGAAATGTCATTGAGGTGACGACAGATGTGGAATACCCTACATGCTTATTATGTGATATTATATATCAAATTATGTGCGTAAGTGCTACTTAAAGCTTGGCATGCAACTGTTTTGTTTTTTGGGGGTCGGGAGTCATTCACTAAGCATGTCGTAGCTCATTCCACTATCTTTTCCCCTTTTTCCCGAGGTTCCTAAAATGACAGGTAGAAGTCAGTTCATGTAAGCCAAGATGGAGTTTCCCTTGGTGTCCTAGAAGTAGACATATATGCTTTTGTAGTTAATTGTGAGCTTAGTAATATATTGTGATGTAATTTAAGTTCTTGAATGCATGTAAGCTAGTTACTGAAGCCATGTAATGCATATTGTCTAGAAGTCGCTCTGTATGGCCATGTGAGCCAACCATCTAATTTATTAGTCATCTTATAGCTGAGGTTGTTTATTTTCTTTTGGAATGTAAACCCCAGTACTCCAGATATGTGATCCGTTGAGTTGTACTTTCCAATTCTTTCTATTATTGAACTTTATTGTTTAGGGTGCTCCGGGCGTATGGCCTGTAAAGCTGTGATCTTCGACATGTAGCCATTGAGTTATGAATATATGTTTGTGCGTTTATCGAGTGTAGGAACCTATTGTAAGGCAAGAAGCCTGATTTTAGCCCATTTTAAGGCGGAACTCTGTACGTTTTGCTCTAGAATTTAACTGGGAATTAAGAAATCATTGATACTTCTAACCCTAGTGGTTAGGGGTGTCACAGATGGTATCAGAGCAAGGTCCTGTGACCATAGGTCGAGATCTGAGTCTTGCATTTCATATAGTCACCTAGAAACACTTTGTGATAATGTGACATACACAGTACTCTGTGCACAAGTGTGCCTCAGGGCATGGTTGATTGCGACTTCTGTGTGATCCAAGTAGGTCGATTGATTAAAAAGGGGTGAATTATGTGTTAGTATAGGAGCTAAATGGCTCCCCATGCCTTAAGGTGGCGTTGTGGGTGCTCCATTGGTGCAATGTGTTCCTAACATACTAATTGACTTGACTGGTTGACTGTTATGTGATTTAGTTCAACCAATCGAATAGGTGTGAGTCGTGTGTTAGAATGTGAACCCCATTAACTTGCGCATTCTTGTGTGAGCTAAGTGATGGTTCGAATAGTAAATGTTTTATTCATGCGCCCTAATAAGACAATCGAAAGTTAAAGCACGTTGATTTAAACTCGAATGATTGAAAACCTTTTTCCAAGCTCACTCTTTTCCCCTAGGTGTGGATTGCTCCTAGGGCCCTACAATAGAGAGAGCAGAAGTACTTAGAGATGGTAGAGAAGAGGCTAAAAATAGATAAGTTATTTTCCACCTTGAAATTCGACATTTTGAAATGTTGATGTCCTTCTGGCTGTTGAGTTAAGTTTTACTTTGCACCGAAGGACTTGCGTTTCTCTAGTAATGATGAATGAGTTTAGGTTCACATGTTCATGTTCTTATGCTTGTCGGAATGCTGCTTGTGAATGTGTACGTGTAAAGAAGTGTATATCAATGGAGTCGTTCGTAATGGACTAGGAAAGGAATGATTGGAGATTAGTTGCTATGATTGATAATCCTACTAAATGATACCTTCCTCGTGTGAATTCTGAACTGCCTGATGAAATTAGGGAATATCTCCGTATGCATGCTAAAAAGATTAAATGCTAGGGGTAGGATCTCATTGAACACTGGGTGAGTGCGCCTTCCATTCCCCATCTTTGTCGTTGTTACTTGTATAGTGCATTAGTTGCTTTCTATCATATAGACTACTATTTGTGATGTGGTGTGACAATGTCTTGGCTGGAATGAACCCTAATACACCTGGAAAGGGCAAGAGAGAGAGAGAACCTAGCAAACTTTGGAATTATACATAGTAAACGACTCCTATTAAAGTGAGCGACCTACACAGTAAGACTCCTATGATCACCTATGGGATAGTTGTGCCTCAAAAGACCTCAGCGCATACCTATAAGATTGTTGATGTCAACCATACTCAAACAATCATAGCCCGTTGGACGCCAATCTTTCCTAAATCTGGATGGGCTTTAGGGCATAGCGTTGACCACAGGTGGCAAGTGGGGGTTGCACGCGAGTATACATGTCTAGGTGTTTTCCCTATGAGACAACCCCGCGAGTCTGCAGGTCTTAAGAACTTAATATGGCGTAGTGTGCTGTGTGAGGCCATAGGAATATCTATAGATAGGATTGTTGTAAGTGGCCATTGATGTTTTTGGGGTCGAATGCTAAGAGAGTGGGTTTTCAAAGATTGCTTAGATTGAACTTGAATAAACTTATGACCGTAATAGTTTAGCGAATTGATTTATGCGATTGGTTGCACAACATGACTCTTGAATCATCATTTATAATCCATGAATTCTATTTTCACATGTTATAGTTGGAGTAATTGAACATGATGTATGTAATGCGTGACTTAATGAGAATAGAGTTACATTAGCATGTGTTCACATTTATAGATGGGTATACCTCATGTGTAAGAAAACTAGCACGGTAGAGCATCCAAGGCCATATTAGCATAAATATAGATACTCTCGTTTGTTATGCATGGTCATTGATGCATTATAGGAGTTGGATCATTGACTAGTTGTGTAAGTGGACTATTAAGTACATGAGCTTCTTGGTGCTTGTTTTGAGCCTGTATAGGATGAGTTAGGTTGGATGCATGGTCTAATATATGTGGCTTATCGCGTCATAAGACCGTTAGGTTGTTACTTGCATTACATGACTCCTATTGCTCCATGTTATAGCTTGAGTGGCCGGATGTGTATATATTTAATACACGCCCCAGTGACTATCAGAATTTGCATTTGCATGTGCTCACCGTCACATATCTTATGTTTACTAAGGATAACATGCTAGTACCTCGTATTTAGGGGCCAACCTCATTTTGGATACGTAAATACCTATGTGCTTCTTGTAAAATGATGACGTGTAAGGTACTTGCGGTCATATGCAAGCCTTTACTGTATCACCTAGTCCTTAAAGTTGTGGAACGTAGCAATTAAAGTGTTCGATGGAAATGTTTTGGTGCAGTTCGACGATTAGTGGTACATACTTGAGCCATCCTCATCGGGACATGGGCATGCCAATTTACCTGCATAGCTTTATGACTTAGAGGAAAACCAATTCCATATGGAAGCTCGAGGGTAGAGCTTTACATAAGGTAAACTATTGTGATTAAGCTAATGTAATATGGTGTCTCCACTACTTTGGTGGGATGGGGTAGCTTTCTGGCTGATTGATTTAACCTGAGAGTGATTTGATATCTTCATGCTTTTGAATAAACCTGGTTAAGCTAACTGCCTTGATACGACCTTGACATCTCCTGTGTAAGTTGCCATAAATGAAAGCAAAAAATAAAAATAAAAATTAGCTGGGGTCCATGTATAAACATAGGAGTGTTAGTTATATATGTTTCCCTCTTGTAAATTGCTTGCTATATACTTGTTAGATGAGTCTATGTTGCTTATGATCCTTGGGCTTGAGAATGATGAGTTGTTGAGTCTGTACGATGTCATTACACTAAAGTAATGCTACGTGATGCTATGTGATTGGTCTTTACTACTCTAGTCTGTTATAGGAGTCTTCATGTTAACCGCTTTGATCTTAAAGGTGATTTGAATTCATGTTTTAGAAAGAAACTACCTGTATATGACCTTGTGATGTTATGGCTCAATTGTCATACCTTTAGATGCCGATTCTTAACGATGCATATACGTAGAATTGTTGTTCACCATGCGAATAGTGTCTACATAATTGAGGGCCGGTGTTCGTTTTTAAATAAGCTTAATATGGTTTTCCACACCAACTCATTTGCCCTTCTTCTATACGTTTGCCCTCGGCGCCTAAATAGAGTGAGTAGATGTTTGAAGAGGATTAGCGAGGAGGAGACTGGATACCATAAGGCCTTTATCTTTCGATTTAAAAGATGTAGTTGATTGCAAAATAAAAATTTTGGAATCCTATCGGGTAGATCATAGTACTCATGTGTGCATCTTGTGTTTGACTGAACTGTGAACTTTGCAATTTCGAGGACGAAATTCTTTTAAGGGGGCAGAATGTAATACCCGGGGTTTTCAACCTTAACCTAATCATTTGAGTTAATATTTTGATTAACTTATTTGATTGAGTTAGCTACATTAGGCTAATTTTTGCGTGATAATTGGGTGTTACAATTATCTAAATAATTGTTATTAATTTTTCTTGGTTAGTTACGCGATTTCATAAAATTAGCGAACTCATTAGAAATTCGCCAAGTTGTATTAATACCAAATTAGCAAATGTGCGAAGGCCTGTGGGGCCAAGATTAGTAGAATTAGATGATTTAGGACCAAACTATGTTTAGTAGGTGGGATTAAATAACCCAAAACAAAAAAGGGAGAAAAAGGGGTCGAAGCCCCTTACTAATTCACGCATGCGACAAAAAGGGGGGCTTCTTAAGGGTCCTACAAGCCAGTCTTCCCCGACACCCATCACACGCAAGAGAGAGGAAGAAAGAGAGAGGGGTGGCGATACCGTAGCCGGCGAGGGTCGACCACCGTTCCCCCCTATCTGTGACAGCTTGGAGCCCAAAAACAGATGGAGAGAGAGGTTGAGCAAATTGAGCAAGAGAGTAGGATGGGAGAGAGGATTGGGGCTATGCTAGGCATCGGCGATGAGGTGTGGTGTCTCCACCGGTGGGCTCAAGTACGGCGACCACCAAAGGCCATGTGAATTAGGGACTTGAGGGTTAGGGCTTTAAAACCTTTAGCGCCACCACCATCGCAACCCACACACCACCACCATTGCGACACGCCACCACCACTGTTTCCACCACTAGTGGTGGGCTCGGATTTGATCGGAACCAGATTAAACGAAGGAATGAGGAAGGCAAAATGGGGCAGCAGCAGCAGCTAGCGGGTAGGGAAAACAAAGGAATGAGCCAATTGCGTACATGCCAACCGAACCAAACCCTAGGTTGGTCTATTAGCTTGGCGTTTAGGTGGGTGGTTCCTGATCCCTAAACCTACTATTAATTTACAAATATTTTTGAAATATTTGTGATAGCATATTTAGTAATTAGGTTGAAACTATAACGAGTTCAGAAATTGCAAGCAATCGGATAATCATTTGGGTTGAACTGAGATGGTTTTGAGAACTATTGTGGTCGGTGCTTTGAGGAGGGAGTTCGGGTTGAGTGTCTTAAATTGGTATATTGTGGAACTGTTGAGATGTGCTAATTGTGTACTTGTTTCCACGATCGAATGTGCTTGCATAAATCTTGAACTTGTTTCGAGTATCGTCGTGACAATACGTAGATGTCAAATGCTTCGAACCTACGATTGCATGCTGCTAAATCATGATTTTTGTTAGTCTATGACTCGTGTGTGGTATGTGTGTATGTCACGATGTGTTCCATCTCCAAATGTTGTGACCCTAGTTGTTCAAATTGCCTATTCGTGTTTAAGGGTCTCGTGTTGAATAATTTGTGAAATAGGAGTCAATTTGATTAAAACCTGCTTGATTCACTATTAAGCATACACTACCATTCCTGCATTAATGTTTTCGAATAATTAAATCTTTCAAGTAATTTGTTTAAGAGTGGTTTGTTCATTGCCGTAGCTAAAACAATGCCCTAACTGCTTAAACAAGTTAATTGAATGTTTATTGACATTATAGTTGTTTCTCGAAGTTACTTAAATGGGCCATTAGTTTGTGAACAACGTGAATTATGACTGAATATGTTTGCATTATGCCTAAAGGCGTGTGTTAATAAGCGTGCATGCGAACTACTGTGATATGACAAGCATGTTGAGTTATGTGATTAGTAATTACTGTAGACCATTCGTTTGGCAAGGATACTTTTAAGCGAAACTAACTATGACTGAGTTGTCGGCATGTAAGCTTTTAAGACAAGTTTTAATGATGTTTTCTATGAAAAATGAATGCGTATTTCGCCATTAACTCATTTAGAAGCATAATTTGACAAGATGAATGGTTGTCTGCTTTTCAAAAGTTGGTTATCACTTGGTCATTTTGTTTAAACGCCTTGAACTTAGGTGGTTATATGTGAACTAAGTATTCTATTGCATCCAATACATGAATTATTGCACCGGATAGCCTATTAATGAATCATGTGTGCATGTTATGTGACGTTATGCATGCATAGTGTGATCTTATGTTGATGTAACATGAAATTACAATCAATAAGCCATAAGAGACTTGGTTCAAACAAGTTACATACCTTGAGCGTGAGTTAGAAGGATTATCGGGTTACCATCATACTAGAAAGGTCATTCAGGTGAAGACAGATGTGAAAGATCGTACATGCTTATTATGTGATGTAATATAACAGATTCCAATGCCTATGA
>JACYFF010031958.1:70622998-70636697 GCA_017589665.1 Selenicereus undatus | reverse complement strand
ATATATATTTATTTATAGACACGCACACGCACATGGTCTCTCTTTCTCTCTCAGATCTCACATAGATACATACATACATACATACATACATACATACATACATACATATATGTTGATTATTGTAATTGAAGCATTATGGAATTGTTTGATTTATCCTGTTATCGTCCCTCACTTTTCTATTGAAAGGTATTGGAAGCTCTATTGGCTGAAGGATCAGAGTTGTGGATGCTTAATGAAGTTTCGGAGAAAGAGAGGGGGAGGAAGCTGACTGATGGTGGACTTGACTTATCAAAATTAAGGAACTTAAAACTTGTACACCGGGTAGGAAATGCTGTTATAAGGAGACACTTGGAAGGCCTGCCTTTGGAGACGTTTGACTCGGTGAGTTCAGTATTTTGCTGCCAATCCCTGAGTCTCGGGACCTTCGTATGTCCCTTTCATACCCTCTTGTCCACTAGGTTGTCAGTTTCTTCATCAGATTGCTAGATTCTGAGTGACAAGGTTGATTGCAAGATTCTGTAAAGTAGAATGTGGTCTATCCTCCAAAATCTTGCAATAGGTCAGACCATCAGAGCCCCATGGGGAGCATTTTATTTGTTCTATGATATGGTGCTAAATAACAATCCCAACAGAAGTGGCCTACGGATGGTTTAGCCATATGCACATCAAAAGTCTGCTTACTCAGTCTTTCCTTAAATCAGATGCCTAAACTAATCTTGCTTGCGGTGTCTTAATGATTTCCTTCAACATGTAAAGACATCTACTTTGGGAATATAAAACTGCTTGTGGAATCACAAACAGGAGTTAAGAGAGTCCAACTTTCCTAGTCATAGAGTCCATTTATATTAAACCAAAATTCATGTCTCAGTGCTCTGCTAATTGATTCTGCAATCTGTGCTTGATCTAACATTATTTACCCTCCTTGGAAGATGAATTTGACATTCTGCTAGATATTGTCAGGATACTTTGGAATGTGAGTTTTGGCCTTTTGGCAGATGTGGAAATAGTAAAAATATGGTAGATGTACATACACAAAGGAAAAGGAGCACAAATATAAATATAACCTTCTATGCTGGAGATTTTGACCCGTTCCAGATAACTCTTTATTCTTAGCATGATGGTAAACTAGCATGACCGAACTTTATCTGAAATATAAAACTAGCAACAAACTTGGATCATCTCTGTCCCTGCTTTGTTGGTATGTAAGCAGTCGCTATTAGGTTCTAGTTGCCTCCTATATTGATGAGTTTTTCTAAAACTTGATAGCCTTTATTTGTCAACTCTCTTTGTTCTGGTTGGGATAAAGCTTTGTACAACAGATCATTTCATCTTTGCTAGATTGCTGAAAGGTTCCCTGAGCTTATTCTAGCGGGATCAATACTAGGTGCTGTTGCTTATAAACTTGAACAGACACACAATATAATAAGCAAAGGTCTAGAACCGACTCCTTGTGATTCCACAATTTCAACTTGCATGTTTGCTTTATTTTCACCTGTTCTCTTGTTCTTTCCTTTTTGTGTGCTTCTGCAATGCCTAAATCTCTGAAACGCGGACATCTCAAATTAGTGAGTCATCGAGTCTTGAGTAGTTTCCATTGAAAGGAACACTTGCCCTAGCTCCTCAACATTGCCCACCAACAGAGGATATACCATAAGGAACAAATGCATAAGAAGTCAAGTGCACCCTATCTCCAACATTTTGCCAAATACATAATGCAGGCTAGGTGCACCAGGTCTTGTTGCTCATAAACAGTAGATGACCAAAGAATATGAAAGTTAAGGACCAATAGAGGGCTGATAACCCCTTATTAATATATTGCTCATAATCCACTTCTTTCACCAAATTTCCGACCTTGATGTTTGGCCTCATTGATTGGTCTCGTTTCCTTGACCTCGACTTCTACTGAAAGCCTACAGTTTTGGCTCTATACTCACTGCAAGCCTGAAGTTCTTGAAACCTGTAAGTAGCGTTTGCTCATTTGTTTATAGCTTATGCAACTTAACCATGTGTCTGAACTTCCCCAAAGTTAGTGACAAAGATACTTCAAGTGTATTCCTGGGAAGTTAAGAGTAACTAGTTTGGTCCTTTTGTTTTTTGTTTCTAGCTGTATAGTGCCCTAATTCTTTGAGAAATGGTGTGTTCGATCCCTGGTCATGTCAGGTCCATGGATTCAAAATGTGGCCGAACCGCGACGGAACGGCCGCAGTGGAAAGGTTTTAGGGTTGAGCAAATTGCGTTTTCATGCTGCGATAGCCGCGATATGGAACGCAATTACCGTACTAGAGCGATTTTGCCGTATCGCGATCGAAACTGAAATCATGACCGAAACCGCATTTTGAATCCTTTGTCAGGTCTATGTGACTTCTTGCATATCATAAGTCTCAAGTCAATGCAGACTTAGCTTGGGTACATCTTACGCCTGAAGCCAATGCAGACCCAGATTGAATGTCTTCATGCCATGATATTTCAAAGCATGTTTCCCTTACAGCCTTAGAGGTGTTGAAGCAGTCAATAATCAGTGTGGCTCACCTATGTACAAAAGTCTTGGATTTAAGCATGTAAGAAACAAAGAACCGAACAAGGAAGAGAATTAGAGAGAGAATTCAGATCTGCGCCGTTTCACGAATGTTGTATTTATTTATTTAATTTTTTTTAGAAATGAAGAACCTCTCTTTGCCTGCAGTTACTAATCTTGGCACTTGAAAATAACTTCTGTCTCTTTCCTCCCTTTTGCCACACATTTATAAAGCCTTGCTTAATCGGCTTTTTATAGTCGAATATCCTTGGTGTCCAATGATGGAGAAATCTTTAGCTCTAAGGACTTAACGTATTTTCTAATGTGAAACATGGAGTCCTGACCCCAACCCCACGGCCCCAAATTTTTATAAATTTCCTAAAAAAGAAGGGTATGAACAAAAGTCATTATTGAACATTCATTGGGTTTAGCTTATAAGCAAGATTCTAATAAATGATGCATTGCCACCATGGAAAACAAGTGAATTCATCTTTGCTTTAGTTTTACTATTGTCAGCGTCTTTGCTTGTGTTTCATTGCTCAATTGACTCTGAACACCTATCCTAGATATAAGATGCGTTGGAGAACATTGCTCAAGTTGTCCCATAGCACCTCTGTTTTCCGTCCGGGGGGGGGGGGTTGGACAACTTATCCAAAAATGTGTATTTAGAAGACACTAGAGGGATGTTAGCCATGTACAACAGGAGGCAATCACAAAATAACATATTGACCTCAGTCTCTCTACAACAATCATAGTGATAAAATTCAAGAGGGTCAACTTTGTACTATGATCGAGAACTTGACTACAACTATACAAAGCTCCTAAAAAAATAAAGTTTGAAATGTTAAATAGACCTAGCCTTGCCTTAAAAAATCCAGCTATTCCTCTCCTTCCAAGTGCTTCACAAAACAGCCAATCATGTTAACTTTCAAACCCCTAAGACTTAACTCTTCTTTAACCTTCTTTATGCCACCGAATTATCTCTTATATTTTGAGTAGACATGGGAAAACTGACCCGAGACCCGAACCGAACCGAATGACCCAAATCCATACCCAACCCGACATTCGAAAGTGGACCAGAAACCCGAATTGGCCTGAACGGAATCATGCCTGACTCGAAATTTCTGACTAGGTTGCTTATTTTTGCATGATAAGCTTATTGGACCAAAAATTGGTTGACTCAAATCGAATTTGACCCGACCCAAACCGAACCTACCCGAAATATCGTTTGATCCGAAGCATGACCTGCCCCAAACATAACTCGACCCGTACTTGAACCGAATGACCCGTTTGCCAGGTCTAATTTTGACGTTGCATCTGAGTAACTCTATTAGAGATAATGACAAATGCTACAATGTGGAGACCCACTGACAATGGACAAAAAGGTGCTCTACCGAGTCTTCCTCCCCAGAACATGTAGGACACCTAGTAGCCAAGTTAAAGTTTCTCCTTGTAAGCATGTCCTCAGTTGGGGCCACCCAAATAGGAAAGCCTGATTTGGTGGGAGCTTTAGACTTTCAAATTGCCTTGGCTAGGAAATCAAGTTGAGTTAACCCTTATACTTCCAAATTGCCGCTGTAGTAACTTTGATAGTGGATTGCCCACTTGAATCATGGTGCCGAAGAATCTCATCATCACCTGCAAAAGTAATCTTCATATTAGCAAGCAAAGCCAAAAAGACTGAATACACCCTTTCTTACTCTTCATTCAGGCTTCTGAAGAATGTAACGTTCCAGTGGTATTGATCGCCACTCCAAGAGACTGCTTCCTATGCAATTGCCTCGTTCAATCAGGCCATCCTATAAAGCTTTGGAATTGAAACTTGAGATGTTGATCTCCATGCCACACATTGTGCCACAACAAAACCTTTTACTGATTTTTCACCTTTAATTGCATGAGACAACATAGTTGGTCAAAGCCATTCATTGTAGATTTCCAATACCCCATGAGCACAAGAGCTCTTCTTACTAAACCAGCCAATTTGTCGACCCCATATTTCTTATCAATCACCTTTCTCTGCATTTGATGTGCCGGTCGTCCCATTTTATATGTAAGTCTAATTGCTATCATCAATAGTGACCATTAATTGATTCATTGTAATCAGTGATAAATGCACATGTGCTCTGGTTCTTTTTTATTTGTCCGTTGATTTGTGCTTTGTTCATTACTAACTCTAAGTCAACAGATATTAATTCTTGCAGATGAATCCTTGGAGGATTCAGTTGTACATTCAGATTCAAGGTGTCTTGCCACATTGCTCCTTATTCGTGATATTCAGGCAAGTGCTTTCGTTCTGTACATGGCATGGCTTGTGTCATAGGTTTTGGTGGAACAAACCACCCACTCGGGTCCATAGTTCCTCCTTGCTGGCCTTGGCTTAAATCTGGCTCTTGTTCATGTGTGCAAGAGTGAAATATCTTAAAGCTTATTAACCAATAGGCAAGGGTTGTCCATGTATGCACCTCAGTAAAAGGGCTTCTAGATGACAATTATTGCAATTTGTCCTCTGAAGCCCATTATTCCCCACACTACAATTGTGAGTATGAATGTGTGAAATACATAAAAGAACATCTTAAAAGAGCCCTTGGCAGCTGCCATAAGCTAGGATAATAGATAATACAACTCCCTCTAACCCATGGACTCTTTGCTTATTATACATAATGCCTCCTGGGATTGGGTTAAGAGAATAGAAGTTCAAAGGGTAATTAACTATGGAAGTGAGGAACAAAACAATCAGAAGAAGGAAGGCATTCAAGCAAAGTTTGCAAGCCTTAAGGAGTGCCTTCTTCCTTCTATATTTTGAATGTAAGAGTCAGCTAGATGAAAATTTGCGTAGAATGGCAATTAGCACTTGCAAATGAGGAACTCAGGTTTAGCACCGTAACTGAAAAGAATAGATAGGAAAAAACATAAAAAGTGAAGTGATCTTGCATCTCCAGTAGACCAACATCCACAGAAGGGGGAAAAAAAATCCTCGATGGAAGCTGTCAATGAAATTAAACAAAGCAAGCAAATCAGATTCTCCATGTAATGCGAATTGGTTTTGGAATGAAAACTCTCTTGGCCTTTATCTATTGGGTTTGGGCTTCTCAAGTGGTTCCTTTCCCCTCCAGTCCCTAACCTATATTGTCATTTATCAGAAGGCAGGATTTATAATTGGTTACAAGCCTTAATGACATTGTTTTACATGTCTCGTGATCATATCTTCTATTGTTTCATTGGTTTCTATATGATAGAAATGTGGTGTTAGGAAATGTTGTATTGCTTTACTCTGAAAGATGAAATGTGGAACATGCTTTTGTGTGATTGCTTGGATTTAATGAATTTTTTTTTTTTGGTTTTTTGCATTGCAGTCAAAACGTCTTCCTTGTAAATACATGAAACCATCCAATTTACGGCATCAAGTGTTTCGTCACAGCTCATGGATTCAGGAAATGCAGCAAGCGTCTGACAGGTCAATAATAATCAGTGAAGTCCTGGATTCTAGGACTAGGAATCTCGTGTCTGTTTCAAGAATAAGTGATTATGTGCTATCAAATGAGTTGGTGAGCATGGCATTGGCGATGGTGGCTGAAGACAAGCAAATCAATCGTGTTCTTGAGGAGCTCTTTGCGGAGAAGGTACTGTTGGCCTTTATGAGACTTTTCTTTTTGCAAGCTGTGGTTATTTTGAAATGACTATCTTCCGTTTTACTTGTATTGAATAAATGAGCAGGAATCTCCATTTAACATATGAGAGTGGTAGACTGGTAGTGCATTGTGCATTGGTTAAGTGATTTTTGATTGTGAAAGTCAGCAAGTGTGCATTATCTTCTGTGCTTTGTCAGTTTTGGAGGTTTGTCTTAACCACTATTAAATAAGAGGTGGAGGGGGGTTACTTACATTTATCCACCTGCTTTGATTGTGTCACCTCTGCTTAGTATTTAAGAAATAGCTCTTTTAGGATACTAAGTTCAAAAAGTTTCTTAATAGGAGAGTGCAAGGATGTTTCTATACAATGACATTTGATGACTGGCTGCCGAACAGTTGATTGGTGATTTTTTTCATAGGAACACTTTCTCAGTACACTTGTTATGAAGCTTCCTATGTAGTTCAAAATGTAAGCACGCCCTAATTCGGCTGATCAGGCAAATGTTACAAGGTGACAGTGAATCATGTGAATTACCTCCAAGGTACGATTGAGCCCAGGAGCGGCTGTTGGGGTTGCCAAAATATGCATCCACTATACAGGTGTCCCTCAAGAGCATATTGCACCAAGATATTGCACCAAACATCATGCACCAGTCTGGAATATTTTTTTCTTAGTAATGCATACTTTCAAGTTTTTCAGTCAAACTTGGTATGTGGGTTGACAAGCACGTAACTGATGCAATATCCTGCATTCGAGACCGTAGATTTGGCATGCATGTATGTAATCTCTATTGATAATCGTTCGTCTGGCTTTTAAAAGCAAAAGAAATTCATTTTCTTTCCTTTTCTATTTCTAATGGAGCTATCAACTTGAATGGTACTGTGCTGAACATTCCCCTGCATTCCCCCCTCCAACAAAAAAAAAAAAGAGAATCCAAAGAAGGATCTGACAATGTTTCAATTTTTGCAGGGCAATGAGATGTGTATCAAACCTGCAGAGTTCTATTTGTATGACCAGGAGGAGCTTTGCTTCTATGAAGTAATGATTAGAGGCCGTCAAAGGCAGGAGATTGTGATAGGCTATCGCCTTGCTGATTGTGATCAGGCCATCATTAATCCTCCTTCAAAAGAACAACGCAGAAAATGGTCAGTTGGTGATATCTTTGTCGTCATTTCCCGGAGCTTATGAGGAGCTTCATGTGCTTGCGTCTGGCAATTCTATCGGCCATGAGATATGCTCTCATATGTATCTCCTGACTTGATCTTTCTTCAAACTTTGGTCACTCCAGACAAATCAATCGTCTAAGCACATGTCAACCCGTAAATCAGATTCAAAGTGGCCGCTGTATAATAATAGAAGTAGATACAATAATTGACAATGTCCAATTGTGAATTACAAGGCTGGAGTTGCCCACCAAATTGAAGCGTAAGCATATACAAGAGATTGTAGATCATGATCCATCTGATTTCTTAACCATGATCGTTGGAGCGCATGACACGAGAAATCAGGTGTACAAGTAGCTTTTTTTCCCCCCCTTGCTGTGCCATTGCATGTTTGAACGCTTGGGTGTGAATTGAAATATGGGGTTTTTTAAGAGCATTAGGAATAAATTTCTTAAAGATTTCGGTAGCCTATGCGATGCTACTAAGGATGAACTATCTGAGTGAAGGCTAATTTTAGTAAATGGCCAAACGGCCACTTCCCTCATTTTCAGGGAGGTGTGGCCTAAAAATAGGGGGTGGCAGCTTAGAGGCTAAAATACCCTAATCTCAGTGATTAAAAATGCAGAAGAAAAAATACAAGCATACGTTGCTGGTTTTACGGCTTTCACTTTCTCTCAGTTTCACAAACGCACTACCGTTCAATTTCTTCGGGTTTAAGACGTGGGAATCTATCGGGACTCTAGTAGCCTCCGGATTGCAACACACACTGTTCGTGGTTCAGAGACAACTGGGAAATCACACGCTTCCGAGAGGTTAGTCCTTATGCATTTATTTGAACACTGAGTAAAAAAAGCCCTGAGTTATCTTTGAAACTACTAAAGGCCTGTTTAGTGAGAAAGACTGGAATAGAATGGAATTAAGACTTGAATCTTGGGGCATTGCGTAGGAATTTGAATCCTAAGCTCAAATGTTTGGTGAAACTGGCATGGAATAGGTTCAAGTCTTTGCTGTTTTATAAGCAGTTATGGAATGAAATTAAATTTATTTTTATTTTTAAAATGTTATATGCAAGTATAAGTTATTTATTTAATTTTATTATTTTTACTTGGTGAAAAATTAAGTTTTAGCACCTTATCCTTGACATTTGACATTTGTATTTCATTATCTGTTATATTAATTATTATTATTTTATAATATTAAATCTTTATTTTATAATTTATAATGTAAGAGGTTATTTTTTCTTTTTTATTTGGTTGATATTTATATGAACTTGGAAGAGTACAATCTTATAAACCCATAAACAAGCAGATGAAACAACTACCAGCGCATGAAAAATCAACCCACAAAAGTATATGAAAATGACAGCAAGCATATGAATAATGAAAGCGTAAGCATGTACAATCTGAAGAAACAAGCTAGTCACTTTTATAAATTGTAATAAGAAATTCAAAACCCTTTAGCACGAGCAACCACCTCAACATATATTCAAAACCGTGGGCATCACTGTATTCACTGAGCATAAACATCTTGATTTATATAAAAAAAATTTGGGGAAAAAAAAGCATTCCAACCCTGAGAAGATTCAGACCTTCTATGTGTCACGAGACCATTACTTTCTCTTCAAAAGACCGGTCTGATGGGGTGACATTCTCCCTCACTCAATCCTGAGACGCCCTCGTCACAGATGGGGCCCCTGCCTAGTCCATTCCGTCGGAGTGCTTGGCGAAACATTGAAGTTAGGTATGGGTTGGCTTTGATGCTACTTGTTACGGGGCCATTGATCTCTCTCCAAAAGGTCAGTTTGATGGGGTGTGCAGTGCTAGCGCTTATAAGCCCAAAACCCTCCCATTGCTTATTCGATGTGGGATTCTTATTCGTGATACATGGCCATACGCAATTTATATAAAAAATTCTGTTGAACGGTAAATTTACCTGTTTTAAGTGCCTCTTTCACTCACTTTTTGCTCGTATAATAACTTAATCTTTAGTTTTTTTTACCTTGTTTTATTTATGTTTTGTAGGAAATAATTCTAAATCAAGCAACGTCGCGAAAAGGGACAAATACGGGACAAAGCAAAGAAAATCAGCGAAAACAGGCGAAAAGCAGCAGAGAAGGACGGTGCACGGCCGACCTGCAGGTCGGCACGGTCGTGCACCGGTGGCCGAAGCCACGCACGCCCAGGCGCACGGCCGTGCGTGGTGGCCGTGCGTGGTGCACGGCTGGCCGTGCGTCAAGGCACGGTCGTGCGTCGGGTCTGGGTTCGCGATATAACCCCATTTTCGGGCGTCTGTTTGAGGGGGGTCGTTCGGGGTTCGCTTAGGCTTCTCTCTGGCGATTTCTAAGGTAGTTTAGTCTAGGTTTTAGTCAATAAAAACTCCATTGAGGAGATTAGTTTAGGATTGAAGATTGTAATTCGGGATTCAACTTTTGGATTTCAATTTCCTTCTATCAATTCAAGACTAAGTTTTCTTCCCCTTTTTCTCTCTATTTCATGTTTCGTTCTTTGTTTATGTTTTGTTAGTTTAATTCTTGCATTTGTTTTGTTTTGTTTATTTGTTTAGTTTTCATTGTTGATTCAAGTTATTTAGTTGTTTAGATTCGTTTTATCTCATTCTCTTTGTTTTGTTCTTCAAGTTTATGTTCTTAGTTGTTAGTTTAGGTTTTCATATGTTTGTGATATTTTGTTGTTAGAATTTGTGGACTTGGGTTGTAATTAGCCTTTTCATGGCTAATTGATCTTGTACTAGGCCTAACCATACCTAATCTATGCTTAGAACTTAGAGTTTTCCTTCACGCCCGCCAAGTGTTCGATGAAATGCTTGAGAGAGCTTTCATCCATATTTTTGGGCGATTGACTTATGCTGAGAGGTGAGGTCAATTAGCTAGTGTGGGAGAGGGAATAGCCGAGTTCGGGACACGAAAGTAGTATCCGAATCGAGCTAGGTCCGGGGTTGCTAGTTTTGTGGTCTAATTCGACTAACCCCACGAAAGTAGGTGGTTACGCGAATTAGACTAGCTCATGACCCTTGAGAGAGGGCTTGGGTGGTCTTTGATGGTGCAACCGACCATCTCTTGTTCATAGTATGGTTTGGGTAGGTTAGGGCTCGTCTTGGTTAGTTGGTTCATTCATTGGTAAAATCATAAACCCAAGTCCCTTTTTGTTTATTTGTTTTAGTAGTTTAGTCCTTCTCACTTCAATCTCTCTCTGGCCTAGATTGATACGCTCTAGTGAACTCTGGTAGTTGGAAACACAATTCCCTGTGGACGACACCCCAAGTACTCAACGATACACCTTGCACTTGGGGTTTATAAATATTAAAACTTTTTCTGCAACAAGTTTTTGGCGCCGTTGCCGGGGAGTTGGCGTTTTTCAATATTGGGGCTTACTTTAGCATTCGAGACTAGGCCTTTTAGAAAATCCAATAAAAAATCAAAAAAGAAAAAAAGAAAAAAGAAAAAAATCTTCAAAAAATGACAATTTTCCGCTTCCCGCAGTATGAGCATGAATTGTTTTGGAAATATTACGATAGATTACATGATTTTCTTGCTCATTGTGGTTATTGCTTAGAGAAGTGGGAAATTCTGAACATGGTCTATGAGGGTGTGACTTGTGAGACCCGTGCTCTTTTAGAGCATTGGGATTTCTGTGCTCGAAATGTTGATGAAGCTTGGGAATTACTTGAGTGGTTGGCTAGGGATACTTATGAATTTGAGATTAGTCAATTTACTTCCTCCACCCCATCCCCCTGCGTTCCTCATTATACATCTCTTGCATGTGAGATCTGCCATTGTTCTGACCATGATAGTGTTTCTTGCCCCTATCATATTTCAGCTGATGGTTTTGCTAGAATTTCTAGTATGATAGAGGCAATGAATAAGCAACAAGTTGAGTTTGCTGAGTTTGTTCATGCACAGCGGGAGTATGACCTATCACCCAAGACTGACCTTAGTTCTAGTGCTCCTAGACTCGATGTCAATCTGTGTGATGATGGTGCGTCTTTTCCTCCTCTAGAGTCCGGACTAGAGGACGTACTCGACCCTCCCTTGACCACTTCACCCCTTGTTGTTCCATCCCTACCTAGCACCCTTCAGGACAACACTATGCCCTCTCTTGATCCACTTTTCCCTTTAGCTCAGTCGACGGAGTTCGAGGTGGGTGCGACATTCTGTGTTGATGCTAGTATTGATAGGGATGCTTCCTGTCTTGAGTCAGACGATGCTTTTAGTGAGATGCATGATCTCGACGAGATTTTCGAGGGGGGGTCCTGTGTGGATGCTATGGCTGCAGTTTCATCTAGTCCTGATCTTACTGACCATGTATCCCTCAACCCCCTTGATATTTCTCCTGCTTCTTCATGTTCACTACCCTCCCCTTCCCCTCAGTATTGTGATCTCTCACCGATTGACTCTCTTGCGATGCTCAAGGGGAATGTGGTTGACTGTTTTGAGTCCCTAGGTGCTTTTAAAGGGTGTGACCCCTCCCTTGACCCTTATAGTCTATACCTAGAGGACATGCCTGGAAAAATCATCTTTCTTGTTGCATTCAATCATTCTACTGATTTTTCTAAGGCATTTGATAAATTTCGGAGAGCACTAACCATTATTTCTACATTCCTGTTTAAGTGCTCCTACTTACACTCATCTGAGTTGCAGGCTCAGGTGTTTGATAAACTTCTGCGAGCGTTGACGGCATCTGAGTTGGCGATGCGCGTCCTGAACGCCGCCGAGGAGTGGCTGATGCTCCTCGCGCTTCCCCCACCTCGTCCTAGCGAGGTGTAGTTCGGGTACATTCAGTACCCGACCTGGTATACTCGTTCTCACTCTTCTCCCCCCTTCTTTTATTTTTCTTTTCTTTCTTTTTGTTTTTGTTTAGTTGTGAATATTAGGACTGTATTTTTGTTGGTGATCGTCTGGTGGTGAAATTTGGATGTTGTTGAGCCGTTGTTGGCTATGACCACCGTTTTTGTGTTTTTTGTGGATTTTTATTGTGTTGTGGCTGGTGGTGTTGTTGGATTGGTCCATATTTGTTTTTGGTGGTGTCAGTTTGTATATATGTGTGATCGTGTTGTTGTTTGGGTGAGATTGTGTTTTTGGGAGAGTGTGTTAGCTTATGTATATTTTTGTCGTCTTTTGTTTTTCTTGTGTTTGATTTTGTGTGTGTTGGTGATGACTCACGGCTCCCAATGAGGACATTGTGAGATTTAGGTGTGGGGGTAGGGTCATCTCCCCTTTTCTTCTTATTTTTGTGAATTCTTATTTTTGTGAAAAATTTTCATTTTTTGTGTACATTTTTCAATCTTTCTCCTTTTTGCATAAATTTTTCTTTTCTTTTTGCATTTAGGGGAGTTTTGTACTATTTAGATCAGCCTTGATCTCCGGTAACTTGGCTATTAGCTCGTATATAAGTATAATGTGCGTGATAGATATTCAATCCCAGTCTGTCATTTTAGACCTCAGTTCTAACCCCAACAGTCCATTGTAATTTTGCAATCCAGTCCTGATTTATGTATTATCATCATCCTACATTCTTAGTCTTCCATGATTGACTCTCCCACTTTTCTACTGCACAGTTCCCTTTATGTGTGCTGGCACCCCCTTTTCCAAAACGAAAGAAAAAAAAAAAAAAAAAACAAACTCATGCGCTACTGGGTGTAACCCTTTGAGGCGTTGCAAGAGTTTGGATTGAAAAAAAAAGAAGTTGAAAAAAAAAAAAGGAGGGGGGAGGAAAGAGTTTGGAAATGACAAGTACCCCTTTGAGGCATGCGCTACTGGGTGTTACCCTTTGAGGCAATACTGCTACTGGGGAAGCCTGCTTTCCATGCTAGCCATTCAAAAAGGTAGCTTGTGTCAGTGAAGTGGGATTGAGTTTGGTTTTGGTTGGCCAAAGTTTTAGGGTGATGATACACTTGCACACCAGGCACCAGGATGGATTCAATATTTTCATGCGTCGTGGGGTGAAAGCTGATGCCTAGATACCATTCTTTGGGATGATGTGTCCTGAAATGCATATAATGCTTGTGTACAAACTGATACTTGAGTTACTGGGGGTTTTGGTTGATCCGATTGTGTACAGTTTACCCCGATGTATATATTGTGTTTTGTCATTTTTATTTTTTTTCGATTTTTGTTTCTCTTTCTTTGTTTTTCCTTTTTGAGATTTTGTGGGTATATCTTCTGCAAACCCTCACGAGACCTTACTCGTCCACTTGGGGTGACCAAGGGGTTTAAAGGGCTTGTTGCATACGCTAAATGCAACCGTGATTCCTACGAAAGTGAGTTAGTTGTTTACTTTAGTTTTTCTTTTATTTTGCTCGAGGACGAGCAAAAGATAGGTGTGGGGGTGTGTTGAACGGTAAATTTACCTGTTTTAAGTGCCTCTTTCACTCACTT
>JACYFF010031958.1:70593960-70604150 GCA_017589665.1 Selenicereus undatus | reverse complement strand
ATATATATATATATATATATATATATATATATATACATACATACATACATACATACATACATACATACATTCATGGACAAAAATGTGCAAAAATTGAAAAGAACGATGTTCTGTCTGAAGTGGAGTATTGGTCCAATGCTGTAATCTGTGGGGTCGTAGTTTCTAACCCACCCATTGAGGTCATTAAAGAGTATGTTCATTGAATATGGGCTACAAAAGGCATCGACAAAGTGGTGCAGGCTCGTAGAGGGGCGTTCCTTGTTCGATTTAGTAATTTACAAGACAAGCTAGAAGTGCTAAAAAGAGGGGTATATTTCTTTGACAGGAAACCATTCATCGTGAAAACATGGAATGAAGGGCTCATATTAGACATAAATTCACTACAATCTTTACCAATATGGGTACAGCTCCCGGAGTTGGATCTCAAGTACTGGGGGAATGAAAGCCTCAACAAATTGGGGAGTATGCTGGGCATCCCTATTAAGACTGACAGGACAACCAAGGATAAATCAGCACTCAATTATGCTAGACTCTTGATAGAAATGTCTTTGAAGGGCCCCTTCCCAGAACACATTGATTTTATCAATGACTGGGTTGTTGTAGTAAGATAGCAGGTGAAATATGAATGGAAACCATCTCAATGTGGCCATTGTAAAATGCTGGGACATGAGGAGGCACAATGCAGGAAAAAGGCCAAACCCAGGCAAGAATGGAGACCAGTACAAAGAGAGGAAAGGCAACAGGGAACAGAACAACTACCAGAAGGTCATAATCATCAGAATCTACAAACTCAACAGAATTCAAGAAATGACGCAGAAAATGAAGGGTTCATTATCCCTAGAAGGTTTGTTCAGAGCTCAAGTACAGAAAGGCAGATGATAGGCCAGGCCCCTTTACAGAATACCTTCCAAGTACTGATGGAGGAGGCAAGTGCAGAGATAAGGTATGAGAGTAGCCCCCCCCCTAATGGATAACATCATTGCATGGAATATAAGGGGCTTGAATAGCCCAAATAAGCAAGAAGACATTAAAATCTTCTTGAAGAAGCATAAAGTAGGGCTTGTTGCTTTGCTGGAGACCAAAGTGAAAAATAAGAATGTGACAGCTATAAGGGAAAGACTGTTTGGCAGATGGAGCTGATATACTAATGTTGAGTTTAACCCCAAGGTCAGGATATGGGTAGCTTGGAAAGGAATAGCATATTAGGTGCAAGTGATCAAAACTACAAAGCAAATGATCCATTGCAAAGTCATTCAACAGCCTACACACAGAACTTGTTTCATGACCTTTGTATATGGGAAGAATAGCATTTCATTAAGGAAAGAATTGTGGGAGGACTTGAGATTGCTGGCCAACAATATGCAAGAGGCTTGGTGTGTATTAGGAGACTTTAATGCAGTCCTAGCACCTGAGGACAGGATGAGGGGAGAGGAAGTCCAATACATGGAAATAGCATATTTTAAAGCTTGCTTAGAGGACACTGAGCTGATTGAAATCAAAAGCATAGGTGCTTACTACACCTGGACAAACAGAATAGTTTGGTCAAAAATTGACAGGGTAGTGGCCAATAGCTACTGGTATGAAACAATGAACTATACTTATGTGAAATGTGAGGTGGAGGGGTTATCTAACCATACACCTTTGAAAGTATCCTTCCCAACATCCCCAAGAAGTAGATCCCCCTTTATGTTTTGTGAGATGTGGTGCTCAGACCCACAGTTTAAGGGGATAGTTAAGGAGCAAGGCCAAATACAGTAGAGAGGGTCTTAGATGCATCAAATGAGGAGCCTTTTGAGACAATTGCAAAAGGCATTGAGGAAGATGAATAGAGACAGATTTTCTGACCTACATTCCCAGCAAGGAATGGCCAGAAGAAGGCTGAAGTTAGCCCAGGAAGAGGTACAAAAGAAACCACATGATAAGGACCTGATGCAGGAGGAACATGAATGCAGAATTGCATACACAAGCATTTTGAGCTCATCCCTTTCACTGATTAAATAACAAAGCAAGGCATTATGGCTGAACCAAGGGGACTAGTGCACAAAGGCTTTCATGGCAAAGATGAAGCAAAGGAGATTGCAGCCCCATGTCTATGCAATAAAGGACAAGGAGGGAGAATGGCAAGAAGGATTTGAAAAGGTATCACAAGTAATGAATGAGTTCTATCAAAAATTATTAGGCACACAGGTGGTTGGAAGGGAGCCAATTGACAAAATAGTGATGCATGAAGGAAGGGTGCTGAAAGTTGAACAACAACTACAACTAATAGCACCTTTTACAGAAAAGGATATTAAGGAGGCAATTTTCTCAATCCATCCCAAGAAATCACCAGGGTCAGATGGCTACAACAGTAGCTTCTTTAGAGAGACTTGGGAGGAAATTGGACCTAAAATAAGCAGAGCTATTCAAGAATTCTTCTGCAAGGGAGAGATGCATAGGTACTGGAATTCAACAAAGCTGGTCCTTATCCCAAAGGTTGAAGCCCCAGTATACACAGGAGATTTCAGGCCTATTTTATGCTGCAATGTCTTATACTAATGCATTTCTAAGCTCCTATGTACTAGATTGAAAAAGGTACTGCAAGGTATTGTTGACCAAAGTCAAGGGGCCTTTGTGTCAGGAAGAGAATTGATTTATAATGTCCTTATGTGTCAAGAGGCTACAGCAGGAAACATGCTTCCTCCAGATGCATGATGAAAATTGATTTAAGGAAGGCATATGATTCTGTTTATTAGGAGTTTGTGGAAGAACTCATGACAATGCTCAAATTCCCAAATATGTTCATAAAATGGGTAAAGGCCTGCATAACCACCCCAACCTACTCACTACATATAAATGGGGAGGATTATGGGACCTTTGAATGAGGGAAGGGCTTAAGATAGGGTGACCCCCTATCCCCTCTACTCTTTGTCATGGTTATGGAGTATCTCTCAAGGTTTTTCAAAAAAGCTAGCAAAGAGAAGGGCTTCAAATTCCACCCCCACTGCAGGAAAACCAAGTTGATGCACTTGATGCATGCAGATGATCTCATTGTGTTTAGCGCAGCAGATCCTAGAACTGTCCAGATCATCATGGAAGCTTTTGAGAAATTCTCCACAAGCACAGGGCTGGAAGCTAATAAAGCCAAATCCTAGCTAGTGATTGGGGGGGGGGTGCAGCGAGGATAAGATGCATGATATAAGCATAATCACAGGTTTCCAAGAGGGGCCATTGCCCTTTAGATACCTTGGGGTACCTATCACAGCAAATAAACTAAGTAACATTGAATGCAAAATGCTGGTAGAGGAGTTCGCAAGGAATATCACCACATGGGCTACCAAATCCATATCATATGCAAGCAGAGTAGCAATGGTGAACAGTGTGCTAATGGGGGTCTTCACCTTCTGGGCAACCATCTTTGTACTGCCGAAGGGGGTGATTAAGGAGCTTGATAGGCTCTTTAGAAACTACCTTTGGGGGGCAGAAGAGGCCTTTAGGAAAGTACCTTATGTGTCATGGGATGAGACTTGCAAGCCAAAAAAGTTTGGAGGTCTAGGGATCAGGAATATGGAGGGATGGAACAAAGCCTGTATAGCTAAATTGGTTTGGGCAGTGGAAAAGAAGAAAGACCTATTATGGGTGAAATGGGTTCATGAAAGATACTTGGAGACAAACTCCTGGTAGGATTACTCCCCTAGACATGACACATGCTGGTACTGGGGGAAGATGTACAAAGTAAAAGAAGAATTCAAATGGGGATGCAGACCAGGTGCAAAATGGAAGTGGACAGGGTTCAGAAATGAGGAATATACAGTTCAAGCAGGGTATAAGTGGTACATAAAGACCAAGGACAAACCCAAGTGGACTAGATTGACTTGGTTACGAGCCAGCACACCAAAACACTCATTTATTTCATGGCTGGTCATGAGGAAAAGGCTACCAGTGAGGGAAAGACTAGCAAAAATAACTGCAAAACCAGCAGTCTATCTGCTACGGCAAGCTGCAGATGAAAGCATTGAGCATCTGTTTTACAACTGCAAGGGTGTGAATGAGGTTTGGGAGGAAGTAAGGCAGTGGTTTAACCTGAAAATTAAAGTTGACTGGAAGGAGTGGGTTCAGTATATATTGGCTCTCAAGGCATCTTTAGCATATAAAGAAATGATATATGCCACTTTCAATGCAGTGGTGTATACAGTTTGGTGGGCAAGAAACCAAATGATCTTTCATGGGAAACACATAACCTCTCCTCAGATATTGAACCTAGTGAGGGGGCATATCATACAGAGAATTCACTTTATCAATAGGAAGTCTTCAAAGTACAACACATGTATAGATATATTGATAGGTTAGAATGATGATCTGATCTAGTATATATACAGGACTGATGTAATCTCTGATGTTTGGAAGGAATGACATACCTTTTTTCAAAAATAAAAAATAAAAAATAAAATATATATGTATATATATATCAACAACAACAACACCTCCCAGTGTGGGTCCCGCTTTCGTAGGGTCTGAGGAGATTCAGATGTAGGCAATCTTACCTCAACCGGCATGACTGCCCGTTGAGAGGCTGATTCCAAGAGACCCACAAAACAGGATTTTGTGAAAACATTTCATATGAGAAGGATTTTGTGGAAACATTTTATAAAAGAACGATTTTGTGAACACATTTTAAGGAGTAAAACTAAGGGTAAGCATCACGGAGCTGAACTAAGGAGTACTAAATCAGGGACAATAACTATGTGAACATTAGTACCACAAAGCAAAGGAAGGTACCATACCTTAGCCAATAGACGTAGGCAAACAATGTTTCTTTCCAAATGCAAGTACTACCTGCATACAAACACAATATTCGAAAAACAACAACCAAACCTATCATAACGCAAACGAAAGATAGCTACGAAGCCACCTCTCGGTGATTTAAGATCTTAATTCTATCCCACCATAGTCTCCTATCCTGAGCCATATCCTCCGTCAGCCTGAAAAATTTCAGGTCATCTCTAACCACCTCGTCCAAACTCTTCTTTAGTCGCCCCCTCCCTCTTTTCCCTTTGAGGATGTTAATCCTCTCACATCGCCTCACTGGAGCGTTCACACTCCTTCTTTTCACATGGCCGAACCATTTGAGTCTTGTTTCTCTCATCTTATTTTCGATAGGAGCTACTTTAACTAAGTCTCTAAGTACTCCATTACTAATTTTATCCATTCTCGTATAACCACAAATCCATCTAATCATCCTCATCTCTGCTACTATTAACTTTTGGACCTGTGTCTTTTTTAGAGGCCAACACTCCGCACCATACAAAATAGCAGGTCTAACTACCATACGGTAGACTTTGCCTTTCAGTCCTACAGACATTCTCTTATCACATAGCACACCTAAAGCGTTCTTCCATTTAATCCAACCCGCTTTTATGCGCTGGTTAATATCTTCGTCAGTATCCCCTTTCTACTGAATGATTGAGCTAGGTATTTAAACTTCTCGATCTTTGGTATCGTCACCCCCTCAATGGTGACTTCCCCATTCCCATCTTCCCTATCGCTGAAACAGCAATGTAGGTATTCCTTTTTCGATCTACTTACTCTAAAACGTCTAGACTCTAGTGTATGTCTCTAACGCTCCAGCTTGTCGTTTACTCTCTCTCTGGTTACATCAATAAGAACAATATCATCTGCAAACAACATACACTATGGTAACCTGTCTTGAATCCCTTTTGTAAGTTCATCCATAACTAGAGTGAAAAGAAACGGACTTAGAGCGGAACCCTGATGCAGACCCATACCAACGAAGAAGTCATTGGTAACCCCTCATAGCGTCCTAACATTCGTCCTACCTCCCACGTACATATCCTTAATAAGTCGAATATACAAAGGGGACACTCCTTTCTTTTCCAAGCATTCCCACAACACTTCACGCGGGACTCTATCATATGCTTTTTTCAGATAAATGAACACCATATGAAGATCTACTTTTCTATGTCTGTACAATCGCATGAGTCTTCTAAGGAGGTAAATCGCCTCTGTGGTTGATCTATCCGGCATAAAACCAAATTGTTCTCAGATATCTGAATATCCTTCCATAACCTACTCTCAATCACCCTTTCCCACAACTTTATAGTGTGATTGAGGAATTTTATACCCCTATAATTATTACAATCTTGAATATCCCCTTTGTTCTTATACAATGGGATGATTGTACTAAACCTCCATTCTCTGAGCATCTTAGCAATCCTCAAAATTACATTGAAAAGCTCTGCTAGCCTCTTCAATCCCTCTTCACCCAAACACTTCAACAATTCCACCGGTATTTGATCCGGTCCCTCTACTTTTCCATTGGACATCTTCTTCAGGATCTCTTTAATCTCATCCTTACTGATAGGTTCACCCAAATGGGGGTCAAGTAGGTTCTCATTACTTTCTCTTTCCCTACTTCGGGAATCTACCATCACTTCATCATTAAGGAGTGTCGAAAAGTACCTTTTCCATCTCACCTTGATTTCTGCACCCTCCGACAATACCTTACCATTTTCATCTTTGATGCATCTCACAATACCCAGATCCCTTGTTTTTCTTTCCCTTGCCCTCGCTAGTTTAAAGACTTCCTTCTCACCTTCGTTGGTCCCCAGTTTTTGATATAACCTATCATAAGCCATGCTTTTAGTTACAGCAACATCTTTCTTGGCTACCTTTATTGCATCCTTGTATCTAACTCTACTAGTCTATTTCTCTTCATCCATCTCACTGTCCATGAAAGTAGCGTATGCCTCTTTTTTCTCTTTGACCTTCTCCTTTACCTATTCATTCCACGAGCAGGCTCCTATAACAGCCCGACCCTAAATCATGTTTATTTATTTAATTAAGTCATGTTATTAATTTTCCAAATTTATTTATCTCATTTAATTATCGCAATTGGGAGAATTCATTTTAGGCCGCACTTTGCAATTCGAGTTCATTTACCCGATAATTTTGAAAAAATTGATAGTAGGCATCGATAATTATGATTTAAAAGATTACATTATTTTTCATGACATCACATTTAATTTCGAGTTTCGGAAAAAAAAAATTAAATTGATCGCACCCGGTCTGATATTTTTTTTCTCGAACCTGAGCTCATTTAAGGCTAATTTCGGTCCAACAAGTTTCTAATTCATTTGTTTAGCTAAATACCATGATTAACTCCGAATGTTAATGAGCAAAGATATTTTTTTTGGGAGGGCAATTTTCAGCCAAGTGTTTAAGGTCATTTTGCACCAAGTAACTTCACCAAGTGAAAAACAAATCTCAAGACTTCTTTCTTCCTATTCTCTCTACCCTCTCTCTACCCCATGACCCCCTCTCCTCCACGGTAGCCTTGGCTTCCAGCCACCAACCCCACCACCACAGCCACCAACAATCTCCCTAATCAACAACCTGACTTCTACAAACATCCAACCTCACTTGTATTCCCTTTTTCAAGCATCAAAGTGAGGTAAATCCTAATCTAATCATGTTTAATTTTGGGTTTTTATATTGGATTGATTTTGGATCATGTTATCTTGATATAATGATAGTTTGGTTGTTGAGTATGCTTGAAAGCAAGTAATGATTGAAGTTGTTCATGATCATGCAAGTTTAGGTTGTGACGATGGATTTTGATTATTTTAAATGAAATTTTGTGATCTTTGACATACATTGGTAATAAATATCAAGATGTTTATGCTGACTTATATAAGTTAAAGAGTGATTTTAGTGAGTGTTTATGTGAAGAAAAGATATCAAATATGTGGTTATTGAGCTGTACACAGACCTGAAAGAGGGGTCACTTCGGGAGAAAACTAGTAATGCTTGGCATAATGAAAAATTATGATTTTTAGTGGATTGATAGCTCAATGATTTAACTTTCAATGGGCTCTATAATTACTTAATTCTGAGTAGTGTAGACAAAGGTATGACCAATTTGTTGAAGACTGCGCAGAATACATCGAAACTGGTAGCAGTTTTGAATAGGGAACTTTACGAAAAAACTAGTATTGATTTGGTCATTACAAAATTGTGATTTTTGGTGTGTGGATAAATCAGTGAGTTATATTTCAAATGCCTTTTGAATCGCCTCAATCCGAGTTCTGTGGAAAAAGCTACGGTCGTTTTGCTACGGCTGCATAGATTGGACTAAATTTGTGCACGTTTGTGTTCTACCCTAATTTTAGGGACTTTACTATGGGAGTTATGCTTTGTGTCCTAAATGAAAGTTTTAGTCGACATTATGAGATTTTCATATTGGGGTTTTATATCTCAAATGGAGGTCGGGAGTGAAAGATATGGGTTTTCTAAAGTAAACCAGCAAACGGTATTATGTGAAGAAAGAAATCAGTGCTTAACGGATCAAACTGAGGTTATTTGAGCCTTTATGAACCTCACAGCACCCCTCATGGAATTAAACATTTTATTATCCATTTCAAAATCATTACACATTCTGTTATCCATTTCAGAAGCATTACACTTTCCATTATCCATTTCAGAAATATCAGAAACCCATATTTCATTATATCAATTGAAATCTTTTTATTAGCAGGTCAATCATTCCAATTGGTCTATTTTGTATCAGTTTGTTGTATTTCAAGTTCAATAACCCTATCTGATTTATTTTTCAGATCATTTTGGTTTAACTTGCCTTATATTGAATTATTGGGATTGTAGAATTCTTTTTAATTAATCAATTTCCAGTAAAGTTATAAATTATGTCAGTGAACGTGGTTTACTAACTACATTTATCTATAACAACATCTCTTAAACAAAAATGAGGCCTAGTCTATCGTGTTCATTGTGCATAAGTATTATCAAATGAAATATCATTTTAAAGACTTCAGGTACGTTTATTGTCTGTATCTTTATAAATCAAAGTGTATTTATCAAAGTTATCATGTTTCAGTAAGTACATTAATGAATCAGTTTATACAGTGATTTATCATTTAATTGGTGACCCCGCCAATTATCATCTATAGGGCATTCGCCCTTTAGTTACCCGCGCGACTTCAGGCCAGGTCCCCTGATCAGCTTGGCAGGTGTACACCTATTCATAGATCGTAACAGTATCAAGGGGTTCACTATCAGATAATAAATAGCAATGCAGTTTTACATTCATCTCATTTAGTGTTTTAACTTAAAATGAATTGCAAAGCGGGCCCAACCAGTGTTTCAATGATCATTTAACAATATAGGAACCCATGTACTAAGATTTGGCTCACAGTTCAAAATGTTTTTCATGTTTTGTTTTAGGCAAATCCTTAGAGAATCGTCTTCATGCTAGTAAACCGGCGGGAAGAGAATAAGTTGAGCAAGGGAATCTGGATGAATCAACACTGATACATACTAAGCATATTTTTAGAGCTGTATATTGAAATCCTCAGTGGATGGAGATGCAGATTACATGGTGAATTGTTTTACTATAGTGTAAAAACCTTATGTTGGTTAACAGTTAATTATATATGGATTGATCAGATGTGTATGTGTACGATTGAAGCTATGCTTGACAGTGTTATTTATAGCACTCATGTTTCAAGCCTTGTCCTTTTGGACGGTGGTAATGCCCCTATCATTGGGTTGTCTAGATTATAGTAAAGGGATTTATTAAGGAAAATATAAGCAGTGAAACTTGTTTAATTTGGGGGCATTACAACTCCTTTCATTATGCTGCCCCACTCCTGGAAGTACCTAGGATTTCTTTAGCCGATCGTCGAATACATTTTTCCATTGCCTCCCACATTGTATCTACATCTTCTACCTGCCTCCAAGATCCTTCTTCAGCAATCCTCTCTGTTAACTTCATAGCATTCTCCTTACTAAGATTTAACTACTTAACTCTAGCTTCCCCTACTCTTCTCTTCTTCCCCTTTGGACAATTGAGCTCCACATCCAAGATGAGCAATCTATGCTGAGTTCCTAACTACTCACTAGGTATCACCTTACAATCCTCAGATAACCTTCTATTATCTACCCTAGTCAGGAAGTAATCAATTTGGATCTTTATGGAAATACTTTTAAAGCTCACCAAATAGTCCTCCTTCTTCTTAAGAAAGGAGTTTACCACCAACAATTCATAGGCAACTGCAAAGTCCAAAACAGAAACGCCTCCAATGATTCTCTCCCCATAACTGAAACCTCCGTGAGTCGTATCATACCCGCCTGCTTCGACACCAATATGACCATTAAAGTCTCCTCCTATGAAAAGT